>ONZH01015184.1:0-307780 GCA_900303285.1 Rhinella marina
TGCCCCCATCAGACCTCAGATCAGCGTCTTGTGCCCCTCAGACCTCAGATCAGCGTCTGTGCCCCATCAGACCTCAGATCAGCCCCTTGTGCCCCCTCAGACTCAATCAGCCCACTGTGCCCCCATCAACCTCACATCAGCCCACTGTGCCCCCATTCAGACCTCACATTCAAGGCCACACCGCTGCCCCCATCAGACCTCACATCAGCCCACAGTGCCCCCATCAGACCTCCACATCAGGCCCACTGTGCCCCCATCAGACCTCACATCAGCCCACTGTGCCCCATCAGACCTCAGATCAGACCACAGTGCCCCCATCAGACCTCACATCAGCCCACTGTGCCCCATCAGACCTCAGTGCTCCCTTCAGACCTTCAGATCAGCCTGTAGTGCCCCCTTCAGACCTCAGATCAGCCTGTAGTGCCCCCTTCAGACCTCAGATCAGCCTGTAGTGCCCCCTTCAGACCTCAGATCAGCCTGTAGTGCCCCCTTCAGACCTCAGATCAGCCTGTAGTGCCCCCTCAGACCTCAGATTAGCCTGCTAGTGCCCCCTTTAGACCTCAGATCAGCCTGTAGTGCCCCCTTTAGATCTCAGATTAGCCTGTTAGTGCCCCCTTCAGACCTCAGATCAGCCTGAAGTGCCCCCTTTAGACCTCAGATCAGCCTGTAGTGCCCCCTTCAGACCAGCCTGTAGTGCCCCTTCAGACCAGCCTGTAGTGCCCCCTTCAGACCAGCCTGTAGTGCCCCCTTCAGACCAGCCTGTAGTGCCCCCTTCAGACCAGCCTGTAGTGCCCCCTTCAGACCAGCCTGTAGTGCCCCCTTCAGACCAGCCTGTAGTGCCCCATTCAGACCTCAGATCAGCCCACTGTGCCCCATAAAAAAAAAAAAAAAAATCTTACCTTTCCTGGGCTGCAGCTCTGCTCCACCGCTCTTGTCTCTTCACTGCCCGCGCTGCACTGTCACCTGACTGCGTGCAGCGTCAGGTCAGAGTGCGCGCACTACGTCCTGACGCTGTACCAGTCAGGCGTGTGCAGCGCAGCCAGACAGGAAGACACCGGAGCGCAGGAGGAGCTGAGCGGTGAGTACAGACCCAGCTCCTGCAATGAGCGCTTCCATCTGTATTGATGGAAGCGCTAGTTGCTTCCTGCGCCCCTAAAAAGGAGGACTTCTGGCCGTCCGTCCTGGCCTTTAGCCGGACGGAGGACCAGGAGTCCAAAAACCGGACTGTCCGGCCAAAAACCGGACGGATGGCCACCCTACTGTACGGTGACATCACTGTGTTTATTATCCCTGTACGGTGACATCACTGTGTTTATTATCCCTGTACAGTGACATCGCTGTGTTTATTATCCCTGTACAGTGACATCGCTGTGTTTGTTATCCCTGTACAGTGACATCGCTGTGTGTATTATCCCTGTACAGTGACATCACTGTGTGTATTATCCCAGTGCAGGAAGAGGTAAGTGGTCTGTGTTTGTGTGTTTGTTTTCTATTTTCTTACAAAAATAATTAAATAATTTTAAAAAAATATGGCGTGGGGTCCCCCCCTTTTTTCCTTCGCCATCCAGATACAACCAGCAGCGGCAGCCTGGCACTACCAGGGTGGGAAGGGACACGGTTATTGGCCCTTCCCAGCCTAATAGTACCAGCCTGCAGCCGCCCCAGAGCCAGACCCTCAATTTAGAAGGTCCGGTCCTGCGGGTACCCGGCTCTTCCCGGCACCCCTGGTGGCGGTGGGTGCCGAGGTAATAGATGTTGGGGTTAGTGCTGGCCTGCCATACCGGCAAGCACTAAGCCCAGTATTAGTAATCAGGACCGTCTGTAGATAGCCATAATTACTAAAACTGTAGTATTGTAAAAAAAAAAAAAACACACACACAAGTATAAAACATTTTATTGAAATAAACACTTCCCCAGACCCCTGTTTGACCATTTTATTTAAAAAAAAAAAAAAATGCTGGTCTGACGTAGTCCACTGATTCCGACGTAGTCCTCTGCATTCACGACCCTGAAAAATAGAAAACAAACACACAAACACAGACCACTTACCTCTTCCTGCAGTGGGATAATACACACAGCGATGTCACTGTACAGGGAAAATAAAAACAGTGATGTCACTGTACAGGGATAATAAACACAGTGATGTCACCGTACAGGGATAATAAACACAGTGATGTCACAGTACAGAGATAATAAACACAGTGATGTCACCAGTTAACCAGTGATGTCACCGTCAGGGATAATAAACACAGTGATGTCACAGTACAGGGATCAGCGTCTCGTGCCCCCATCAGACCTCAGGTCGGCGTCTCGTGCCCCCATCAGACCTCAGGTCCGCGTCTCGTGCCCCCATCAGACCTCAGGTCGGCGTCTCATGCCCCCATCAGACCTCAGGTCGGCGTCTCGTGCCCCCATCAGACCTCAGGTTGTTGTCTTGTGCCCCATCAGACCTCAGGTCTGTGTCTTGTGCCCCCATCAGACCTCAGGTTGGTGTTTTGTGCCCCCATCAGACCTCAGGTTGGCATCTTGTGCCCCCATCAGACCTCAGGTCAGCGTCTTGTGCCCCATCAGACCTCAGGTCGGTGTTTTGTGCCCCCATCAGACCTCAGGTCAGTGTCTTGTGCCCCCATCAGACCTCAGGTCAGCGTCTTGTGCCCCATCAGACCTCAGATCAGGGTCTCCCCCCCCCCCCTCAGACCTCAGATCAGCCCACCCAGCCACTTAAAAAAAGCATACTTACCTGTCCTGTCGTGCTGCCGCTGCCATCAGGTTCCGCGCTCCACTGTCTTCCCTGCTGGCGCCCACTATGACCTGACGCTGCGTCAGGTCATAGTGCGCGGCAGAAGGGAAGACAGTGGAGCGTGGGAGCCGAGGACAGCGGCAGCGCGGCAGGACAGGTAAGTATGCTTTTTTAAGTGGCTGGGTGGGCTGATCTGTACAGGAGCCGGGCCATTAAGGGGGCTTTAGATTGTCGGCAGCTAGCGCCGGGGCAACGGCAACGGCACTATAGGTTCCTGGCTTGGGGCCTACCGGAGGATACTCCGGTCCTCTGGTGGGCCAGTCCGACACTGTCCACAGATCCCCCATAACAGTGTCCTCCACAGATCCCCCATAACAGTGTCCTCCACAGATCCCCATAACAGTGTCCTCCACAGATCCCCCATAACAGTGTCCTCCACAGATCCCCCATAACAGTGTCCTCCACAGATCCACCATAACAGTGTCATCCACAGATCCACCATAACAGTGTCATCCACAGACACCCCATAACAGTGTCATCCACAAACCCCCCATAACACTGTGCCAGACACAGATACCCCATAACAGTGCCAGCCACAGATCCCCCATAACAGTGTCATCCACAGATCCCCATAACAGTGTCATCCACAGATCCCCCATAACAGTGTCATCCACAGATCCCCCATAACAGTGTCATCCACAGATCCCCCATAGTAGTTCATTGCTGTGGAATTGCCAGTGATCAGCCACTTATCATAATGGAGGATGACATACATGCACAATGTGCTCTCCCTTCATTTCAGGGCCCGGATGGGACGACCCTTTTTTCCGGCTTGTGGTTTTTTAAACTGCACCATGGAAAAAAAAGATGTGCCCTGTCCATTACTCATGCGGGTTCTATGTCCAGAATTCCCTTTGAAAATGAGCATTAATGAAAATTCACAGCAAAACTGCATCAAAAAGTGTTATTTAAAAGGCATCAGAAAAAAAATACATCTAAAAAAACCTGATGCGAATTCTGCATTAGGTTTTTTTAAGCACAGAAAATACTCTGTGTGAGCAAACCCAAAGAGGCTGCAGGATCAGCAGCTTACAGTGGAAAGGCTAAAGAGATATAATATGGTAGTCTACAATGGTTGTAACCACTGTTTGTGCCTACAAAATCCTATTGGACTTCTGGTCCAATATTTCAGGATTTAGGGCCCCACTTTCAATTTTGCCCAGGGCCACACTTTGTCTAAAACCGGCCCTGGCCGTGGGTCCGTCAGGCTCCCGGCTTCCTCACTGCGCCTGCGCTGCCTTCTTTTTCGGCTGTAGTGTGACGTCATCGGCGCAGGCGCAGTGAGGAAGCCGGCAGCTAGCGGCACTCACTGCGCCTGCGCCGAATGACAGACCCACGGCGCAGGCGCGGGATTTGCAGCGCTGACAGGGCCAGCAGCAGATAGAGTGAGCTGCCTGGCCCTGTCAATCAGCGCTGATGACGACATATAGAAGGTGGGGAAAACGGCGCTACTAGGTGCAGGGTTACCGCCCCTTGCACCTAGTAAAGGTAATTTGCATATTACAAAAGTAGATTTTTTAAGAAAACGGGAACACAAAGCTTAAAAAGAAGACCATATTAGACATCAGGTGACATTTGCGCATTGCAAATGTCATCTGGTTTAATATGGTCAAACAAGGTGACAGAAACCCTTTGAACTTAATATATTGGTGGGTTTTTTTATTTTATTTTATTTTTTATTTTACTAAGTACTTACTATTTACTATTCACTGCACCACCAATGACTATAAAGCACATTAAATCAAGTATAGGAGGCAGCGAGTGCCGGCAGCGGTATAACATACCCAGCCTCAATAGCAGGGCGTGCGATCGCGGCAATTAACCCCTCAGGTGCCACACCTGAGGGGTTAATTGCCGCGTTGCCCTGTTATTGAGGCTGGGTATGTCATACCGCTGCCTCCTATACTTGAACTAATGTGCTTTAGGCCCTATGCAGACTACCGTATGTCACGGCCCGTATCGGGTGAATAGGACTTCACATTCTCCCTGCTGTCCTGTGCTTTGTGCACACAGCAGCAGGGAGCTTACCATAGCAGCCAGGACTTCAGTAGAGTCCTGGCTGCCATGGCAACCGATCGGAGCCCCGAGATTGCACTGCTGGGGCTCCAATCGGAACTGCCACTGCCACCAATGAAGTGGGGGGAGAGGGGACCCTGTGGCCACTGCCACCAATGTTTATTATACTGGGGGGTTGGGGGAGGGCGCACTGCGCCACCAATGATGATAACTCTGTTTAATAAAAGTACAAGAGCGGGTGCCGGCGCGGAGTCACATAGCCGGCACCCGACCTATATTATAGGGAGCTGCAATCAGCGGTAGTAAACCCCTCAGGTGCCGACACACGCCTGCTGTACATAGTTATCATCATTGGTGGTGCAGAGCGCCCTCCCCCTTCCCTTCTCTGCCCCTCTCATTGGTGGCGCAGTGCGCCTTCCCCCTCCCCTCTCCCATTGGTGGCAGCGGCAGCAGCAGCACTGGGGGGAGGGAGAGACTGCTTCCTTCTCCCCTGTGCTGCTGAGGGAGCATTGAGCGCGCTGACAGCAGCGCCCACCATGTTCTCTGATACTATGCTGCACAATAGCGCAGCCTAGTATCGGTAAATGCCGGGTCTAGGCGCAAATGCATTTGCAAATTCTGAGTCGCATTGGCGACCATTTTAGTCGCCATCTGGAGCACGGATCAGGTAGGAGCCCCAATACCAGAGTGTGAACTCCTATCACTACACAGGAAGAAATTGTGCACCCTCCTATCACTGCATGGCCCCAGGAAACGTTGCAGTGAGGACAGCCACTGTGAACCACCACTACTCCTATCAGTGCCACAACTACCACTCCTAATCCTCCCCCTGGCTCTCCCATGCAGGCTGCTGCACATAAATCATCATTACATTCACACCTAGAAAGTTTCATTCGATACCAACCACTGCATCTTGGGGTATTTTTTAATGTGTTTATATGACTGCTATATAATATAATATTACCTCTAGTGGTAAGGCTGAATATACGTAAAGTTTTGCACCAAGGTCCAGGAGCTTCAAAGTTTGAAAATTATTATGTAGACAGGAGAAACAACCTAAAATAGTCATTAATTTTCTGTTAGGAAATCATCTATATTTTCCAATTATATTGGATTTTAAAAGGGTTTTTCGAGATTTTACTACTGAAACCTATCCTCAGGATAGGTCATCAGCATCTGATCAGTGTTGGTCTGACACCTGGGACACTCGCCAATCAGCCGTTTGAGAAGGCACCGGTGCTCCTGTTGGCACCGCAGCTTTCTCCCTGCTCACCAAGCATATTGTATAGCGGCTGTGCTTGGTATCTCGCTCAGCCTCATTCACTTCAATGGGACTGATCTGCTCCTAGACCACATGACTGATTAATGTGTCATCACTGGCCTAGGGAAAGCTGTGAGAAGGCTGCTACTTGCGCCAATGCCTTCTCAAACAGCTGATTGGCTGGAGTCCTGGGTGTCTGACCCCCACGATCAGATACTAATGACCAATCCAGAGGATAGGCTTCTGTGGTAAAATCTTGGAAAACCCTTTTAACTTAAACTGTTTTCATGATAGATTCCTTAAGACTGGTCTAATTCTCCACGCTACAACACCCTGCCATGTGATCATTTTATTGAAATATAGCCTGGAAATAGCTATTTAAACAGCAGAGTTTAAACATTAACCATATCTAGCCATCGAAGCATAGCTTATTTATTAACTATGATAGCTCTTAAAGGTGGAAGAGGAAAAGAACAGTTTTTGTAATACATTTTATCAGTGATACCAAAAATACAGCTAAATAAATGGATATTGATAGTGTTATCCTAATCTCGGTGTTTTTATTTCACTTTTAGGCATGTAGCTATTTCCTAGCAGATTAAATGTTTGCATGTGGAATAAGGAAAACCATAGATAATTACCCCCACTAATATACTTCTGTAAATAGAAGTTACACATTCATCAATATAAAATATTGTAGGAGAGCTGTCAATCTGTCATTCACATTGCTTGTCAATATCCATTAAAGGGGTTATCCAAGTTATATTTATTGATGACCTATCCTCAGGATAGGTAATCAATATCAGATCGGCGGGGGTCTGACACCTGGGACCCCCGCAGATCAGCTGTTTGAAGAGCAGATGCGCGCCTTACCAGTGCTGCCTCCCCTTCTTTGTTTACCTGCTAGCCGTAACATCCACAGCGGTGAGCAGGTGTAATTACACCAAACCGCCCCATTTATTTCAATGGGACGGATTGCTCCTATACAAGTGTATGGGAACGAGCCTTCCCATTGAAATGAATGGGCGGCTTGGGTGTAATTACACCTGCTCACCGCTGTGGATGTTACGGCCAGCATGTAAACATTGAAGAGGAGGGAGCGCTGGCACGGCGCGCGTCTGCTCTTCAAACAGCTGATCTGCGGGGGTGCCGGGTGTTGGACCCCGCCGATCTGATATTGATGACCTATCCTGAGGCTAGGTCATCAATATATATAACTCGGAGAACCCCTTTAAAGTGTCTTCAAATACTGTAATACATTAAAAGAGATAAATGAATAAACTTTGAAGATTCATTTATTATAATACTGATAAAGTTTCAGCTAGACACTGATGGACAGAATGGGTTGTATGCAGGGTGCGAAATAATAGGGAGAGGCAGAATGCTAGTGTTTATTAACTCTGTATTTATCACTTGATCTGGATAGATGATGAACTTTAATGGTATACATTAAAAGCCAACCACAAAAACAAAGAAATAAAGTGATATTAATAAGACACAGGTCCAGCATAGGGAAAAGCTTCAATATACAGTATATACACAGTGTAAGTAGCAGTCTATGACCAGTGCAAGGTCACACTGCAGCACTAAAGGCCACAGAAAAGACAGACCATTAGAGAGAAGACAAACAATGTGGACCGGGTCACAAACAGAATTAGGTGTCCTCAAACAAGACAGTGTCTCTATTATGTTGCAGATACAATGTATCAGTTATATCGCATTTAGTGTAGCTATGTATCCAGACAAGTTATGGATAAAATGTACCACTGTTAAAGGGTAATCCGAGCTCGGAAATGCCCCCCCCCATATGCCCGAGCCCCTCACACTGATTCTACTTACCTGGATCCCCGCTCTCTGCACTGCTCCTGGTCCTTACATGGCCACAGCTGCTTCTCCCCGTTCGTGGATGACCACATCCAGGGTCGGGAAGGGGGGAGCAGCCAATGGCAGGCGGTGACGGGGTCAAGCCTCTCTAGCATCATCCACCATGCTAGGGAGGCTCATCCCCATTACCGTTTGCCATTGGCTGCCCCCGGATGTTTGCATCCGCGCACTGGGAGAAGCAGCACCAGCTGTGAGGGAACCAGGAGGGGCACAGGGAGTGGGGAGCTAGGTAAGTAGAATCAGTGTGAGGGGTCCAGGCATATGGGGGGGGGGGGGGGCATTTCGAAGCTCGGATAACCCCATTAAGTGGGCACGGAGCGCTCACTATAATGAACAGTGAAAGTCACCAGGTCACTGGATAAGGTACAGGTCTATCCCCAGATAGATAATACTTAGCAGATCCCCTTCCAGTGGCTATACTAACGCTAAGGAAACTTCAACATGTCAACACTAGCCGGCATCCACGGCAGCTCTAAAGGAATTTCAGCCACTGGTTACAAACTTATGGATTGTGTCACTATAAAAAGCTGATCCTACGCATTTCTTTATCCCTAAATCATCAGATCATGGGATATAATTATATTTCATACATATGGTTTCCCAATGCCATATATTTAGAGCTTGGAGTGTCACTTTCAAAGCATAGTAACGTGATGCCGGCACTAATAATGGTCGTGCACAACACGCCACACACCAGCTTCTTATAGACCATACCCCTCCCGTCACTTGCTAGGATGCCGCCTCCTGTCTGCGCCCCTTGTATACATCACCAGCTTGTCATAGAGGCAGTGTCAGTGCTTGGGGCGGCATAGGGGAGGGCTAGTTCTTATGGAAACTAGATGCTTACATCTCATCTTGCTCAAGAGAACAATTTGTATGTACCAACAGAGTGGCTCAGCTTAAGTGCAGGGACATCTCCAAGTTTAAAGGTAAGTGACTAAAAAAGACTCAGTCTCATTGCCAAGCACAAGACGTTACAGAAGTAGGAGGAGGGTTGGACATCCTAATGATTGCCTGCAGAACACCAAAATGTAAATCTATCTATCAGGGCCGGGACTAGGGATAGGCAGGGGAGGCGACCACCTAGGGCGCCATCTGGAGGGGGGCGCAGCCACAGGGGGGGTCCAACGGGTCTGGACCCCCCTAGAACCATTCACTTTTTTTTAAAATTCCTCAGGGCCGCACCGCCGATCGCCACAGGCGGTGCGGCCCTGGATCTAAGTGCAGTCGGCATGTGGGGGCAGTAGGAGATGAGCGCTTCCATTGTGGAAGCGCTCATCTCTATATTCATCTGTATCGCCGTCCTCAGGACAGCGATACAGATGCCTGTGCTGCGGCAGGGGAGTGAGAGACGTCTCCCTTCCCTGTTCTTCTGATAGGCTGCAGGCACTAATGGCTGCGGCCTATCAGAGGCCAACTCAGGCAGCGTGATGACGTCATTATCATCGCGCCGCCTGAGCCGGGCAGCACACAGCGCAGGACACAGGCCGGAAGAGGCCTGCACCTCATCGCTGCTGATGGAGGTAAGTATTAGTGTTTTTTTTTTTTTAATAGATGCCATATTATAGGGGGCACCTGCTGGCAATTTCTTACTGGCCCATTTACTGGGGCATTTCTTACTGGCACATTAAGGGGGGGAGGAGCACTGTGGGGGCATCTGGCATCTGGGGGCCTTTTTTGGGCACATTATGGGGGGGGCAATATAGGGGAGAGCTGGACTATGGGGCATCTGGTGGCACTACAGGGGCACTATGAGGGCTCTAAAGAGGCCTTTTTTTGTTGGCACATTATGGGGGCACTATGGCATCTGGTGGCAGTAAGGGGGCATGTTTTATGGGGAATCTGGTGGCTCTAAAGGGGCATTTTTTACAGGCACATTATAGGGGGCACCATGGCTTCTGGCACTAAGGGGACATTTTACTGGCACATTATGGGAGGCATTATGGGGCATCTGGTGGCACTATAGGGGCATTATTTTGGGGCACTACGTGGGAGTGGAGCACTATGGGGGGCATCTGGTAACTCTAAAGGGGCATTTTTTACTGGCACATTATAGGGGGCACTATGGCATCTGGCACTAAGGGGGCAATTTTTACTGACACATTATGGGGGAGAGGAGCACTATAGGGGCATCTGGTGGGGGCAGCAAGAAGGGGCATTTTTTACTGGCATATTATGGGGGACACTATGGGGGCATTTACTGGGGCACTATATAGGGGTATTTTATACTGGCATACATTATGGGGACATTATGCCAGGGGGTATTTCTTGTTCTGTCATATTACAAGGTGAATTATTACTACTTGGGGGTATATTGGTGAGCTTTACTACTACTGGGGGCTATGGGGAACACGATGTCTAGTATGGGCACTATGGGGGCAAGTGTGCTCTGGCAGATAATTATTTCTATTGGTGGGATTTTGGGGAGCACTGTTACTTTGGGGGGCACCCTGGCACAGTATCAATTTAGCACAATTATTCTTGGGGGACATTATCTTTATACTATTAGTGTCCGGACGCAGTTATTTTTTTAGGGGACTCTGTGCCAATAATTGTTGTAGGGGGCACTATCTGTGTGGTAGTTGTATTTTTCAGGGGACAGTTTCTGCAGTATAGTATTAGGGGGCACAGTATTGGGGTGGCAGGATGAGGTGTTCAGAAGATGTGAAGATGATGGAAATGTGGGAAACTAATGTCTGTTTGTATCTCTGCAGATACGAGAGATGGCTGAAAAATCTTCATGGCGGTCTGGTCCGAATGGAGAAGATGAGGAAAGAGAACGTCTACAACAAAGGTGACATCACTGGATGTAAGAGGTATGGGGCGCTATGTAGGAGAGGAGATGCTCCGGCTCCTGCCATTTGCAGAAGGAGGATTCAGAGCTGGGTGAGGACAGCCAAGGGAGGCAGCAGGTCACGGGTGGGTGGCAGATGGTGGTGGGGAACCACAGGCCTTGAGTAGGATCTGAGGAGAGGGAAGGAGCTTCCTTGCTGTAGTCTGCTGTTGTCTATTGTATAATGTGAGGCAGGCAGTGCAGCCAGGACATGTCCTCCCCTCTCTGTATGATGTATACAGGCGGGACTCAACAATATCATTTCAGCTGTATAGTTTTTGCTGGGAGTGGCCTATTATATTTAGGAGGGGCTTATAATAATGGGCAGGGCCAATTTGGGGGGCGCCATTTGACTACTTTGCCTAGGGCACCAAACTGCCTAGTCCCGGCACTGCTATCTATGAAAGGCCTCATGGAGTAGTCTGAAACGTTGCAAGTTGGGTGAATAAACGGTCCTTCTTTTTTCACCATTTTGGAGTGCTGCCTCGCTTTTTGAATTTTTGTATCTATCTATCTATCTATCTATCTATCTATCTATCTATCATCCTGTATCTCTGGGGAATGGAGTTCATGAGGAGACATGAAGTACAGAGAGGAGGACACCTAAATAAAATGGGAATGGTTGGTGATATTAACTTCCTGTTTGTGGCACATTAGTATATGGGAGGGGGGAAACTTTTCAAGATGGATGGTGACCATGGTGGCCATTTTGAAGTCGGCCATTTTGGATCCAACTTTAGTTTTTTCAATGGGAAGAGGGTCATGTGACACATCAAACTTATTGAGAATTTCACAAGAAAAACAATGGTGTGCTTGGTTTTAACGTAACTTTATTATTTCATGAGTTATTTACAAGTTTCTGACCACTTATAAAATGTGTTCAAAGTGCTGCCCATTGTGTTGGATTGTGGATGCAACCCTCTTCTCCCACTCTTCACACACTGATAGCAACACCGCAGAAGAAATGCTAGCACAGGCTTCCAGTATCCATAGTTTCAGGTGCTGCACATCTCGTATCTTCACAGCATAGACAATTGCCTTCAGATGACCCCAAAGATAAAAGTCTAAGGAGGGAGACCTTGGGGGCCATTTAACTGCTACATGATGATGTGTTTCCCTCTTTATGCACTGAAGCTGGCACGTTCCCTGAGTTTTTCTAGCAAGATGGTGCACCACCACATTATGGGTGTCAGGTCCAAGCATTCCTAAATGAACAGTTTTCTGGAAAGTGGATTGGTCGTCGTGGGCCAGTTGAATGGCCCCCAAGGTCTCCCGATCTGATCCCCTTCAAAATGGCCACCATGGTCACCACCCATCTTGAAAAGTTTCCCCCCTCCCATATACTAATGTGCCACAAACAGGAAGTTAATATCACCAACCATTCCCATTTTATTTAGGTGTATCCATATAAATGGCCCACCCTGTAAAATATATTTATTATAAAATAATACTTAAGTCTTTTAATGACAAATACTTATCTTGCAGTGTGAACATCTATTCTGCAGTACAACTGGTGAGTACAATGCTCCCTGTCATTGGATCGACTGTCATTGTTGCTGATAGATAGGTAAAATTTCTAGATATGTCCTGTCCTCATACTTGTCAAGCAGCTGGAATGATTGATATTTAATGGGATTGTGCACTTTTCTCCACAGCAAATTGTCAATGTGACATCAACATGCAGAACCCGCCGTTGAACACCTTTCCTATGTTGAGACTTAAAACTTTCAAAAACATCAATCACAGAAAAGACATCAGTGTGGTTACCAGGGCATTAATGGCCAGAAGACCAGGCCCAAAACAGGAGAAAATGTCATCTTCTCCTATGCCACAAGGAAACCACCTCTTACTGATGTTATATACTGTGAACTATTCCGTCATTTTACTTGGATCTTGCATTACAATCATCATAATCATATTTTTACATCCACAAAAATTTTAAATAAAACTTAAAAAAAAAAAATCAATGAGTGTGACTGGTATGGATACGTCATGCGGTATATTTTTGAATGCTGGGTGTGAATCACTGTGGCGCCACTGCTGGGAAGATCTAAGTAATTGTAACTATGTATTTTAAGCTAGTTGTAACTATCTTGCATTTCATTTCAAGTAAAGTTACATTTTATATCTTATATGGATGTAATATCTTATTCCTGGTAATACTGAGGGCACAGGTATTGTAGCTGGGTGTAAGCAGCCAGCAGGGAAAGTGCTGCACCACTGAGGCTGCTACTTTCTGTGTTGTAAATCTCAAATGGACTTTAAGTTGCTAAGTGTATTATTTAGATGGATTCTAGGGTCGAGGATTTAGGAGAGACTGTAGAGACCAGGAGTGGCCACTTCGGCTACCATAAGATACCATCGGATAGAGATGTGTCTGAGTGGGGGTCGGACTGCTAGGGCCACTGCTGATCACAGGAATGGGACCTCTCAGTTCCCCTGTATGAATGGTGCGGTCGTACTCCTTTCACTTCTCTTGGACTGCAGGAGATAGCTGCCTGCTTGTAGTCTGCTATGTAATCCCATAGGGTTAAATAGAGCCGCAGCTTGCATGGGTGACCAGCAACCTGGAGTACTCAGAGCCCTTTGTTCTCATGATCAGGTCTTACCCCTGAAGTTCCTGTCAATAGGGGATACGTCTTTTTAATGAGACAACCCCTTTAAAGAGGATTTCCAGGAATTAAATATTACTGACTAGAGATGAGCGAGTAGTGAAATATTCGAAAGTTCGAAATTCGATTCGAATAGACCGCGATATTCGACTATTCGACCGAATATCGAATCCCATTAAAGTCTATGGGAAAAAAATGCTCGCCACTTGGAAATCTCAATTCGACCACTTGGAGGTCACCAAGTCCACCCTGAAACCTCAGAAAAGGATGCCAACACTGCTGGAATGCAACTGGGACAGCAGGGGAAGCATGTCTGGGTGCATATAACGCGCCCAAGTCGCACTATTACGCCACTATCACAGCCTCTCAACAATACACTCCAAAGACAATATAACCTCTCTGTAAAGTGAGACCATACAAGGAAACCTTCTTTCCTCTACATTGCCATGGACCCCAAGCCAAACTAGACAAAAAAGAAGATAAAATTCTGCACCCCTTAAAATCACGTTGCCTATGACAACCACAGATGGCATAGGCAAGGGGGAAAGCAATCAAGCCATCACTATTTTTCCCTCTGTGCCATCCCTGCCTTGCCCAGGCACATGTCCCAAAACATCATCCACGCCCGAGTAACACGGTTACTGCAAAAGGCCATTTGACCACCAACACTTTGGTTTGAGGCCGGGGATGCTACATCTCCCTGACAGCACACTGGGTGAATGTTGTGGAGGCGGGGACGGGCAAACCTGCTACCCCCACCCAAGTTTTGGGCCTTGGTTCTGTCTGGATTTCCGCAACCCTTACAGACAGCTCGGCAAACCCCTCCTACTCCTTCTAGATTTGTTAAATCTGTCCACCACCCAGTCAAGTCCACAAAGTCCAGTCTCGTCGATAGCCTGCAGAAACTGCAGGGACCTCACTCTGACCCTCCTTCCTCCCACCCTGCCCAATGTTATCAACCCAGTGTTCCCACCCATGCAAGAATCGCAGGAGCTATCTGAGGATTTTGTTTGTTCTGATGCCCAAACACTGGAGCAAGCTCCATCTCTAGCTGATGGTGGTGTGGAACGGGCACTAAAGTGTAAAATGATTAGGGACGATGATGAGACACAGTTGCCAGCAAGGGAGGCTGTTGGAGCAAAGTGAGGCAGTGTAAGAGGAGGTGGTTGAGTATGACGAAGTCAGTGACCCGACCTGGCCCAGTGTCATGTCTAGCAGGTAAAGCAGTGGGGATGTTGAGGGATGCGTAGGACCGCAAAAGGCAGGAAGAGGCCGTGGGCTGGCCAGAGGCTCATGGAGAAGGCAGGCTAGAGCCCGCAGGGCCGCATCTCTTCCCTATAACAGGCCCCCACACAAAGCTCTCCCATCGAGGGCTCTTAGGTCCTTGTTGTGAAAATATTTTAATGAGTGCGCAAAGTTAGCTTGAGGTGAGCCCTCGAAAAAATTATATGGAGGCCCAAGAGGTGAGCCCTCGAAAAAATTAAGTGGAGGCCAAAGAGGTGAGACCTCTTAAAAATTGTATTAAGGCCCAAGAGGTGAGCCATAATAAAAATTGTTTGTAGGCCCAAGAGGTGAGACCTCTTAAAAATTGTTTGTAGGCCCAAGAGGTGAGACCTCTTAAAAATTATGTGGAGGCTAAAGAGGTGAGACCTCTTAAAAATTGTTTGTAGGCCCAAGAGGTGAGACCTCTTAACAATTGTATTAAGGCCCAAGAGGTGAGCCATAATAAAAATTGTTTGTAGGCCCAAGAGGTGAGACCTCTTAACAATTGTATTAAGGCCCAAGAGGTGAGCCATAATAAAAATTGTTTGTAGGCCCAAGAGGTGAGACCTCTTAAAAATTGTTTGTAGGCCCAAGAGGTGAGCCATGAGAAAAATTGTTTGTAGGCCCAAGAGGTGAGACCTCTTAAAAATTATGTGGAGGCCAAAGAGGTGAGACCTCTTAAAAATTGTTTGTAGGCCCAAGAGGTGAGACCTCTTAACAATTGTATTAAGGCCCAAGAGGTGAGCCATAATAAAAATTGTTTGTAGGCCCAAGAGGTGAGACCTCTGAAAAATTGTTTGTAGGCCCAAGAGGTGAGACCTCTTAAAAATTATGTGGAGGCCAAAGAGGTGAGACCTCTTAAAAATTGTTTGTAGGCCCAAGAGGTGAGACCTCTTAAAAATTGTTTGTAGGCCCAAGAGGTAAACCATGAGAAAAATTGTTTGTAGGCCCAAGAGGTGAGACCTCTGAAAAATTGTTTGTAGGCCCAAGAGGTGAGACCTCTTAAAAATTATGTGGAGGCCAAAGAGGTGAGACCTCTTAAAAATTGTTTGTAGGCCCAAGAGGTGAGACCTCTTAAAAATTGTTTGTAGGCCCAAGAGGTGAGCCATGAGAAAAATTGTTTGTAGGCCCAAGAGGTGAGACCTCTTAAAAATTATGTGGAGGCCAAAGAGGTGAGACCTCTTAAAAATTGTTTGTAGGCCCAAGAGGTGAGACCTCTTAAAAATTGTTTGTAGGCCCAAGAGGTGAGCCATAAATATTTTTTTTTTTTTTACGGAGCAATTCTACGGCGGTTAAGGAGGAGGAGGAGGAGGTGGAGGAGGAAATGGCACTTCATACAGATGGCACTTCACTTTTGGCTGCTTTCCACTGTTGGAGAAGCAAAGTCCGGGTCAATCCACTTGCTGTTCATTTTGATTAGCGTCAGCCTGTCGGCACTGTCGGTTGACAGGCGGCTGCGCTTATCGGTTATAATGCCCCCGGCTGCGCTGAACACCCTTTCTGATAGCACGCTGGCGGCAGGGCAGGCAAGCACCTCCAAGGCGTACAGGGACAGTTCCAGCCACGTGTCCAACTTGGAGACCCAGTAAGTGTAGGACGCCGAGGGATCGGGGAGGACAGGGGTACGGTCTGCCAGGTACTCCCGCAACATCCGCCGATACTTGTCCCTCCTGCTGATAGCGGGCCCCGCAGTGATGGAAGTTGCACGAGGGGGTGCCATGAACGTGTCCCACACCTTGGAGAGTGTTCCCCTGGTGGCTGTGGGCCTGATCGATGTTGTGGGACTCTGGGAGACCCTCTCCTCTCTGCCGCCAGCGATGGTGGGTGGGAAAATCTCCATCATGTTCTGCACGAGTTCCCTCTGGTATTCCAGCAATCGATTCGTCCTCTCCTCTACCGGAATAAAAGAGGAGACGTTATCTTTATACCGGGGGTCCAGGAGTGCGAAGACCCAGTACAGTTTGTTCTCCACTATCCGGACAACACGTGTGTCCCGGGAAAAGCAGCCCAGCATGAAGTCAGCCATGTGTGCCAGACTCTGAATAGGCATGACGTCACTGCCCCCACCAGAAGGATCACTTGCCATTTCCTCCTCTTCCTCTTCCGCCTCCTCTCCGCCCCATCCGCGCTGAACCAATGGGACGCACACAGCCTGACTGCTACCCTCGCCGCCAGCATCCGCCTCCTCTTCCACAGCCACCTCCACGTCGTCCTCCTCCTCCTCCTCCTCCTCCTGCAACTGCCACCGAGAAGCAGACAAAAGTGTGGTCTGACTGTGTAGCTCCGTTGCGTCTCCTCCTACCCCCGTCTCCTCTGCGTGCAATGCGTTCTCCCTTATTGCGATGAGCGATTCTTTAAGGACGCATAGGAGCGGGATGGTTACGCTCACTATAGCGTCCTCGCTGCTGACCTTCTTGGTGGACTCCTCAAAGATACGCAGTACATCGCATATGTCTGCCATCCATGGCCACTCGTGGTTGGCAAACTGAGGGAGCTGAGTTGGAGGCACGCGTGGATTCATAATCTGGTACTCCATCAATGCTCTCTGCTGCTCACACACCCTGGCCAACATGGAATAGGTGGAATTCCAGCGAGTCGGCAGGTCGCACAACAGCCGATGTTCAGGCAAATGGAGGCGTTGCTGGAGTTTTTTTAAGCTAGCAGCAGCTACAGTTGACTTCCGAAAGTGAGCGCACAAGCGCCGCACTTTCACCAGTAGCTCTGCCAGGTTGGGGTAAGTCTTTAGAAATTTTTGGACTACCAGATTAAAAACGTGGGCCAGGCATGGTACGTGATTGAGTTCGGCAAGCTCCAGAGCCGCCACCAGGTTACGGCCGTTATCGCACACGACCATGCCTGGTCCTAGCTGCAGCGGCGACAGCCACATCTCCGTCTGCTGCAATATGGCGTCCCTCACCTCTGGGGCGCTGTGCTTCCTGTCGCCCAAGCTGATGAGCTTAAGCACCGCCTGCTGACGTCTCCCCGCGCCAGTGCTGCAACGCTTCCAGCTAGCGGCTGAGGGCGATGTTAAGGCAGAGGAGGAGGAGGAGGAGGAGGAAGAGGAGGGGGGTTTATCAGAACCCGTGCTGGCAATCTTGGGCGGGGGTGGTAGGTAGGCCGTCTCTGTTTGCGACCCCGTCCCCGCTTCCACAACATTCACCCAGTGTGCCGTCAAAGAGATGTATCGTCCCTGGCCGCAAGCGCTTGTCCACGAGTCGGTGGTCAAGTGGACCTTTGCGCTGACTGCGTACCTCAGGGCCCGCCTGATGTTACGCGACACGTGCTGGTGCAGGGCGGGGACGGCACTCCGGGAAAAGTAGTGGCGGCTGGGGACGGAATAGCGAGGTGCGGCAGCCGCCATCAGGTCGCGGAAGGCCTGCGTCTCCACAAGCCTAAACGGCAACATCTCCAGGGCCAGCAGTTTGGAGATGTGGCAGTTTAAGGCTTGGGCTTGGGGGTGACTCGAGGCGTACTTCCGCCTGCGGTCGAACGCCTGCGAGATGGACAGTTGATGGGACGAGGAGTGTGAAGGTGCAGGCGAAGATGCGGGGGAAGGGGAGGCTGAAGGAGAAGGCCCCAAAGTAGCCGAGGCAGAGGCAGATGTGGAGGTGTCCTGGCTGGAGGTCTGGACCGCAGTGGCAGCACACAACAAAGGGGAAGAGGCAGTGGCAGGAAGACCTTGCGCAGGTTGTATTGCGTTTGCTCTCTCCCACTCAGCCCAGTGCTTGACTTCCAAGTGACGCCGCATGCCTGAGGTGGTCATATTGCTCTTCTCAGAGCCCCTACTCAGTTTTGAGTGGCAGAGTGTGCAAACCGCGCTCAGTTTGTCATCCGCACAAACATTAAAAAATCTCCACACCACAGAAGTACGAGGCCTCGATGGGGGAGCTTCGCGCGACTGCCTGCTGCCGGGAACAGCTTCGGCCCTGCTGGCTGTGGCCTCACTTCTCTGTCTGGACTGTCCTCTGCCTCTGGACATCCCTCTGCCTGTGGACATCCCTCTGCCTCTGGACATCCCTCTGCCTCTGGACATCCCTCTGCCTCTTGCTGCCTTTTTCGGTGCTGCGCAGACCACCACCTCTCCACTGCTTTCCCCGCTGGACATCACCCCTGGCCAAGTGGGGTCGGTCATTTCGTCATCCACCACCTCCTCTTCCACTTCCTCACTCTGCTCCTCCTCCTGCCCACTGGACATTCCAACAGCCTCCCTTGATGGCAACTGCGTCTCATCATCATCATCGCTCATGATAACAGATGCTGGTTCAGGGTCCACATCAGCAGGAGATGGCGAATACTCAAGTGGTTGGGCATCACTACAAACAAATTCCTCTGGTAGCTCCAGGGATTCTTCCGGCACATCTGAAAAAGGACCCGAAAAGAGCTCCTGGGAGGGGTCAAGGGTGGGTTGACTCTGTTGGCCAGGTGTGGAGGAAGGAGGGTCAGAGTGAGACTGTGTGGATGACTGGCTGGTGGACAACTGTGTGGAAGCGCTATCGGCTATCCATTGCACCACCTGTTCACACTGCTCAGGCCTCAACAGCGGTGTAACCCACCCCCTGCTTAACTGTCCCATAAAGGCAGGGATTCTGGATGAGCGGAATCCTGGCTGCCCCTCACCAGCACGCATTGTATCCCCACTGTCTTCAACAAGGCCCCCAACAGCATTTCCGCGCCCCCGTCCTCGTCCACGTCCACGTCCAATTTCGCTAGCCCTCCGCATTTTTTTTTTTTGTTACAATATTTGGCGTACACAGCCGTGTACTAACAGGTCAGACGGTGTGTATTAACACCACGTATATACAAGATTTTTGCAAGCACGCAGAACGCACAGTACAGGTGCCAAATAAAATGCCTTTTTTTTAATATTTCTAGGTACACAGCCGTGTACTAACAGGTCAGACGGTGTGTATTAACACCACGTATATAAAATAATTTTGCAAGCACGCAGAACGCACAGTACAGGTGCCAAATAAAATGCCTTTTTTTTAATATTTCTAGGTACACAGCCGTGTACTAACAGGTCAGACGGTGTGTATTAACACCACGTATATACAAGATTTTTGCAAGCACGCAGAACGCACAGTACAGGTGCCAAATAAAATGCCTTTTTTTTATATTTCTAGGTACACAGCCGTGTACTAACAGGTCAGACGGTGTGTATTAACACCACGTATATACAAGATTTTTGCAGGCACGCAGAACGCACAGTACAGGTGCCAAATAAAATGCCTTTTTTTTAATATTTCTAGGTACACAGCCGTGTACTAACAGGTCAGACGGTGTGTATTAACACCACGTATATAAAATAATTTTGCAAGCACGCAGAACGCACAGTACAGGTGCCAAATAAAATGCCTTTTTTTTATATATTTCTAGGTACACAGCCGTGTACTAACAGGTCAGACGGTGTGTATTAACACCACGTATATACAAGATTTTTGCAAGCACGCAGAACGCACAGTACAGGTGCCAAATAAAATGCCTTTTTTTTAATATTTCTAGGTACACAGCCGTGTACTAACAGGTCAGACGGTGTGTATTAACACCACGTATATACAAGATTTTTGCAAGCACGCAGAACGCACAGTACAGGTGCCAAATAAAATGCCTTTTTTTTAAATATTTCTAGGTACACAGCCGTGTACTAACAGGTCAGACGGTGTGTATTAACACCACGTATATAAAATAATTTTGCAAGCACGCAGAACGCACAGTACAGGTGCCAAATAAAATGCCTTTTTTTATATATTTCTAGGTACACAGCCGTGTACTAACAGGTCAGACGGTGTGTATTAACACCACGTATATACAAGATTTTTGCAAGCACGCAGAACGCACAGTACAGGTGCCAAATAAAATGCCTTTTTTTATATATTTCTAGGTACACAGCCGTGTACTAACAGGTCAGACGGTGTGTATTAACACCACGTATATACAAGATTTTTGCAAGCACGCAGAACGCACAGTACAGGTGCCAAATAAAATGCCTTTTTTTAAATATTTCTAGGTACACAGCCGTGTACTAACAGGTCAGACGGTGTGTATTAACACCACGTATATAAAATAATTTTGCAGCACGCAGAACGCACAGTACAGGTGCCAAATAAAATGCCTTTTTTTTATATTTCTAGGTACACAGCCATGTACTAACAGGTCAGACGGTGTGTATTAACACCACGTATATAAAATAATTTTGCAAGCACGCAGAACGCACAGTACAGGTGCCAAATAAAATGCCTTTTTTTAAATATTTCTAGGTACACAGCCGTGTACTAACAGGTCAGACGGTGTGTATTAACACCACGTATATACAAGATTTTTGCAGGCACGCAGAACGCACAGTACAGGTGCCAAATAAAATGCCTTTTTTTTTATATTTCTAGGTACACAGCCGTGTACTAACAGGTCAGACGGTGTGTATTAACACCACGTATATAAAATAATTTTGCAAGCACGCAGAACGCACAGTACAGGTGCCAAATAAAATGCCTTTTTTTTAATATTTCTAGGTACACAGCCGTGTACTAACAGGTCAGACGGTGTGTATTAACACCACGTATATAAAATAATTTTGCAAGCACGCAGAACGCACAGTACAGGTGCCAAATAAAATGCCTTTTTTTAAATATTTCTAGGTACACAGCCGTGTACTAACAGGTCAGACGGTGTGTATTAACACCACGTATATACAAGATTTTTGCAGGCACGCAGAACGCACAGTACAGGTGCCAAATAAAATGCCTTTTTTTTAATATTTCTAGGTACACAGCCGTGTACTAACAGGTCAGACGGTGTGTATTAACACCACGTATATAAAATAATTTTGCAAGCACGCAGAACGCACAGTACAGGTGCCAAATAAAATGCCTTTTTTTAATATTTCTAGGTACACAGCCGTGTACTAACAGGTCAGACGGTGTGTATTAACACCACGTATATAAAATAATTTTGCAAGCACGCAGAACGCACAGTACAGGTGCCAAATAAAATGCCTTTTTTTTAATATTTCTAGGTACACAGCCGTGTACTAACAGGTCAGACGGTGTGTATTAACACCACGTATATAAAATAATTTTGCAAGCACGCAGAACGCACAGTACAGGTGCCAAATAAAATGCCTTTTTTTAATATTTCTAGGTACACAGCCGTGTACTAACAGGTCAGACGGTGTGTATTAACACCACGTATATACAAGATTTTTGCAGGCACGCAGAACGCACAGTACAGGTGCCAAATAAAATGCCTTTTTTTTATATTTCTAGGTACACAGCCGTGTACTAACAGGTCAGACGGTGTGTATTAACACCACGTATATAAAATAATTTTGCAAGCACGCAGAACGCACAGTACAGGTGCCAAATAAAAGGCCTTTTTTTAAATATTTCTAGGTACACAGCCTTGTACTAACAGGTCAGACGGTGTGTATTAACACCACGTATATACAAGATTTTTGCAGGCACGCAGAACGCACAGTACAGGTGCCAAATAAAATGCCTTTTTTTTATATATTTCTAGGTACACAGCCTTGTACTAACAGGTCAGACGGTGTGTATTAACACCACGTATATACAAGATTTTTGCAGGCACGCAGAACGCACAGTACAGGTGCCAAATAAAATGCCTTTTTTTTATATATTTCTAGGTACACAGCCGTGTACTAACAGGTCAGACGGTGTGTATTAACACCACGTATATACAAGATTTTTGCAAGGCACGCAGAACGCACAGTACAGGTGCCAAATAAAAGGCCTTTTTTTAAATATTTCTAGGTACACAGCCGTGTACTAACAGGTCAGACGGTGTGTATTAACACCACGTATATACAAGATTTTTGCAAGCACGCAGAACGCACAGTACAGGTGCCAAATAAAATGCCTTTTTTTTATATATTTCTAGGTACACAGCCGTGTACTAACAGGTCAGACGGTGTGTATTAACACCACGTATATAAAATAATTTTGCAAGCACGCAGAACGCACAGTACAGGTGCCAAATAAAATGCCTTTTTTTTAATATTTCTAGGTACACAGCCTTGTACTAACAGGTCAGACGGTGTGTATTAACACCACGTATATAAAAGATTTTTGCAAGCACGCAGAACGCACAGTACAGGTGCCAAATAAAATGCCTTTTTTTTAATATTTCTAGGTACACAGCCGTGTACTAACAGGTCAGACGGTGTGTATTAACACCACGTATATACAAGATTTTTGCAAGCACGCAGAACGCACAGTACAGGTGCCAAATAAAATGCCTTTTTTTTTATATTTCTAGGTACACAGCCGTGTACTAACAGGTCAGACGGTGTGTATTAACACCACGTATATACAAGATTTTTGCAGGCACGCAGAACGCACAGTACAGGTGCCAAATAAAATGCCTTTTTTTTTATATTTCTAGGTACACAGCCGTGTACTAACAGGTCAGACGGTGGGTATTTACACCTGGTATACAAAAAGGGTATTGCAGGCACACAGAACCCAGAACACTAGAGCCAAAGAAACTGTATTTAAAAAAAAAAATGTACACAGCCGTATACTGCCAGAAGATCAGATGGTGCATATACACACTAGGTATATAACAGGGTTTTGCAGCCAAAAAGAACGCAGAACAGTAGTGCCAAATATAGTTTGGTATGTAGCAGAGCACCTAATACACCACTAATGCCTCTCTCTGTCCCTACTCCAGCAGCTATCCCTGAATACAGCAGCCGTTCTCTGCAGAGTGTATATGGTAGTAAAGCTATCACTGTACTGCACTATAGTAGCCCTGATAAGGGCTTTTAATCACGCTCCTGCCTGTCCAACAGCTAAAACCTATCTCTCCCTTCTCCAGCCTCTGTCCCTGACTAAGTTCACGCAGCATATGCGAACGAGCAGGAAGAGCTGAGTTTTTATGATTCGAGGTCACGTGGTTTTTCCAGCCAATCCATGTAGACGCCGTTTTCGCGCTGCCAGCGTGCTCCGCGGGCCTGTCATACCCCCCCTGCATGGTGATTGGTGGAAAAAGAGCGCCAGGGAAGGTGGGAGGGGAAACGAATTCTAAGTGCGCCATCGCCGTTATACTCGATCGAAATCGAGTATGCCGAATAGCGTAGTATTCGATCGAATACCGGCTCGATCGAACACTACTCACTCATCTCTATTGATGACCTGTCCTAAGGATAGGCCGTCAATATCTGATCATTGGGGGTCTGACTCCTTACACGCCTACCAATCAGCTATTTGAAGAGTTGCTGCGGACTTCTAATGGCATACCAAGCACCGTGCTGTGCATTGTATAGTTGCTGCTTGCTATTACAGCCAAAGCAAATTCACTTGAATGGCACTTAGCTGCCCATGTGACCGATGAATGTAACTCTCACAAAGTGCCATAGCCTTTTCAAACAGCTATTTGCCAGGGGGTATCTGGAGTTGGATGTCAACAATCAAATTGGGGATCAATATTTAAAGGAAACCTGTCATCTCCGAAACACCCCCTGAACTAGAGTAAGCGGTGTATAGTGTAAGTGATGCTGAATCCGAATATGTAAGTTTTATCTTCATACTCCTTTCCATTCTGACGCTGTGCTCCCACAAACCAGCAGTAAAATGCATTGAGAGGACTCTTCTTTGAGTCCTCTCCATTATGTGAGTGAGCACCACTGAGTGCATTTTACTGCAGGTTTGTGGGAGCGCAGCATCAGAATGGAAGTGAGTATGAAGATAAAACTTACATATTTGGATTCAGCACCACTTACACTATACACGGCTTACTCTAGTTCAGGGGGTGTTTCGGAGATGACAGGTTCCCTTTAAGCCTTAGACAACCTCTTTAAGCTAAAAATACAGGAACAAAGTGCAGGGAGCGGGGAGACATCATTCATTTCACCGGTATATATCAAACAGTGCATTTATTTTTATATAGCATTTATATTATATGTAGTATGTTATGGCATATAATAACATGAAGACTACATTACAAGGTCTGCTGGGGGTTCACCAATTGTCAAAGTTTATGACAAAATTACAAAAAATGCTCATTTCATCTTTTTTCCTCCTAAGTCCTGAACTAAGGATAATATAAAAACACAAAACAAATCAGTTATGTTGCAAAATGAAACACTGTTTCAGACAGAGAAATTCATGTGTAGCAGAAGACATCAGCATATTATTAATCTGAGCAAACCAACAACCGAGGATGCATCCCAATGTTATCACACAGTGATTCCAAACTTTGTATACACTGACTTCTAGTGGTCATTGGTAATATTGCAACCTTTTTCAAATGTCTAAAATACATTGCCATCTAGAGGTATAAAGTAATATTACAGTGATTTCCCATGTTTTTAGGAAAGTGACATTATTTTGTCAGCTTTTACATTTTAGAAAAATTGGGTATGCATAAAATTCCCCACTTTTGAGTTAAAAGAACCTTCATTCGCAGCTACCAAAAACAATTGATTTATGACCTTCAATGATAATATGTTTTGAGAGATTCATATATATATTTTGCCCATATGTGCCCTTTCACAGCAGTAATGCCCACATTGTTTCCCCTTCAAAGTGGTTATGCTCACATGTGCCACATTCACAGTAGTTATGGCCAGATATGTGCCCCCTTCACAGTTGCTATGTCCAGATTTGCCCCCTCACAGCTGTTATGCCCAGACATGCCTCCTCACAGTTATGTCCAGATGTGCCCCCTCACAATACTTATACCCTGATATCTGCATGGAGTTTGTATGTTACCCCTGTGTTTGCATGGGTTTCCTCCGGGTACTCCGGTTTCCTCCCACACTCAAAAGACATACTAATAGGGTTAGATTGTGAGCCCTATTGAGGACAGCCTGATGCTAATATCTGTAAAGTGCTGCGGAATATAGTAGCACTATATAATTGCATAAAATAAATAAAAAATAAATAAATATGTGCCCTTCGCAATAGTTATGACCAGATATGTGCCCCCCTCAGAGTAGTTATACCAAGATATGTGTCCCCTTCACAGTAGATATGCCAAGATGTGCCCCCTCAGTGTTGTTATGCCCACATATGCCCCTTCACAGGAAATAAAAAAATACAAACAGTAAATAGTCACCTATTTCTTCTGATGATCAACAGGCAGCAGCATGCTGTCATACCGTACATTGTGCTTGCTGTGTAGGAGGAGCAAAGGCTGATTCCACCACTCCTCCTACACAGCAAGCAGCACGATGTGTGAACCAAATGGCGCTCTTTCCCTTCTGAGCCATGTTATATTCCCATACCGCAGCTTTTCCGTACTCAGTAGAACCCGCCTAACAATTCAAGAAGTGTGGTGTGAGTCTCAGATGACATCAGCTGGGCACAGCATATTGGGAACTGAAATCTCTGTGGAAAACTTTTCAACAAATAATTTTAAATTTTCACAGTCTGCTGCACATTAATTTCTGAAAAATATCCGTGACGTCAAAATGCTCACCCCATCTCTAAAATACCTTGATGGGCGGGGTTTCTGAAATGGGTTCTCTCCTCAGGGTTTCCATTATTTTACCCCAGAGCTGAACCCGGACATATCCCCATTTTCAAAGGAGAATACATAAAATACAACCGCACACTACTGCCAGATAAAGCACAAAATGCCATAATGATATAGAGTATTCCAAAGCTCATGCTATGCTTGTTTGATAAATAGAGACTCTTGGCAAATATATTTTGTACAAAATTATCTGAGCCCATTCACCGGATCGTCAAGGTGGTCTCTGCAGAATGGGAACCTAACACTATGTCCTACCTGTTACGTGCCAGACTTGGCTTCCATATAATCAGGGGGTGTTTTGTTCCACATGCATGTAATGTCCACTTGCCTTTTGCCATTTCTGGTGCTTCAAAGGCCTCCCCTAGTTCAGGGGTGCAGCCATAGCAACCAGCACCTGCACTCTGGGATGTGCTGACTGAAATTTCTCTTTTTTTCTTTGTAAGTTTGTACTGGAGGTGTGGCTACTCCATTTGGTCATGCACTCCTGACCAGCCCATTTGCCCCACAGGTTATTTTTAATCAGTGCAACTATAAAGCCGAGTGATTCGGCATGCATGTTAGTGTCTGCACTCCTGAACTAGGGGAGGCCTTTGAAGCACCAGAAATGGCAAAATGCAAGTGGACATTACATGCATGTGGAACAAAACACCCCCTGATTATATGGAAGCCAAGTCTGGCACGTAACAGGTAGGACATAGTGTTAGGTTCCCATTCTGCAGAGACCACCTTGACGATCCGGTGAATGGGCTCAGATAATTTTGTACAAAATATATTTGCCAAGAGTCTCTATTTATCAAACAAGCATAGCATGAGCTTTGGAATACTCTATATCATTATGGCATTTTGTGCTTTATCTGGCAGCAGTGTGCGGTTGTATTTTATGTATTCTCCTTTGACATGTATTTAGCCATAGCAACCAGCACCTGCACTCTGGGATGTGCTGACTGAAATTTCTCTTTTTTTCTTTGTAAGTTTGTACTGGAGGTGTGGCTACTCCATTTGGTCATGCACTCCTGACCAGCCCATTTGCCCCACAGGTTGTTTTTAATCAGTGCAACTATAAAGCCAAGTGATTCGGCATGCATGTTAGTGTCTGCACTCCTGAACTAGGGGAGGCCTTTGAAGCACCAGCAATGGCAAAAGGCAAGTGGACATTACATGCATGTGGAACAAAACACCCCCTGATTATATGGAAGCCAAGTCTGGCACGTAACAGGTAGGACATAGTGTTAGGTTCCCATTCTGCAGAGACCACCTTGATGATCCGGTGAATGGGCTCAGATAATTTTGTACAAAATATATTTGCCAAGAGTCTCTATTTATCAAACAAGCATAGCATGAGCTTTGGAATACTCTATATCATTATGGCATTTTGTGCTTTATCTGGCAGCAGTGTGCGGTTGTATTTTATGTATTCTCCTTTGACATGTATTTAGCCATAGCAACCAGCACCTGCACTCTGGGATGTGCTGACTGAAATTTCTCTTTTTTATATCCCCATTTTCACCCCTCCGGCCCCCTGATATGAGCATTGGAGCATTTCTTGCTCCAATGCTCTCCCTTTCCCTGCGCTGGATTGCACAGGACAAGGGCTTTTTTGTTTATGTTTTTACACTGCTAGGCGGAGGCTGAACCACTTTAACTTTTACCAACTCTTTCTGGGTTGGAATTATTTTTACTTAATAACATTTTTTAACCATTTAATAGTCCCACAAGGGGACTATAATAGGTGATCTTTTGATTGCTCCTAAAATACTTTGCACTATTCTTATATTGCAATGTATTTTAATGTCAGGTGAAGCCCAGCCTGCTGCGAAACACTAGAGGCAGGCCTTGGGCCTTCATTAAGCCCTAGCCTGCCTGCCCTGACATTGGCACCCCGTGATCTCAGGTGCTGGGGGGAGACAGAGGGAGTCTACTCCCTCTGTAACTGCTTACATGCTACGGGCGCTATTGCCTGCGGCATGTAAGGTGTTAAACAGCCCATGTCTCAGGAAGACCCATGCAGCGCTTAGACTGGGCCGCTGTAAAAACACGGCATTCAAGCCTAAGGCCCGCCATTAAAAGGTGTATTGGTGGTCACTTAAGAGGTTAAAGTAATAAAATAAAATAGAAACTATACAAATTTGCGCCGCAGAAGCAAGCGAGCGCGCGGGGACGGCGGGCGCGCTCTGGCAAGCGCGCTCGCTTGCTTCTGCGGCGCATGCGCTGTAGGGACAAAATCGCCGCAGAAGTGAAGAGCCGGGGCCGGGATCGCGCAGGGAGAAATTGCGCACCGCGCATGCGCGAGAATTGCGCGATCCCCGGCCCAACGGCAACTGTCATTCAAGTTGACCAGGGGGAGTGGTTTGCTTGACTAGCCGCTGCCCCCTTGACTTCAAGCCGAGTCAAGTCAGCGTTCTGAGCATGATTAAAAGATCAATTTCTTCTATTTACAGGAATCTCTTCTCCTTATGAAGACCTTCTTTAGCGTCACCCTGGCCACCAGATTAAGGTACTGCTAACAGTTTTTTTTCGCTACAGGAGGTGACAGGTTCCCTTTAAGCTTGCACACCATCAGACTGCAGGCCATGTAGATTTGTTTCTAGACCACACATTCCGTTATCGAGTGGAGCATAAGGAGGAGTAGTTTGAGCAGCAGAAGCACTAATTGATGATGAGAAGGAAAAGGACACTATGCTGCATGTTGGTGCAACCTGGCTGCTGAAAAGGAGACTGGGAGAAGGAGGACACAGCTCTTGCTGTTGGGCACTTCTATTTTCCCACAGTAACTGATGATGCCACCTCATGTGCTGCAAAAGAGCCTCAGTGCCTACGTTGGTGTTTCAACGTGTTTCAACGCCCACAGCTTATTTTAGTACTTCAGTACAGAGCTAGAGGCAGCTGAGCTTGGCTTAGGTCTGATATGGTTTGAGTGTGCACCCACAGTAATAGTAGCATCACTAGTTCCTGAGCTGAACATAATAGAAGTATATCTGGCCATGTCAGTTTTTTTTTTGGGAGCTTCTGGACGTACGTAGCCCTTGCTCTTTATTGCCACCACTGGGTCCACTACCCTCCTCTTCTGATGTCCCCTCCTCATTCTCAGCACTCTGATCTGGCTCCAAGGTCCTGTCCAACACACAGTCATCATAGTACTCACTCTCCCCGGCACATTTGACAGATTGTGATATGCCATTGTGTGCTCCTTGGCACCCAACTCCCTGCTGTTTTTTCCCTGAGTGCCACTGTCACTATCATCACCTTAACAACAATGCATGGGATCCCCCACCTCCTTCTGAATCTCCTCCTTATGGCAGTCCAAACGTTGACCGTTCTCACACGTTCTCACAAGTCAGCAACAGGGAGACTCTCTTAAGTATCTTATATATTAGGAGGTGGGGTTGTGTTGCTTCTTCTTAGGAAAAAAGAAGGTGCCCCACTAGGCAGGGACAGTGAACACAGAAATTATGCAAGTGAAAAGCTTTTCTGGAGCAATGCTGTGACCCCTGGCTCCAAGGCACGGTGCCATACTACTGGCCGGATGGCTAGTGCTGCTACTGCTGTACTATTACCCATATTCGGACTCTCGGATTACAAGGCCTGGGTCTTTCGTTTTGCACACCTTTTACCAAATATTTTATTATGAGGCCTATAAATAAAAAGTCATAGGTTTGGTACACAGATTAATAAATGCTGGTAACAGTTTTTTCTGTAATTTTATGACAGAGGTGCAATTAAATGTCTCTCGACTTCTACAAGCACACTGCACACTGGTAATTTTGTAATAGGGCTTCCTTACTCCTGAACTCTTGCAGTTGCGTAAGCTGTGCATTTGAAGCATGTGTATCACCACATAAGGGGATCAGGGGACCCTATTTCTCATGGGCATCAGGATCCCAGTGGTTAGAACCCCCAGATCATACATTTATAATCTTGTGGGAAGGCTATAAAAGTTCTTAATAATAAATCCCCTTTAACCTCCTCACAGTCACATTAAAATTAGAAAAACCCTTCCAAAAATGTTACTCTTTTTATTCTAGATTTTTAATATGTGTCTGAAGTAAATCCTATTGATGCACAAATCAAGGGACATAATTGCATTTTTAACCCCTTAGTGACATAATTTAGCCTTAAGGACCAGTAACATGTTCTCCCTTTATGTTCCAGCAGTCATGACTTTTTAAACTTTTTAATTTTAACTTTTTTTATTTTTTATTTTGTTGGATGAGTTGTGTTTTTTTTTTTTAGGAACCATTTTGGGGTACACATAGTGTATTAAATAACTTTTATTATTTAATTTTAGGGGGAAAGATAAAAGAAAACAGCACTTTTTACATTATTTTGTGGACTTTATTTATGCCGTTCACTGTGTGGTATAGCTAACGCAATTGTATTATGTGGTAATGTGGGTCACTACAATGATGATAATGCCACATTTCTATATATTTTAAGTATGTAGTTTGTTTACTATTTTTCCTTTCCTTCTGCAGCCTGTCAGCTCTGCAACTGCTCCCCCTTCTCCTCCAGACTGAAGGGGAGGGTGTGGCTGCTTCAACTGCTCATATCTCTGGATAAGTAGCAGATTGAGATAAATCACCGCATTATCTTCAGTACATGGGAAGATATCGCTGTTACAAATCGGGATGCAGTGAATGCAGCTGAAAGTGAAAGTAAAAGCAGGTTCTATTATTGCCGACTCAATTTCTAACAGTGATATCTCCTGCTAATTCTGTCATTTTGGCTACCAATCAGGGGATATGAGCAGATAAAGCAGGCCCTCCCCTTCCGCAGAAGCTGGACTCAGTCCTCCTCTCCCTTTCTGCCCAAGCTGTCAAAACACTTTTCCCAGAACCAGAGCAGAGCTGGGGCAAAACAGCAGAAAATCTTTTCCCTGCTCTCACCCTCAAACTGCACTGAAATACAGTGTTCCGGACTGCTGAGCACACACTCATGAGTCCTCTTTGTTCTGTGTCTTCAGCTCAGCAGTTTGGACTGTGCATTTTAGAGAAGCTTTGAGCGCTGACAGCAAGGGAACGGAGCACAGTTCAAAAATCTATATTTTATTGGAGTCTTTAATTGCAGTACTACTCATCTTGTCCAAAATAGTAGTGACAGATTCCATTTAAAACATGATTAGGCAGCATCAGAGACTCTAAATATCTCACTTTATCTTCATTTAGAAAAAATATAGAAACACACACAAATAAATTACAAAGAATATTTTATTGTCCAGAGTTGTGTTTTTAATTCTTGAAATCAGAGTTTATATGTGGTGAAGTTTTTGTGTCTGTGTATAGAAAACAAGAGCAAATCAACACTGTGGACAACACAGAAGTGGCATATGTTATATGGGCAAGGTATTTAACTCAGATGTTTCACACGCCATGCTTAGTAAAACCACGCCGGAAGAAGATCCGTCCAATTTATTAAGAGTCGCCTGCCTCTTAATAAATTTGTCTCATCTTCTGGTGTTTGTGTGGTAGAACTGAAATATACTCTAGCCAGGAGCGGGAGCTGGAGAAGCTTTCTTGTGTAATGTGAGCCAGTTAAATGAGTCAGGTCATACAGCTCCTGCCCGTGGTCTGCCTCCTCCTGACCACATCTCGCTGACATTTTGGAAAAGTGATAAAAAGTTGCAAATGTTGTCACATTTTTGAAAAAATTTGTGACTTCTGTATGCCACAAAACTGGCATACAGCTATAGTAAATGACCACCCTTAACATAGACAGGCAGTCTAAACATGTGCCAAACCTATCAATATGGCTCATACTATATGACAAATTTACTGCATGGCTCGACACTTCCACCAAAATTTTGCCAGACATATCCTATCTTAATCCATGCCCTCTTATCAAACAGGAAAACTGAAACACTTGCTTCATAAATAGATCTAAGACTTGATGCAACATTATGTGCCAGAAATGCCCCATGTAGCATTTTGACAAGGTTTACGCGCAATTACACAAGTAAATTCACCACAGTGTGTTTTAGGTAATCATAATACATTGGACCTGACATGCAGTTAAAACAACATAAAACAAGACTGTACAGGCTTCGTATTGGCACACTCCTTCCAGAGACTTGGCTATATTTACTATGATGCTTTGGACTTACATTTCCATATCATGTTAAATATGGCAATTTGCCAATCTTAAGCAAGGCACTAAAAATCAATAAAATATGTAATCTTACGTAGGCCATCAGATTTAGTTACATTTCTTTACAACATACAAAAAAGGAATTTTCTACAGAAAAATACAGGTTAGCATATATACAAAACTTACAAAATTCACTTACAAAAATGGAGTTTATAAATAGAAATCATTTTGAAGGCATTCAGAGTCATTAAGGCTTTTGCTGCAGACTATAAGTTAGGGGTAATATGTTGTCTTTCTGTTCCATTCTTTAGGGCCTATGGAGGTTCATTATTCCCAGTAGCACCTATCACTTGGAAGGTAATGGTGAAGCAATGACACATAGTGTGGTATGTCCTTCACTACAATTATGACATCTATACCGAAAGCTTTCTCGCCTGGTATTTCTTTTATAAGCAGTAAAAAAGTGGTATCAGTAGCTGGACCATAACACAATAGGAATTTCACTAATACCTCTAACCAACTGAAGTCTTTTGTTTGAGTTTTAAGGCACCATCAAAGAGATGTGATCAGTGGTGGAAGCATCTTTACATTCCCAGAAGATGCTGAAGGCACTTTTCTACTGATTAGGAAATCACTAGGTAAACTTTCTAACAGGCAATTCAGTTGTTCCTGACCAAGTTTAATCTTATCGTCCAACTCCCTCTGTTCAATAAGAAGGGCTGCTTTCATTTTCACAAAATGCTGGTAGTCCTGAAATTGTTCACTGGTGAGGTAGTTCCCTAAGATGTCTGTCACCAATTTCTCTCGACGATCTAAGTTCTCCTTCAGTTCTCGAGCATCTTCATGCTGTCCACAAAGTTGCTTTTTCTTTTCATTCCAGGTATTCTGCAACATGTTACAAAAATGGTATTACGATCACTGAAATAGCATATAGCACAACACAAAATACATATTTGACATAAAATCTATCATTTCTATGCTGTTCATTAATGCCTTGCTATAAAGAGATGAAAATGTGTGGGTTGAAAGCAGATGTACATATGGTCTTACAAGTTGTCAGTACCTAAGATTCTGTGGTACTGTGACACTGAAGAGCACTTTTCATGGGTTTATGTATTACAAACTGGTATGCTTATCAGATTGCGCAGCCTCTATAGATGCAAACACTTTTTTTTTCAAAAATACCCCTCTGTTCCACTGCTGTGCCCCCTGTTGTTTTTGGCCCTGATATGCTAATTCAGAGTGTGGGTACAGGGAAGAGGAGAAATTTGGTTTCCTCAGTGGCTGTCTCCTTCTCCTTGACTGTGATACTGGCCAATTGCAGCGGACCGCTCCATAGCCAGGGAAAGGTGAGCTGTTCTCATGAAATTAACAAATCTCATAAGAACAGGCTATGTAAGAGAGTACAGCAAGACATATATTTACGTACATAGCCTGTTCTCGTAAATCTCATGGACAGAGTCACAGCTAGGGAGAAGGAGGAAACCAAATGTCTCTTCCTCCCTGTACCAATTTATTAGCATATCAAGTGACAAAAACAGCAGGGGGGGCACAGAGGAGGAATGGAGGGGTATTTTTGAAAAAAATAGTGTTTGCATCTATAGGGGCTGCATACCGGTTTGTAACACATAAACCCTCTTTAAAGGGGTTGGCCACATTTTATTTCCTGTGCTCAGCCACAAGCAGCCAATCAGCTTAGCTTATGTTTATGGCCAGCTTACAGTAGGAGAAAGAGACAGAGCAGTAGTCTGAATCTCTGATAAGACACAGGAGGTTAAAGGGGTTGGCAGCTTCACACCAGAGAATATTACAAAGCATTATATCTTATCACAAGTTCAGGGCCATTTTCATGATTATTGAAGCCATGCTTCCTCCCTCCCTGGCTATCTTCCTGTCAGGTCATGATATAGTGACAGAAAGCCTGCGACCAAATCATTACCATGCTTCCTACTGAAGCACACTGTGCTTGACATAGCATGCTGGCTATCTGTATCCCCCACTAGAGGCAGCTTAACCCTTACACTCATGATGCCCGCTCGCACATGCGGCGGGCGTCATGGCCGGCAAGTCTCTGCTGTTTCAAACAGCAGAGACTTGCCCCTACTTACCGATGTACCCGATCGGTAACTAAAGCTATTAGATGCCATGATCTCACGTGATCATGGCATCTAATAGCGCTAAACCTGGAAGCGCTCGCTTCCGGGTGTCCCATGAATGCCCCCCTGTGGCCAATCAGGGCACCGGCGGTGGGTTTGAATGCTGTAAACCTCGCTGATGAGGTTTATAGCTTTCAATGTGCAAATCTTAGTTTGGCCACTACATGGCAGGCCAGGCTAAGAAATGAGCAAAAGGGATATTAAATGCAGGATTTAAAGTCCCTGATTGCTCAAAAATAAAAAATAAAAAACAAGATCTATTTGCTCATATGTGAGCCTTAAAATAATCACAAAAAATTAAAATTTTTTAAAAAATATATAAAAAATATAAAAGTTTAAATCACCACCCTTTCTTTATAATTAAAAAATAAATACCTAAATAACAATAAATATAGACATCATTGGTATCACCGCGACCAAAAACACCCATATTTTTGAAATATAAAAAAAATTTCCAACACGGCGAATTGCGTGACAGAAAAAAGCGTCAAAGTGGCTGATTCCCTTTTTTGGTCCCTTTTTTTTCTAAAAAAATTAAATAAAAAGCGATCAAAAAGTCATACACACCCCAGAATGGTAATGGTATGAGCCCCCATACAGCTCCATACACATAAATACCAAAAACTTACAGGGGTCAAGATATGACGACAAAATAAAAATTCCAACTTTATAATTATTTTATCACTATCAAAACACAAGAAAAACTATACATATTAGGTACCGCTAAGGGCGGATTGGCCATAGACCTTACAGGGAAATTTCCCAGTGGGCCAATGCCCAGGGGGCCGCCTGAGCCCTCCTCATGGTCGGCCAGTGGAAGTTGTTGAGGATGGATTTTGTGATGCACTGTGGTATTTGGCTCTGTTGAGGTGGTATAATGTGCCACAATATGGTATTGCTGGCCCTGCCCTCCATCAATTTGGACCAGACTACAAAATGGGGCCACTTTTAGTATTTTTTCCAGGGCCACTTTATATTCTCAGTCCGCCCCTGGGTACCGCCGGATTCGTACTGACCAGTAAAATGAAAGTAACTGGTCAGTTTTAATGAACATCGAATGCCATAAATAAAAAACCCGTAAAACTGTAGCGGAATTGCGTTTTTTTTTTTGCAATTTCACCCGAATTTTTTTCCTGCTTCCCACTACACCATATGCAATATTAAATGGTGGCATTGGAAAGTACAACTTGTCCTGCAAAAAATAAGCCCCCATACAGCTATGTGAACAAAAATATAAAACTGTTATGGCTCACGGAAAATAGTGAAGAAAAATGAAAACACAAAACCGAAAAAACCTCCGGTATTTAAAGGGTTAAAGGGTTTGTTGGCCTCGTATTAAAAAAAAAAAACAGCAAAAAGAAACAATTAAAATGTTATAATAAAATCAGTAAAATACTATAATAAAATCTGTAATACTCACCTTACTAATCCCTGATGCCCCTGGTGCAACGCTTCCTGGTCCCACACTGGTATCTGTAATTCCAACTTCAATGATGACATTCTGACATAGACATGTGATCAATGCAGCCAATAACAAGCTGAAGCAGTCAACAACTCTGAATTCACCGCTGTGGTCAGAGATTGACAGCAGTGGTCACATATTCGGTGTAAGATCATTGATGGAGCAGGAAGTAGAGACCAGCAGGAGTCCAGAAAATGTCAACATGGTAGCAGAGGGGATCTTAAAAGTATTACATATTTTATTATTTTATAACTTTTTAAGTGTTTTTCAAAAATATTTTACGTGGCTGGACACACCCTTAATTCATACTGTGATTCAGTGAACTGAATAAAACACCTTATGCAGTAAGGTCCTAGGTTCCCTCTAGTGGTTATTGCCAGAAACTACCAACTTATATTTGAAATTTGGCCATGGATTTAGGTAGGGATGAGTAAATCTATTGTAAAGAATCAATTTGTCTCATTAACAAGAGCTCTTCACCTGTCAGGGGCTGTTCCCACAGGTGAAGAAGCACCCAATAGCCTGGTGATTGACAGGGCTGGACATGTCACCCAGCCCTGACAGTCTGGGCCCTACATTCCTGCTCTGAGTAGCAACACAGGCAAAGAAACTGAAATTCAGTTTTGGGACCCGCAACTATGCATTCGCCACTATACTTCTTTGTAGCAGCGCAAGCACAGTAGCTGCTCCTAAAGCTGAATTTGACCTTTGGCCCATGCGTCACTACTCGGAATAGGGACATAGGGTCCAGATTGTCAGGGCTGGGCACAATGTCCAGCCTGGTCAATCAACGGGCTGGTGGGCGCTTTTTCACTTGCGGGGAGAGCTACTCACCAGTGAAGAGCTCTTGCTAATGAGTAGTGATAAGCGAGCATGCTCGGCCAAATACGATATTCGGCCGAGCATGGCGGCGCTTGGGAACACGCGGTGTAGCGTGCGGGGAGGTACTGGCATTCACTGTAATGCCGTAGCCATGCTGGCTACTGGCATTACAGTAATTGGCTGGCCGGGAACGCGTCATTGTTTGCTATATAGCACCAGGTGACATGTGACCCGGCTCAGTCTTAGTCAGGGAGAGCTGCTGCAAGGAGGGACAGATCGTGTAGGGATAGAAATTGGCTAGGCAGGGCTAGTTTTTCTGTTGAAAAGACCCAAAAGCCCTTTTAAGGGCTATTATATCTGGCTGCAATATATATTTTCTTTTTTTTTTGGGGGGGGGGCAAAAATTGCGCAAGGTTGCCTGACCTAAACACCACCTGCGCAGCGTGTGCATTATAACGTTTTTGTATCCTATATACCTGACATCCGGTGTCATTTTTTCTGCCACTAATCAAGGCGACATTACCTGTGCTGCTTCTGCTGTATAACGTTTGCGCAAGGAGGGACAGATAGTGTAGGGATAGGATTTGCCTAGGAAGGGCTAGTTGTTCTGTTTAAAAGACCCAAAAGTCCTTTTAAGGACTATTGTTTTTTCTGGCTGCAATATTTTTTTTCATGGGGGGGGGGGGCCAAAATTAGCGCAAGTTTGCCTGACCTAAACACCACCTGCGCAGCGTGTGCATTATAACGTTTGTGTGTCCTATATACCTGACATCCGGTGTCATTTTTTTCTGCCACTAATCAAGGCGACTTTACCTGTGTTGCGTGTGCATTATAACGTTTCAGTAACCTATGTATCTGACATCAGGTGTAATTTTTTTCTGCCGCTAATCAAGGCGACAGTACCTGTGTTGCGTGTGCATTATAACGTTTTTGTGTCCTATATACCTGAAATCCGGTGTCATTTTTTTCTGCCGCTAATCAAGGCGACATTACCTGTGTTGTGTGTGCATTATAACGTTTCTGTATCATAAATACCTGACATCCGGTGTCATTTTTGCTGCTGCTAATCAAGGCGACATTACCTGTGTTGCGTCTGCTGTTTAACGTTTGTGTATCCTAAATATTTCTGACATTCGGTGAAATTTTTCCTGCTGTTGGTGACAGCGACAGTACCTGTGTTGTGTCTGCTGTTTAACGTTTATGTATCCTAAATATTTCTGACATTCGATTAAATTTTTCGTGCTGTTGGTGACAGCGACAGTACCTGTGTTGTGTCTGCTGTTTAATATTTGTGTATCCTAAATATTTCTGACATTCGGTGAAAATTTTCCTGCTGTTGGTGACAGCGACAGTACCTCCGCTGCGTCTGGGCGGCGCAAGACACCACTCTTGATGCCACAACAGTGCGACCAGGTAGTCGGTTGGATTGCAGCAGATAATGCTTCCAGTATGTTAAGAACCACCCTCTCTTCCACAAAGTCCAGTCTCAGTAGCCAAGAGTCTGGTCAACCAAATCCTCACCCTGATCCTCCTTCCTCCCACCATTCAGAGTCTGGGCAAACAAGTGATCCCACACTCGGATATTACGAGTAGCTTTTTTCATCGCAGTTCCTTGATTTGAGCCTCTCGCCAAGCCCGCTTGAAGAGGGACAGGAGCAAACTCATGAGCATCCACAGTCTAAAGAAGATGACGGTGGGGAATGGCAATTACTGTCTGGCGAGGTGCATGATGATGATGATGATGAGACACAGTTACCAATAAGTCAAGGGCAATTAGTGTCTCAAGAGGTTAATGATGAGGATGAGGCGCAGTTAAGTCAGGTTGTTGTTAGGTCACCATGTCAGGAGGAGGACCAGCGTGAGGAAGTGGAAGAGGAGGTGGTGGACGATGAAATAGCTGACCCAACCTGGGAAGGTGGCAAGCCAAGCGAGGACAGCAGTACAGAGGGGGAGGGATCCGCAGCACCACAATAGGCTGGAAGAGGCAGTGGGGTGGCAAAAGGGAGAAGGCAGGCCATGCTAACCAGGCCCACAACTGTTCCCTGGAGCAGCCCCTTGCGGCAATCTCCCTTGCCAAGGGGTAGGTGTTCCGCAGTCTGGTGCTTTTTGAGGAAAGTGCTGACGATAAACGAATTGTAATTTGCACCCTGTGCCATACCAAAATGTGCAGGGGCGTGAACACTAGCAACCTGACCAACACTAGCATAATCCGCCACATGGCAGCAAAGCACCCTAATACGTGGGCCGAACGCCTGGGTCCACGATCGGTGTCTGCGGGTCACACCACTGCCTCCTCTTCCCCTCTGTTACGTGCTGTCCAAGACGCAGGCCCAGATGCCTGCCGCCCTGCACCTGGACCTTCGCAAGCACCATCAGCGAGCATGTGCACTTCAGTGTCCTAGCGCAGCATACAGATGTCCTTACCCCAGGCATTTGAACGCAAGCACAAATACCCAGGCACCCACCCACAGGCCATAGCACTAAATGCGCAACTTTAAAAATTGCTGGTCCTGGAAATGCCGTTTAGGCTGGTGGACACTGAGGCTTTTCGCAGCTGATGGCGGCGGCTGTCCCTCGTTACGCAGTCCCCAGCTGCTACTATTTTTCCCGGTATGCCGTCCCCGCCTTACACCAGCATGTGTCCCGAAACATAACCCATGCCCTGACCAACGCCATTACTGGGAAGGTCCACTTAACGACTGACACATGGACAAGTGCTTCTTGCCAGGGACGCTACATTTCCCTGACGGCACACTGGGTGAACGTTGTGGAGGCTGGGAGTGAGGGATGGGATGGCACAGGTGATACCGACGCCAAGGATTGCGGGCCCTACTTCCATCCGGATTTCCACCACCTCCAGTAGCGGCTGCAACCCCTCCTTCTCTTCCTCCACTTCCTCCTCCACTTCCACTGCAGAATTCGCATCTTGCAACACCAGTCAGACTTCAGTCAGAAGCTGGAAGCAGTGTAGCACAGCAGTCGGGAAGCGCCAACAGGCCGTTCTGAAACTTATTTGCCTAGGTGACAAACAGCACACCACCGCAGAACTGTGGCAGGGCATAAGGGACCAGGCTGAGCTGTGGCTCTCACCACTCAACCTACAGCCAGGCATGGTTGTGTCTGATAACGGCCGCAACTTGGTGGCGGCTTTGGAGCTCGGCAAGCTCACACACATACCATGCCTGGCCCACGTCTTCAACTTAGTGGTTCAGCGGTTTCTGAAAACCTACCCCAATTTGCCTGAGCTACTAGTGAAGGTACGCCGCCTGTGTGCCCATTTCCGAAAGTCACCTACAGCTTCAGCTGGTCTGGCAACGCAGCAGCAGAGCTTGCACTTGCCAGCTCACCGACTGCTGTACGACCTGAGCATACGCTGGAACTCCACCTTCCACATGTTGGGCAGGCTTTGTGAGCAGCAGAGGGCAGTAGTGGAATACCAGCTGCAACACGGTCGGCGCCTTTCCAGTCAGCTTCCGCTCTTCACAAGCGACGAGTGGGCAATGATGTTTGACCTCTGTGAGGTTTTACGCAACTTTGATTAATCTACACAGATGGTGAGCGGCGATAATGCAATTATCAGAGTAACCATCCCACTTCTGTGTCTACTAAAACGCTCACTGCTCACAATAAATATGAACCAATGGTTTACAATCGGACACCTTTGGAGAAAAGATTAACCCCTATATACCAGAGCGCCACAGACTATCACGGGTAGCATACATAATGAAGACAAAAATAGCACAGTATAGTCAGAGAGCTATAGCGCCCCGTGAATGGAATAATAATAGTGCCCACTAGTTAAAACACAAATACACTTATAGAAAAAATTAAATGCAAATAGATAAACATACTTAATTTGTATGTAGATAATAAAAACACATCAATAGTAACCAGTGTTACTCACTTCACAGGGGGGTGGGGTATAGGATAAAGCTCAAGACACCTGACCCACGGAACCCCCCTAGCCTGAATCGCCTGTAGATCTTAGGTAAATGATGGCAGCCACTCATAAGACTTCTGATCAAGGACCTTTATTGAATTCACAGCTCAACGCGTTTCGGAGTCTTCTTAGGGAACCCCTTCCTCAGGAGCAACACTATGGTACAACACATGTCTTGGCGCTCTGGTGTATAGGGGTTAATCTTTTCTCCAAAGGTGTCCGATTGTACACCATTGGTTCGTATATATTACTCACACCCGCATGTGGTTTCCTTGTGGTGCCCCCTATTAGCAGCCTTGACCTAAAAATTGTCCTAACTCTGCCACTGAGCCTGTTTGGTGACCATTACACATCTTCCTCCCTGCTGGCGCTTTCTCTATTCTTCTCTTGAGGAATTTGCTTTCCCTGAGATTGGATCAATCCTCATACATTTTTTTCTTTTTAAATGCTCACAATAAAAGCGGACGCTTTGCATGTGGAAGAGGTGGAAATGGGGGAAGACCCTACACAGGGTGATAGAATTGGAGGAGGAGGAGGAGGACGAGGAGAAGGAGGAGGAGGAGCAGGAGACGGTTGCCACCGCTACAGAGGATAGTACCCATAGCAGGTTTACACCATCTCTTTGGCGTGGATGGGGCGAAGAGGAGGAAGAGGACGAGGAGTTTGAGAGTCAACCTCCTGGTCAGGAGTGCGAAGCCTTGTCTTTTGGGACTCTGGCACACATGGCTGACTTCATGCTATGCTGCCTTTCCCGTGACCCTCGCGTTATATGCATTTTAGCCAACACCGATTACTGGTTGTTCACCCTTCTCGACCCCCGCTACAAAGAGAACTTCTCATCTCTTATTCCTCTGGTCGAGAGGACTAGCAAAATGGTGCAATACCAGAAGGCCCTTGTAGAAAAATTGCTCCAAAAATTTCCAGCTGACAACGCTGGCGGCAGAGTACGTAGTTCCTTGGCCACCCGACGAGGGGAGACGAGGGGAACACACAAAAGTTCCAACAAAGGCAGGGCGACACTCTCCAAGGCCTGGGAATAGTTTCATGACACCCCTACAGCACCCTCACCCTGATGAGCGGCCTAATGTCACAAGAAGGGAAAAGTTTTGGAAGATGGTGAAGGAGTACCTAGCTGACTGTGTCACGGTCCTCGGCGATACCTCTGTGCCTTAAAATTATTGGGTGTCTAAGCTGGACACGTGGCACGAACTGGTGCTCTACACCTTGGAGGTGCTGGCCTGCCCTGCCGCCAGTGTTTTGTCGGAGCGGGTATTTAGTGCCGCTGGGGGCATAATAACTGATAAACGCATCCACCTGTCAACTGAAAATGCTGACAGGTTGACGCTTATCAAAATGAAAAAGGCCTGGATTGCCCCTGACTTCTCTACCCCACCAGAGGAAAGCGGCTTAACAAGAAGGAACTTTAAATGTGGCTTTTAGGATGTATTAAATACACTGTATTCCCATGTACCCCTTCCTCTTCTCATCCTCTTCCTCCTCATCCTCCATCATATGAAACTGCTTTTAAGTCTGCCCTCGACGTTCACCAGCAGGCCCTCACCACTAATTATTAAGACGGTCACCAGCAGGCCCTCACCACTAATTATTAAGACGGTCACCAGCAGGCCCTTTAGATGGTCAGCTCAGCAGCAGGACCTCAACCATAATTTTTTAGACGGTCAGCTCAGCAGCAGGCCCTCACGCATAATATTTAGACGGTCAGCTCAGTAGCAGGACCTCACCCATAATTTTTTAGACGGTCAGCTCAGCAGCAGGACCTCAACCATAATTTTTTAGATGGTCAGATGAGCAGCAGGACCTCAACCATAATTTTTTAGACGGTCAGCTCAGCAGCAAGCCCTCACGCATGATTTTTTAGACGGTCAGCTAAGCAGCAGGCACTCGCCCCTAATGTTTTAGACGGTCAGCTCAGCAGCAGGCACTCGCCCCTAATGTTTTAGACGGTCAGATGAGCAGCAGGCATTCGCCCCTAATGTTTTAGAGGGTCAGCTCAGCAGCAGACCCTCACCCCTAATGTTTTTGAGTGTCAGCAGCAGGCCATCAATCCTAATTTTTCAAGGGTGTGTCTGATGCCCTCCTTTATGTGTAATAAAGGGTGTATTCGCGTACCTGTTCCTTGTATTTTATGGTAGCTTTCATTTTGTGCATAGGCCTTATGAGTGTAGGAGTCCCACGACATGAACAATTGTACCACAATGTGAATGAGGCCCTCCTTTATTTGATATACCGGTTGTATCGGAGTGCCTCTTCCATGTAATTTTTGGCAGCACTTGCGCTTTATGTACAAGTAAATATATGTTTCCTAACAATATTTCCTCTAAAATCAATGTTATATTTGGTTTTGGGGGGTATTATTGTCATTCCGTAAAAGTGGTGTAATACTCGGACAACATCGTTCCCAGCAGCGAATTTGGAGTCCAAGATGCATCCAGACATCCTCCCCATGCTGTTCCCAAACCATTTCAGTGATGTTTCAACCATTTTCTCACCTTTCCCTATGAACCAGACACCCTCCTCTCTTCAGAGCAAGGGGTGCCTGGTTTAGTGCTCGGGTTCTCCCATCGACTGGTTCTCCCAGTGTTGATCGAGCACAGCCTAGTGTTCGACCCGAGCAGTACGGTGCTCGATCAACACTACTAATGAGATGACTTGATTCGCTCATCCATAATTTGCAGCTCTATATTAGGAAAACATGTACTGTAGTAAGAAATCAATCAGCACAGAATTCTGAGCCAATTAAAACCAAAATGGTGTTCAAGGCTAGACATTCACTTTAACCCCTTTTAAGGGGTTAAGCAGCCCCAATTCAAGGTAACTCTAATGCTGGCTATTGCTTACACCCAGCACCACCAATGGATGTAACTCTATGCTTATTTGCAGTAACATACCACTAAAATGGAAGTACAGTTAAGGCCACAAGTTCACTTAGAAGCTAGTAGATAAAGATCTAGTTTCCATTAGAACAAAGAATGGTTTATAACTATAAAAAATAAATAATATATTAATAAATGACAAATATGATGGAAATCTACTCATCTACTCTAAAGCATGAAGAGAAGTTTCTTGGTAAGATCCTCAGGAGTTTAAAACAGATAAAATTACAGACTTAAGTTCTACCCAAGACCTTCAAACCTAGCAGGTCACTGAATTCAGATAATATATCATTTAATATTTACCCGTTCTTCAGCATTGGTATCTGCTCCTAATGTGTTGAGCACATTTTCAACCTTGGCCAAGCGTCCCGAAAGTGACAGCAGAAGATTTACAACTTTGTCTAGATCTCCAATGAACATCTTATACTTGTCAAACTCATTAGGTTTGCAGAGTTTCTCAATCACTGTCTCCATCTCTTCTCCAAGACTGTTGTTAAGCTTTATGTCAACCAGAAGACTTTCTTTGGCATGCTTCAAAATCTCAAGTTTATGGTTAAGGCTGGCAATTAATTCAGCCTGTGAATAAAAGAGAGATATTTCACACATCAAGATGCTATCCAAGGTTACAAAATTGTACAACAAATATATTCCATGCATGAATATCAGATTAGAACATCAGATTAGAAAATTAATTAATTTTTTGATGGTGTTAGTGTAAAGAGGCAGGGGATGTATAGACATTCACACGTAGCAGACTTGGGGACCATCTTTAAACCCTTGGTTGATTGGTACACTCACTGGAGAGGACTGATAGGGTGACAGAGGGTTCCAATCAATTTATTGTCATGGCTGCTAGCGTTGAGCTTCGGGACCGGCTGGCACCTGGGTATCGAAGCCGACTTCGGATCCCAGTTTTAAAATGGTTTTCAAGCTGAATAATCAAAGTCCAAAGCTATTCAAAGAAGTCTCACGAGACTTCAGACATAATGAATTTCACCTCTGTGAAGCCCATACATTTGAATGCTGTAGACGGATCTCCGTACAGAATTAATCCGACATTTTGAACGAAGCGACTTTGGATCTATGATCCTCGCTCAACACTAATGGTTGCTATAGACCATGACATTTGAGGGATGAAACAACTTGGATTAGATTTATGTCCTATAATGGTCATTGTAGCAGTGTCAGCTGTAATAAACAATGGGCACTTGACAGTGTAAGCACAGCTCCAGTGCCCGCACTACCCCCGCACCATGCACTTACCACATTTGGCCCTAAACAGCCAGCACCAGTAACACATACGGCATTTCAATCACCAGGCACCGTACATCATGTACTATGTCTCAGCCACATATTAAGAGCCAGCACATCATTAACTGTGAGATCTGGATCTTTGCCACATTCAGGAACAGACGTCAATCAGTCTCTGCCCTTCAGTGTTTACAGGGTCTGTAGTGCAAGCACTGCCTGTTATATCCATCAGATGACTGTCTACCACATATCCGACTTACAAGGCCTTGTTTTGTTTTAATTAATAGCTTTTGCTGTGATTCCAAAAAGCTAGCAGATATAATGCTATTGTGCACTTGCAAGACAAGTGGGCTTTGATTACCCAAATGAGCCGTTCCCCTTGTAACGGCTATGCCAATGTCCTTCATAGACAGCATAAGAACTATGCCAATGTAATTAACAGCATGGCACTAATCACTTAGATCACTTTCTCCACTCACATGAGGCCTGTCCTCCTTTTTGAGTTACAGGGCTGATTGCAGATTTGTCGCTTATAATATGGGCAGCGAACATGGGCTATAACATCAATATCCTGGCACGTATGCATGGGGTCATTTATCAAACTGGTGTAAAGTACAACTGGCTTAGTTGTCCATAACAACCAATCAGATTCGACCTATAATTTTCCAAAGGAGCTCTGAAAAATGAAAGCTGGAATCTGATTGGTTGCTATGGACAGTTTTTCTTTAAATCTGCCTCCACATGGCTTATTAATGCTCAAAACTTACAACAGCCACAACTAAATACAAAATGAAGGCAAAGTCATATGATGACCATATGCATATTAATATAGTTTGTAAGGCTCAAAAAGGATATATATACATCCAGTTCAGCCTATTATCCTGCCATGTTGATCCAGAAGAAAGCAAAAAATCCCATGAAGTAGAAGCCAATTTTCTTTATTTTAGGGGAAAAAACTTTCAAATCTGGCAGTCAGAATTACTCCTTGAATGAATGACCCTTCTCCAGAAATCATTACTCTCCAGAAATACATCCAGGCCCCTCTTAACTCTTTTAGTGAATTCACCATCACCACCTCCTCAGGCAGAGAGTTCCATAGTCTTACTGCTCTTACCGTAAAGAATCCTCTTCTATGTGTACAAACCTTCTTTCCTCCAAACGCAGAGAATGTCCCCTCGTCGCAGTCCTGGGGATAAATAGATGATGGAAGAGATCTCTGTACTGACCCTGGAGGTGGATTGGCCATAGACCTTACAGGGAAATTTCCTGGTGGGCCTATGTCCAGGGGGCCACCCAAGCCCTGCTCTCTGCCGTTGGCCAGGTACATAATGAACTTTCAGGGGTAATTAAAGCTATCTAACAAAATGTTTTCAACGATTGCCATGATTGATTCTTTACCTTCTTGTCATTCAGATTACGGGGCTCTACTCCTCCTGATCCTTCATTATGTATGTCTGTGATCCTCTTCAGAAGTTCAGCTTCAGGGGCAGACATCAAATAGCACACAGACGACCTTACGCCATTTTCTGCTGGAATCTTATGTTCTGTCCTATAAATAGAGGATAATAAACGTCATTGATGGCAAGGAAGAACATTACTCTTCAATGGTGCAAACATTTAAGAAATATGAAGGTGTATATATCATAATGGTAACTTGTGGAGCTGATTTGAGCTCTGCAATTCCTACTGGGTCATGCTGCAGGGACTGGGTGGAGGAGAGGGGATTAAAACATGATCATTGTACATTGTAAATGCCCTTGTTATGGGGAGTTCACATCAGTTATTTTTCCATTCTTCTGATCCATCAGAAGAACAGAATAATAAAGTAATATTATTATAAAAAGCACATCCTGTGCATCAGTTATGCACAAATTTGCATCCACTTCAGCCATTTGTGTCTGAGAAAAAAAGGACTACATGCAGGACTTTTTTCCATGTACAAAAACGGATCTCAGACGGAAATGGCTCAGACGGATATCAAATGTGCATTAGGGCTTGTTCACATCACCGATATGGATTCCGTTATGGCTTTCTGTTATAACATAGTTATAACGGAAAATAATGGAATGTCATAATAGAAGCCTATGGGCAAGCCTAACGGATCCGCCTGGTTTCCGTTGTCGATAGGACTTTTTTTTCCATCCTGTGTAACGGAAACCAGACAGGTTTCTGAAGTACATACTAAATATACTTCTGTGAAGTCACTCCCTACCACAAGATGGCACTATACTCACAGTTTGTAAGGTTTCTATGGCTCCTTTTATTTTACAGTATATACAAGTTACAATATTAAAGGGGTTTTCTAAGATTTTGATGTTGGTGACCTATCCTCAGGATAGGTCATCAGTATCTGATCAGTGGGGGTCTGACACCTGGGACACCTGGGACCCCTGTCGATCTGCTTTTTGAGAAAGCATTGGTGCTGCTCCAAGCTTACCTAGCACAGCGCCATACATTGTATAGTGGCTGTGCTTGGTATTGAAGTGAATGGGGCTGAACGTGATATGCTGTGCTTAGTAAGCTGCTGAGAAGGCCGCAGCACCAGGGGCAGACATACCGCCTGTGCAGCCGGTTCGGCTGCACAGGGGCCTAGGGCCGGAGGGGGGCCCTTTCTTACTGGTGGCAGGGAGAGATGAGCGCTTCCATTTTGGAAGGACGGCGATACAGGTGGGTAATGCGGGGCAAAGGAGGGAGAGGCGTCTCCCTTCCCCTGTTCCTCTGATAGGCTGCAGGCACTAGGCCTGTAGCCTATCAGAGGCCGGCACAGGCGGCGCGATGACGTCATTGCGCCGCCTGTGCTGCACAGCGCGGGACACAGGCCGGAAGAGGCCTGCATCGCGTCGCTGACAGAGGCAAGGAGGTAAGTATAAGTGTTAATTTTTTTCATTTAAGTTGGCACACAGTGGGGGCACTATGGGGGAGGAGCACTATGGAGGAGGAGCATAATGGACGCACTATGAAGGAGGAACACTATGGGGGCCACTATGGAGGAGGAGCACTATGGGGGCACAATGGAGGAGGAGCACAATGGGGGCACTATGGAGGAGGAGCACAATCGGGGCACTATGGAGGAGGAGCACTATGGGGCACTATTGAGGTGGAGCACTATGGGGGCCACTATGGAGGAGGAACACTATGGAGGCCACTATGGAGGAGGAGCACAATGGGGGCACTATGGAGGAGGAGCACTATGGGGGCACTATGGAGGAGGAGCACTATGGGGGCACTATTGAGGTGGAGCACTATGGGGGCCACTATGGAGGAGGAACACTATGGGGGCCACTATGGAGGAGGAGCACTATGGGGGCACAATGGAGGAGGAGCACTATGGGGGCCACTATGGAGGAGGAGCACTATGGGGGCCACTATGGAGGAGGAGCACTATGAGGGCACTATGGAGGAGGAGCACTATGAGGGCACAATGGGGGCACTATGGAGGAGGAGCACTATGGGGGGCCACTATGGAGGAGGAGCACTATGGGGGCACTTTGGAGGAGAAGCACTATGGGGGGCCACTATGGAGGAGGAGCACTATGGAGGAAGAGCACAATGGGGGCCCTATGGAGGAGGAGCACAATGGGGGCACTATCTAGGAGGAGCACTATGGGGGGCCCTATCATATATACTGGCCCACATGGGGGGCACTATTGAGGAGGAGGAGCATTATGGGGGGCACTCTGGAGGAGGAGGGCCACTATGGGGGGCCCTATATATATACTGGCACTATGGAGGGGGAGGATCACTATGGGGGCCCTATCTTATATACTGGCAGACATAGGGGGCACTATGGAGAAGGGGGGAGAGGAGCACTATTGGGGTCATTGTATAGGGGCACTAAGGGTTTTTTGGGTACATAGTAGGGGCATTGGCACACATTATGAGGGCACTATGGGGACATTGGCTGGCTGGGGGCACTAATTATTTCTATTGGTGGGACTTTGGGGAGCACTATTACGGTGGGGGGCACAGTATCAGTTTAGCGCAGTTATTTTTGGGGAACATTATGGTTACACTGTTAGTGTCAGGGACACTATTTCCTGGGAGCAGTTATTTTTTAGGGCACTGTGTGCCAATAATTACTGAAGGCGGTAGTATTTGAGGGGGACTGTTTCTGCAGTATAGTTTTGGGGAGCACAGCGGGCACGGTATTGGGGGTGGCAGGATGAGGAGTTCAAGAAGGTGGGAGAATGATGGAAAAGTAGGAAACTAAGATGTCTATTTGTCAAACTCCACAGAGAGAAGAGATGGCTGGAAGAAATCATCATGGCGGTCTGGTCTGAAAGGAGAAGATGAGGAAAGAGAACATCTACATCTAAGAAGACGTCACTGGATGTACGAGGTATGGGGTGCTGTATTAGGCTACTTTCACATTTGAGTTAGTGATTCTGGCAGGCTGGTCCAGCAGAGAACAGTCTTCTGGAATTCACTGGATCCGGCACGGAACTATAATGGGGTCAGGCAGAGATCCCGCCACAATCTGGCAAAAATGCTGAGAATCAGCGGGACACAAACTGCTGCATGCCTGAGTTTGTGTCTGCCCAATTTCTAGGAGGGCCGGAGCCTGGCCAGGGGCCGTGGGAGAAGGCCCACATGACATGGGGAGGGGGAGGTCCCTGGGGGGGTGGTTTAGGTCCGACGGGCTGTTGGGGGGGCGGGCATTACTTACCCGCTCTTTCCAACGGCCAGGCATTCGGCAGGAAGCGGGTGAACAGTCCACATCACCCCCCGTCACGGCGCCTCATGGCTGAGCTGGATTCCCTCCTGGGGCAGCTCCGTGCTGCTGCCGGCACCCACGATGCAGCCTGGCTCCAGCAGCGTGTGCAGGGGCTGCTGGAGGAAGCGGCGTCACGGCTGGATTCTCCCTCCCCCCCCTCTCTCACTGGCGCTCCCGCAGGGTTCGGCCCCCAGCTAGGCTGAGCCCTGACATGGTCCCTAGAGCTCGCCCACGCCATAGGAGCCCCTCCAGGGACCCTCCAGGCCGGGCCCTCAGGCCCCCCTCATCTGGTCACAGGGGCCGGTCTGGGAGGAATCCAGCCCTGCGGCCGAGCTCAGCGGCGGTGAGTAGGCTTCAATCCAGGAGAGGGCTGGGGCCTGCTCCCGCCAGTCCTCCTGCCTCCTCCTCCCCTGCGGCGGCTGTACCCGGCGATGCTCCGGTCGGGCAGCCGGCTGGGCTACTTTTAGAGACACTGGTGCCTGCTCCTGTCCGGGCCTTGGATCAGGGGTCGGACTCCTCTGGATCCCTCCTCTCGGGCCTTCCTGGCGTGGGGTCTGTGGTGCATGCGGCCGGGGTCCTGCAGCCCTTCCCTGGGGCCTCATCATCTTCTGGCTGTCCGCCTCCTCTGTCTTCTCCTGCTACAACCCAAGACTGGGGTTCCAGTCGCCCCCCTTGTGGTGTGTATGGCCCACTGGGGGCTGCGTCGCAGAACATCCCGCAAGAAGAGACCGTGCTGGTGAGATCGACTCAGCGTTTGGATTCCGGATTGTCGGCTGGTGGGATCACAGCTCCTGCGCAGTCTGGTGAGTACCCCTCTTTGTCTTGTCCGTTTCCTCCTATTCTTATGTCTACTGATTCTGTGGTAGGGACTCCCCCTTTTGGTTCCCTGGGTCCCAGTGCTAGCAGTTTAGCGGTGCAGGGGGTTGTTGGGGGGAGATGAGGTTAGGGATCTTTTAGGGAGTGTACGGGCTCTCCTGGCTCGGTGTGAGAGCGGGGGGGTTCTTGGTCAAGGGCCTTCCCCGGTCTCTGCGTGGGTCGCTGGGCAACCAGCGGTCGGGGTGGTGGGGGACGCGGTTTCTTCCCCGGTGGGGCAAGGGCCTGTCGTTCCTGTGAGCACCGCGGTTGCTGTTTTCGTGCAGACTGAGACTAGTCAGGAGAAGGATGGACTCCGGCTGGATGATAGGGCGAAGGGTGTGTATGTCTGCTTTGAGGGGCCTTTGGGTGCTCACCTGAAAGCAGAAATACGGGAGAAAATTTGGAAGGATGAGTTTGTTGAAATTTTTTCATTGCTGCCTTTGGAAAAATTTCATCTTAATAAGGGTAAACGGGATGAGAGCAAGAAGGAGGAGGAAGAGAAAAGGAGGTGGCGGCTCATACCCCAGACTTGGCTGCAAGCGTTCGCCATTCTGGCGAATGTGATTGGGGAAAAGGCGCCGGAGAACTGCTCCGCCCTTTTCTGTTATATGGATTCTATAGGTGAAGCTCATAGGGTGTATGGGGGGCAAGCATGGTTAAGATATGATGAGCAGTTCAGGCAGCGTAAGGCAGTTCGACCCAGTATCAAATGGGATCAAAAGGATATTGGGTTGTGGCTTAGAGTTATGGCCCCGATGCGGTACGGGCAGTCCTTTCTCGGTGGGGCCGGTTCCTCCGGCCAGGCTACCGATTCCGGGTCAGGTCAACAGGGTGGTTAGCAGGGAGCCAAAAAGCTTGGCCTTTGCTGGCAGTTTAATGAAGGGCAGTGCAAGTTTCCCTACAGTTGCCGATTCCGGCATGCCTGCTCAATTTGCGGGGGATCTTCCCATGGTGCGGGGCGTTGTTTCCGGAAGGGAAAGTCGAGAGGGCCTAGTGGGGGAGGGGCTAACCAGGGGGGCGACTCCGGTGATGCTTCCCGCGATGTTGCCATTCCTAAGTAGATACCCGGATAGGGAGAAGGCGGGTTTGCTAATTTCTGGATTTCAGGAGGGTTTCAGGATTCCTTCCCCCGCTCACGTGGTCCCTTTTTCTTTGCGGAATTTAAGATCGGCCATGGAACACCCGGGCGTAGTTAGGGAAAAATTACGGAAGGAGGTTTCGCTAGGCCGCATGGCTGGCCCCTTTTCTTCCCCGCCGGTCCCAGGTTTGGTAGTTTCTCCCCTGGGGGTTGTGCCCAAAAAGGAGCCGAACAAGTTTCGGCTCATTCACCATCTCTCGCACCCACATGGTAGGTCGGTCAACGATGGTATCTGGAGTTAGTAAGCTGATGTCGGGTTTGGCTTTTGGTCTGAAGTTGAGAGGTTTAAGGGATGTTACTAAGGATTTTTTAGTTGTGCAGGCACTTAAGGGTTATCGCAGGGGACGGGTTTGTCCGGATTCCAGGTGGGCAGTTTCCTTTCAGTTGTTGGGGCGTTTGGGGGAGGCTCTGTTGACGGTCGGTAGTTCTCCTTACGAGATTTCCCTGTTCAGGTTAGCCTTTTCGTTTGCATTTTTTGGGGCGCTCAGGGTCAGTGAGCTTGTGTCCCCAAGTGTTTCAGTGGCGGGTGGCTTGTTGAGCTGCGATGTGTTGTTGCTGGAGTCTCAGGTGCAGTTTTGGATACGGCAGTCGAAGACGGACCAGTTGGGCAGAGGTAAGCAGGTGGTGTTGGGGGCGGTCCCAGGTTTCCGTCTGTGCCCAGTTCTCTGCCTGGTTGAGTATTTTCGGTCAAGACATGGCGGGAGTGGCCCCTTATTGGTGCATGCGGATGGGTCATATCTGTCCCGCTTCCAATTCACTGCAGTTTTCAGGCGCTGTTTGTGATCTTTGGGGTTAGACGCGTCCACTTTTGGGTCCCATTCTTTCCGGATAGGGGCGGCTACCGAGGCAGCTGGTAGAGGTTTGGGGGAGGATGTGGTGCGGCGTATCGGCCGCTGGGATTCTAATCGCTTTAAAGGTTATGTCCGACCTCATTTGGTGGCTTGAAGGGTTTGTGAGGTAGCTGTTCGTTTCGTGTCTTCGCCCGTCCTTCTTGTATTCTTGGCTTATGTTCTGCTGAGTATGTTAGTTTTCTTGTTCCTGTTTTTCTTGTTGCAGATGCCGTCCCGGCGCTGGTCTGGATCCTTGGGCACTCGTATGTCGTCCGTGGGGCTGCCCGAGCCGACGTGCGCCGGGATGGTAGGCAGTTAGGGATACCCCGGGATAAGGCGGTACTCAGGTGGCTGGGTGTCGGGGGTATGGAGTGGTGTAAGGTGTTGCGGAATTTTCACCGGTCCATTGGATGGGGCCGTGCCCCAGACATCTTAGTTCTGCATGTCGGGGGCAACGATTTGGGTATTCGCCCTATGCGGGAGCTTATCCGGGATATAAAATGTGACTTACTCCGCTTATGGTCCCAATTTCGTGGAATGATCACAGTTTGGTCTGAGATTGTTCCGCGAAAGACCTGGCGCCCGGCAAGGTCGGTGGAACGTGTGAATAAGGCCAGGATTAAGGTTAATCGGGCCATTTCCGGTTTTGTATCTCGGAATGGTGGGGTTAGTGTTCGGCATTTTGTGGGGTGCCTCGCGGGCTTGAGGGGGTCAAGGCCCACTCGTGTTGGCAGGGGGGGCAGGTCCTTGGAGTTGGTGGTTTGGGGTGGGGTGATTCATCATGGGTATGATCCCCCCCCCGCTTGTTCTTAGTAGGAAGTGGTTGGATTATTTGGTCGGTCTGGCGCAGGGTCCTTATTGAATGGGACAATTCCCAGAGTGGGAGTGGTAGTTTGTTGGTTAGTGGCGGTGGTGCCTCCAAGCCTTGGATCGCGGCTGGAGGTAAAGATGGTGTTTGTTTTGGTATGCGCCAGACCATTTGTAGCTTCAAGGACCTCCCCTTACTCAGGCATTAAACGGTTATTGTGTTTATATATATATATATTAAGATATTGTAAATATATGTATATATGTATTTATATATGGGTAATTGATCGTGGTTTTAGATATATATATTCATACATATATAGATATATATAATTATTTATGTTTACTGTGTTAATTGTTAATAAAGAAGGCTGCTGTGGCCTATTTATTCCAATCCGCTTTCTTGTGCTTATTTAGGGTGGGAGCGTTGCTTGGAGGGGTGGTTGTTTAGCAAGCAGTTGGGGACACCTTGTTGCTGGTACAGTGGAGAATGGGCGGACCGTACTCCGCAATACCAATGTCATGCATTCTCTGCCAAATCAGGTGGCTGGAGCGTAGTGCTGCATGTGTGTCTTACCCTGTGTGTTATGTATTGCTGTATGTAATGATAGGACACCTTAGGTTAGGTTGAGAATTTGGTTTGGGAAAGGCGGGGGGAAAGCCCAGACACATTCCTTGCACAGGGGCCCTCTGCTGTCTGTGTCCGCCCCAGCGCGGCACACACAGGTGCACTGATGCATTCTCAAACAGCTGATCAGCACAGGCATAGTGAAGAAAGGATGCTCGCCAGCTGTGGACTTCCTTACTGTGTCTGTGCCGCATACGTTACAGGACACCCTCTCCTCTTCGGTGATGCCGGCATCTCTCTTCTTCTGGGTGTACTATGATGTATGCAGCCCAAGAGCAGTAAGGAAGTCCACAGCTGGCGAGCATCCTTTCTTCACTACACCTGCGCTGCATAATCGACTGAACATTTCACCAGAACTCAGGGCCAGCCAGAATTACATGAACACTGCCTGGCCCTGTCAATCAAGTCTGGCAATTTGTGGACAGAGGTGAGAGAACGGAGCCTCTAGGAGCAGGAGCAATGCCCTCCACTCCTAGAGGCTCATTTGCACATAATAAACATTATTTTTTCTCAATAATGGCGGCACATAGTGTGATAGTACTAAGATAGTTACGTTCAGCTGACATTAGCACATCGCTAATGTCAGCCAGGCTAATGCACATGTTTATGCTGACAGAAGCCCTTTAAAGAACAATAAGCAGATAACTAGTACAGATAAAGTACACGATTACTTCCCTTCTGATAATCGCCTTCTAGCTAGTGGAGGAGACCACTGCTATTACATGCAGCGATCTCCTCGTCAGTATAGGGAGGAGTGATTACTATGCCATTGTATATCCCCATGCTGTATAGTGGTCTGCTGGCAGCAGATTGTCATTAGACACCACGATCTGCCACCTGCAAACAATAATTTTTTTTAACATGTTAAAAGATTTGGATTGCCCAATTGCTCGTTCATCGGGCAGTCAGTGGCATTATTACACTGCAAGATGATCGCTAACGGGCATTCATCTGAACGCTCGTTAGTGATTGTCTGATGAAAAATTTGGGCAGTATAATACAGGCTTTACATATAGCACCCAGAAACTAAATCATTATGATGATGTATAGCACACAATGTACCAGAAAAATAGAATAGAGCCGCCCTCACCTGGTGTCTCAGCCTGGTGCTGGTAAAAAGCAGTACAGTATCTGCAGTACTGTATTTTACATGTCGTAGTTTTATTCCGGCCACCTCTCGGCATGTTTCCCATGCGGCCGCTGGACCTCCGACCTGCCCCATTATAGTCAATGGGGCCAGGACAGACCTCCGGCGGCACATGTGCACTAATGTGAAAGTAGCCTAAGGTGAAATTCCTGGCAAGTTTTTCAAATTGGTCAACTTGACCTACTAGGGTTATGTAACATACTAATGCCTCATTCACACGTCAGTGATTCACGGACGTGTCCTGTATGTGTCCTCCACGGACAGCACACGTCCCCATTCATTTTAATGTGTCTGTTCAGACATCAGTGTTTGAGCACAGTCCTGGGGCCGTGGGTCCGTGTTTTTAGCACGGATGCATGTCCTATCTTGATCCGTGTTCCCGGATCCCTCACGCCCATTATAGTCAATGAGTCCGTGAAAACCACGTTGCTGCAACCGCGACCCCAGAATCACAAAGAATCCAGCAGTGTTGCAACTTGTGAATCGGGCAACAACCCCATTCAGTTCAGTCATACTTCCAAACTTTTTGAATGATCAAAGAGGGACACTTATGGTTCATTGTGTGAAAGTCAATTTTTCCTGCATATTTATATCCTTTAATAGTTTTCTTAGGGTACAATAGTGTAAAAACTGAATATAGACATTTCTCATACATAGATAGGAACTAGATAAACACTTTCTGGATCAATATTGTAAGTGTAATAAATGCAAATCAATACCCGGTGGTGTACATTTAGAAGTAAGGGCCCTATAGCGAGGATCAAACCAGGCCCCCCACACTGGACAGAAGGGTTTCTGCCTAAACCCCTTTCAGTGACCTTTAGGCCATTTTTCCACTGCCTCATTTGCTAAAAGTTGTTCCCTTAGAGGGAAGAGTCCTGACCAAATTTAAGGAGAAAAGATAGACAAAAGGACTTGAGTCCAAAATAGGGACTGTCCCTCCCAAAAAAAGGACACTTGGAAGGTCTGGTTCAGTGGCTGCACTGCTACACAGCGATCATTGATTGTGTATTGTGGCGAATATCTCCTTGTAGCCCCAGCCTGAAATCTCAAATGCAAGACATTATAGAATTTGGACATCAACCTCTGTTCTCAGAAAGTAGACTTTCACAAAGAAAGGAACGTCAGAGCTGGTCTAATCAAATCAGTGTCATATTCAAGTGACTAAACCATCAGCACTACGGGAAAGCATTGCAGTTGCCCGGTGTCATAAGGTAAATCCTGAGACGTTATTAGAGTGTTAACGTGCGCCCAACACCATGTCTATTAATATCTTCTGAATGCCCCTATTTTTTGCATGTTATGTAGCCGAACCAGAGGCTCCAGCACACAGCAGCCAGTGTATGGGAAAGAAACATATGGCTCTTATATGCTATTCCTTTCTTTGCTTCTATTTATTGCACTTTTGTGTTATAACATGTGTTACTAGAATATTTGTAATAAATGACTAGTTATGACTTGCCCATGCTCAGGGTCACTTTACAATATAGCAAGAAGAGCACTGGTTTAGGGGATTTTTCTACAGCCCTAAAACAGAAGCCAGGACATTCACTGCTTGTGCACTACCCAATGCATTTAAAAGGGGTTTCCGCTAATAGATGTCCCTTTTTATCATGCAAAAATATGCATATATTCCAATATACTTCCTATATTAATCTCTCACGGTTTTTAGGATCTCTGCTTGCTGGCATGCAATGGAATAGGAACCTGACAGAGCTGCAGAAGAAAGGACATGCCACCTGAGAGGAAACACCCCATAAGCTGCCCCCCTGTAATAAATCTAGTAGGACAACTGGAGATATACATAGGGAGATCTCTGGATCTATGTGAGGTTCAGGGCTGGTTCTAGCTTTGTTAGAAAGAGACCATCATGTACTATATGATGTCTGATTTTCACACACATCACATAAATGGAACTACAGAAACCTTTCCACGAGTGCAGCCACTTTTCATAAAGAAGGCAGGTGGGTTTGGTACCACAGTGTTTCTAGCTGTCATAGTGTTAAAGGGGTTGTCCGGGCTTTTAATATTGATGACCTATCCTCGGGATAGGTCATCCACATCAGATCTGTGGGGGTCTGACACCCGGCACCCTCGGGATCAGCTGTATGAGAAGATGGCGCGTGCGGTGCGCACATGCCGTCTCCTGTCTCTCTTCCTGCTGCTGCTATGGCTATGGGAAAGCAGCAGAAGAACAGGAAGATAGACGGCACATGCACACTGCGCGCGCCGTCTCATCCTACAACTGATTGGCAGGTGTGCCAGGTGTCGATCTGTCCCGATCTGATATTATTGACCTATCCTGCATAAGACATCAATATTAGAAGCCCGGAGAACTCCTTTAATGATAAATCAAGTTATTGCCAGGGGCATTGCTGTGATTCAGCACGCCCAGATCTTCTCTGTGAAGACTAAGGCTAGGCTCACAATATGTTTGTGACACTAGTAGTGGGAAAAAAGGAGAAGATAGATCTTTTCACTCAGTGCTGCCCCAAAATTACTCTTAGGCTCCTTTCACACAAGAGTGTTTTCCATAAAGGAACAATGCGTGACCTGAACGCATAGCACCCGCACTGAATCCTGACCCATTCATTTCCATAGGTCTGTGTACATGAGCTTTGTTTTTCACACATCGTTTCTGCGTTGCGTGAGAATTGCAGCATGTTCTATATTCTGCGTGCTTCACGCAGCCCTGGCCCCATAGAAGTGAATGGGGTTTCAGTGAAAATTGCATTGTATCTGGATGTAACCTGGATGCAATCCGAATGCAATGCGTTTTTGCAATGCGGTTTTTATAGATTTTTTCTGTTACTCCATTCACCGCATAGGAGATTTTTTTTATTGTTTATATATTTTATATGTAAAATTGAGAAAGGGGTGGTTTAAACTTAATATTTTGGTGTTTTTTTTTTTTTTAACTTTTTTTTTTTTTTACTTTTTATTTAATAACTATTAACCCCCTTAGGGGCTAGAGATCTATTGGGGTGAATAGGACTTTACACTCTCCCTGCTGCCCTGGGCTTTGTGCGCACAGCAGCAGGGAGCTTACCATGGCAGCCAGGGCTTCAGTAGCGTCCTGGCTGCCATGGTAACCGATCAGAGCCCCGCAATTACACTGCTGGGGCTCCGATCGGAACTGCCACTGCCACCAATGAAAAGGGGATTCTGTGGCCACTGCCACCAATGATTTAATACTGGGGGGTTGGGGAGAGGGGGGTGGTCACACTGCGCCACCAATGAACAGAACTAAAGTTTAATACAAGTACAGGAGGCGGGTGCCGGCACAGGATCACATTGCCGGCACCCGACCTGTATAAGGGGATGACTGCGCCGTAAAGCAGCTCCCTGTCATACAGGTCAGGTGCCGGCTATGTGATTCTGCACCAGCGCCCGCCTTCTGTACTTGTATTAATGGTTTAGTTCTCTTCATTGGTGGCGCAGTGGCCACAGCCCCTCCCCTCCTCTTCCCCTCCCTCTCTTTATTGGCAGCGGCAGCAGCAGCACAGGGGGGAGGGACTTACCTGTGCTGCTGAGGGAACATGGAGCACACTGAGAGCAGCCGCACCATGTTATCTGATAATAGGCTGTGCAGTAGCGCAGCCTAGTATCGATAAATGGTAAATCCCGGTATTGAATAATGATAATTCGATACCTGGTGCAACCCTAAGTACACCTATAGGCCACTTTCACATGCTCAGCATTTGGTCACTATTTTTGATAATTTGGTTAGTATTTATGATCAGTGGATCCAAAACACAGAAAAGGCAAAGCTCTTTCCACTATACTTTTTTCTCTGTAGGGCCCATTCCAGGTTTTATCTTACAAATACCAAATACTGACTAGATATGAAACACTGAAAGTGGCCAAACACTGAGAAAAATAGGAGTGTTTTCTAATTCAACAAGGTATACACATACTTGAAGTAGAGTAATACGGCATTATAATGTAATAATGATTGATTGTACAGACCTAAAAATAAATTACAATTTTATGAGCCACTTACGTTTCATTTTCTGCTGAATGACCCTTGTCTGGAAGCATCCTTTCTTTGATCCACCCCCTATTACTTTCTCTTAATGCACAGGTGCTTTTCATGAAAAGGCCACCCATTAGATCCATAGTGGTCTTCATCTTGAGTTCTGGATCTAAAATGTCCCCCAGAGATTTGTCTATGTTTACAATCTCCTTGGCCAACTCCTGAGATTTCACTTCTTCAGGGGTTATCACATCTGTGATGGTATGACTTAAGGTGCTTTCTTGGGTAGAAATTTTCTGGTCAGAAACTTCAAGTGCTTTAGAGAGGGTTACCTCATTCTGAGTGGAAGGATATTGTGAAGAACTGTGACTTATTTCTAGTGAACTTGATGGAAGTTGAGGTATTTCAGGCTGAGCAAAATTGTTCATAGGTAATTCAGAATATGATTGGTCCAAAGTCCTGTCTTCCTTTTCTATTTTCTCTGCACCTTCTACTAGGATGGGATGCCTATAATGAGAAGAATGTAAAAATAAGTACAATGCTTTGGGTGACATTCATCCTTAAAGAGGTTATCGCATGACAACAACTTATCCTATATCCACAGGTTAGGGTATATGTGTCTGGCAGGAGTGTAACTGCTGTGTCCCCATAGACCACTAGAACAGAGACTCAGGTTCCCCCGTTCGAATGAAACAGCAGAGCAACTCTATGGGGCTACCAAAGATAGTCAAGTACAAGCGCTCAGTTAAGTGACTGCTTATCAGCCTGGTGCTACCCCTGAAGTAGAGTCCAGATGTCCATATAGGGGTTGAAGGGTGAAGACCAGGAGAGCCACTTAGATTATGCCCTTAGAAGTAGACCCAAGCCAAATCTGTTCAGTTACAACAAATCCACTTCTGCTTCTGTAGCAGTGGTATTCACAGCTCAGCCCCATTCACTGTAATGGAGCTAAACTGTAAAATCAGAGGCATGGATAGGCGTAGCGCTGTTTCTGAAAGAACTGGACAGCCCCTTTAAGTTTGACCTAGAGTTTCACCTAGAGAAAGGCAGCCATTTTACAACATCACCTAAGGACAAGCAACCATTTTACATCATCTAGAGACAGCCAATTTACAACATCACCTAGAGACAGGCAGCTATTTTACAAATTACCTAAAGACAGGCAGCCATGTAAATATACACAGTAATACAGTTACTGCGATAACCACAATTTACTTACCATGTGCATGTGTCCTGTGTGCTGACCCAGCACATGTACAGTATGTCATGTATCACTGCTACTTACTGAATGTCAGGAATTATATGATCTGAAGAGTGTCATATGATTGATGCCACGTTTCAGTTAGGCCATGGATACATTACACAGGACTGGTACATGGGCTATACCCAGTGGCATACATTGAGAAGTTAGGGCCCCATAGCAAGGCTCAAACCAGGCCACCCTAAACCCTTTTCAATGACCCTTGGGCCATTTTTCCACTGCTTTATTTGCTAAAAGTTGTTTCTTTAGAGGGTAGAGTCCTGACCAAGTTTTCATCTCCAGTAGAAGAGGAGATAATCCCAACTAAGACTGGGCCCCCTCTTGCCCTGGGCCCCATAGCAGTCGCATGGTCTGTCGTTATGGTAGTTATGCCCCTGGCTATACCGTTCTACAGCATATAGGGGTCGACCACCTCATATAAGAAAGGCATACTGGTAAGTGCAGATTTTTCAAATACATTAGAAAATTATATGATTTCCTTTTACATACAAAATAAAAACTGGAATATTCCACTGTTGAAATCTTCAAACTTTAATTGTAATCCATGTTAAAAAAATAATACAAGTCAACACTTTCTGCTAACACGTTTCAAGCAGCATGTCCTCTTACTCATAACTAATAACACAGTACATGTGATATTCACACCTTGCATTTTCTGAGGATTATTGTATAAAGCTATACACACATTAAGAGAAGTGGGCAAACCAAAAATATGCACTATTGACCTGTATTATTTTTTAACATGGATTACCAAGGTAACATAACTTTTCCATACATGAAGTTTATATTTAAAGGGCATATGTCAGCAGATTTGTAGCTATGAAACTGGATGACATGTTGCATGTGTGCTTGGCAGCTGAAGGCAGCTGTCTTGGTCCGATATTCATATGTGCCCACATTGCTGAGAAAAATGATGTTTTACTATATGCAAATGAGCCTCTGGGAGCAACGGGGGTGTTGCCATTATACCTAGAGGCTCTGCTCTCTCTGCAACTGCTGTGTCCTTTCCACTCTGATTGACAGGGCCAGGCAGTGAAAACGTCATTATGCCTTCAGCTGCCAAGCGCACATACAACAGTTTTTATAGGTACAAATCTGCTGTCAGATTCCCTTTAAAGTTTGAAAATTTTAATAGTGGAGTGCTGGATAATTATACACTTACCGTGAGGATTAACTATAAGGCTTCAGGATCCAGAAGTGTCCATGTACCCTCCTCCATTATCTGTATAAGGCTGGGTTCACATCTACGTTTTTAAACTCCATCAATCTGTTCCATTGGAGGAGTTTACCGTATTCGGAACGGCCGGATACCACCCCACACAGTCCCCTTTCACTGCAATGGGCGGCGGGGATCCGGCTGTTTTCCGGCATGCATGCTGGCTTTCGTCCGGACAAAAAAATGATGCGTGTAGTATTTTTTGACCGTCAGAAAGCCAGCATGTATGCCAGAAAACAGTGAATTCCAGCAGTCTGTTTCTCCACTGGAACATACGTACTGCCGGAATCGAAAGTGCAGATGTAAATCCAGGCTAATAAAAAGTCCCTACATTCAAGTGACTGTATCTTTATATCTTTCTTTGTTACATAGGTATATAAATTAAATAAAAACACATGTCCATCAAGTTCAACCTTTCCTGGAGTAATTATACAGCAAAAATTGTTAACCCTGTACTGTTTTCTTTTTTCTTTTTTTTATAACAGTATAGAATCACTTAGAATTTGAATAAAATATGTTATCAGTCTGATAATTAGCTAATACATCTACAGCCATACAGGGGTTTCCCACATTTTTTAAATCCCTCCCATCATTTGTGAAATTAGCTACACTTACCTGCCCCACATCGATCTGTTTGACCTCCAAGAGTATTGTGGGTCTTCACAACATTTCACATGTAAACTTTCTGCATGGTTAGGGTCACGTGCTGCTTGGGGACATGTCAACACTAGACCAGTCATTGACTGCAATGGTGCACTTGGCCCTGCTCATGAAGGAAGTTAATATGTGGGGACTGGAAGCAGTCTCGACTTACCCACAGGGGAACAAGTGAATCCCCCAATGGGACCCTGAGCAAGGTGGCCTCTAGTCCCCTAACCTCTGCTCAAGTGGCACATGGCACAGTAGACTGACATATAGATCAGCTGGCTGAGATGCTATACAGTACATTGCGTATGTCCATATAAAAAACTGGTAAGTGTGGGCAGGCAGTATATGCATGTAGCTTTAAAGTGGGCCCCCAGAATTAATTTTACTGGTGGGCCCTGGTTACCCCAGTCAAATACTGACTGGAAGTGCCATGAGGTATATAGTGCGTGACGGAGACTATTGGAGCCGCGTCTATCATGTTCTCGGGTATGTGTTGATGGCCATTTATATGTGGGGACATAAGGTATGGATAGGCAGTGGGTATTGACCCCAGATTGATAACTGTAGATATTATACCCTTGGACCACACCAATGGAATATTGTGGACTTTGATATCATCATTGTACCCAAGTATTGTTATGGGCGATTGTGGCGGCAATATATGCTGACCTATAGTGCGGCATTATATTTAAAGTATTCATATACAATTTTAGTAATTGTGATTGATGCTGCACTCTAGGACAGCACGTATATATTGGTCTCTTTTCACGCTGTGCTTCTCTGTATTATGCATATAGGTATTCTGGCTTTTGTGATTTTGTATACTATAATTAACTAATATTTAATAAAGATTGTTGTTTTTATGAGTAAATTTGTATGGATTTGTGTCCCCACTAGTTAGTTCGTTTGTAGTAATGGAAGTGCCATGAAGACAAGACCCATGAAACTGGAACCGAGTGGAAAGCAGCATGTAAGTATAGTTCCCCTCACAGGTCCCGCTGGGTGGCGAGATGGAATTTCAAAACAAAATACTGGACAACCCCTTTAGTATCTCAAAATGATACGATAAAATATTTAGTACATTTTCAAGCAAGTTGGACCACAGAAATGAAGTAATACAAGGTTAAAATTATAACAGTGTCTTGTTAATCAATTTCACCTCAAGCATTTACCTTTCAATTATGTTCTTCATAATGGAGTCAGCAGAAACATGCTGTATTTTTTCTTGACTTTCCATGAGAAGAGCATCTTTCAGTGATGGTGGGGGGAATGGAGGTGGAGATGGAGGAACAAACTGGTTTTCAGTGAATGTCTCCAACTCTTGATCCTCAACAAACACTTCATCATCATCTTCCTCATGTACAACCACAGGGGAGGATGATTGGAGACAAGACTCCGATATACGAAGAGATATTTTTCCATGGTTTGTAGGGGTCTCTGTCTCTGATGAACTTGTACTCCACATTGTATTGCTTTTCCAACCAACGGAAGGACTGTGCTCAATTACAGAGCATGGATCGTTGGAGAGAGGTAGGTTCCCTTCTTTTTCTGAATCCATGCATTTAATTTTAAGAAGTGGAGGTCTCTGTGGTGGGGAAGACTTTGTTCTTAATTTCTCATTTTTGTTATTTATAAAATTACTGGAATGTGAACTTAAATCCATAGGAGTTTTATTCTTATCATCGTCTGGAGACATATCCAAATTTTTAGGAGGACATAAATCACCTTCATGAGTAGCAAATTCATTTGAGGTATTACTGGAAGAAACTTGTGTAACTTTGCATGTATTGAGATTACTGGAAGAATTTACAGTATTCAGCCTTCCACTCTGTAGATGATTGTATAATCCAGAAGCTGGAGTGAGACTTTGGGCTCTGGTGTGTCTTTGAATCCCCATTTGTATAGTACGGGTTTGTGTCTGTTTATCTCCTCCAGGGTTAGTATGTTGACTAGAATAAGAACTGAATGCTGTCTCATGTGTAGCCTTTTCTGATGCATCTTCACTTTTTCCTTTAGAGGAACTAAAGAGTAAAATTATTACAATATGTATTTATTACATTGGTTTCCTATACATATGCATATAAAGGTTTAATGCCAGTGGAATTAAAATATATTAGTAGGTATTGTCCACTGCATGTTTTTCAGTTGGTTAGAAAGATGACCAATTTGTCCGTTCAAAACTTAAAGGGGTCTTCTGGGAGCACCTAAACTTTAACTGATGAACGAGCCTATTTCTGCTATTGAAAGATTCACGCTTACCTGCACCCCGTCGCTTTGGTACTTCGCTCACACCTGTGTGCCCATCTCCCAGTCCCCGGCTTGTTGACTCCCTCTTTGGCATGGGCATGGTCTACTGCTTCACTGCTGCCAACCATTGGCAACAGCGGTGATGTGTCTCCTGTGGACATCACTGATGAAGCCAGTCATTGGCTGCAGTGGAACAGGCGACTATGCCCATTCCCAGGAGGAAGTAAACAAGACAGGGACCAGAAAATGGACACACTTTAGGAATAGAGGTAAAATTTAGGCATTCCCAGAAAACCCCTTTAAGGACTTAAACAACCTTTAAGCAACAAGAAAGTTTTTCTTCCTGCTTCAAAGAGGCAGAACTTTTTTGTTTTTCTATCAACATAGCCAGTTGTCTTTACTGATATTTTGTGTACATGTGATTTGGTCATTTAGTATTCATTTTTTGGGAGGTAAAGTGACCAAAAACAGCAATTCTGGCATTGAGGATTTTTTTTTCTTATGGTGTTTACCACACATAATAAATAATGTTCTGACCTCCAATGTTCTGACATCTAGTAGCCATCTAGTAGCCTATTCTGCTTAGCCTGAATTGTTCAGTATATGGTGGGAGAAGAAAGGATGGGGCATGCTGAATTTCAACATGTCTGATGTTTTGTTCTCAAGGGAGATAAGCTTCAGCCAGAAACATTTAGACGACCTAGGCTTGCATGTAGCAAGTTCGCTATCGATAACAGTCATCCGAGAGCTATTGATAGTGTATGACCAACTTAAAGTAGATTTCTGGTAAAAATGTTTTTAGCATTCCTGCAGCATGGCACCTGAAACAGAAGAATTATACTTACCTGCTCCAAGCCACACCAGTGGACTACAAGCACTACGTCAGCGCTGAAGCCAGTCAATGCCTGAAGAGCTTCATATGACCATGTCAATAGGCCAACTTGATGTACACAGTAGCAGGACTGAAAGATGGAGAATGTGGAGGCAGTGCGGAGAACCAGAGCGGCATGGAGTAGGTAAATATGAATCTTCTGTTTCAGGGTCCATGCTGCGTGAACGTATGCGTTTTTTATTGGAAAACATCTTTAAAGAAATGAACCATTGAGTACATTTATCCAAAATGATCCAATTTGAGCAGATAATGCTTATAATGAGGTATGCAAAACCAAGAAACACGAAAGTGAAAATTAAAGTGAAAAAAGAAAGTTGAAGTTAGGTCAAGTAAGGCATGCAAGTAGGTTGTTCTAAGTTCTTGTAAAAAAAGATTTTTTTAAATTTCCTATCAAAATGTTCTTGGAAGCATCCATGAGTTTATTGACTGTACATTCATGTCATACATTGGAATATTATTGTTTTTAAATTTCATCATGTTGGACTACAATGCAGTCCCATTATGGCAACTCACCGAAATCCTATCCCAGTTGTTGCATATGATGTGTTCTTGACAAACACCTCATTCTTTACACCAAAATCCTGAAATAAACAAAACAGCGTATTTAGTTAATTGTGTGTATTAAAATTCTGGATACCCCCTTGAAGGTACACAAAGCTTCTGAATACATTTTTTACCATTTGTTTAATTTATTCACTTTGTAGCTGACATTTCAAATAGATAACGTACTGACACACCCCTTTCATTCTTAGCGTGAAGATAACAAAAATACACAGTTATACAATATGTGGAATCTAGACTTATGGCTTGTTCACACGACAGTATATATTTTCCGTTTCCGTTCCAATTTTTTTGCGGACCGTATGCGGAAACATTCATTTCAATGGGTCTGCAAAAAAAAACAACGGAAGATACTCCGTGTGCATTCCGTTTCCGTATGTCCGTATTTCCGTTCCGCAAAAAAATAGAACATGTCCTATTATTGTCCGCATTACGGACAAGGATAGAACTGTTCTATTAGGTGCCAGCTGTTCCGTTCCGCAAAATACGGAATGCACACGGACATCATCCATATTTTTCGTGGTTCCGTTTTTCATACGGTCGTGTGAATAAGCCCTTAGGCTGTATTATACTGCCTGATGTTCGGGCAGTGAAAGCACTGATGGATGATAACACATCCAACAGCGCTCGTTTGCACCGGCCTGATTAGGCTCCATTCACACATCCTGTTTTTCTTTCCTGATTCGATCCTGATCCTGATCTTCATCCATTCATTTCAATGGGTCCTGAAAAAATCAGTTTCGAATCAGGAAAGAAAAAAAGGACGTGTGAATGGAGCCTTACATAGATCGATGAAAACTGAATGTGGGAGGAACTATTGTGACCGCAGTCATTGCTCCCTCATTCAGTTCTATTGATCATCAACAGCACGTTGCTGATTACACAAGAAGATGCGTGAATGAACATTTGCTGGACACTAGTGCCACTTCAAGATGACATGTTTTCCAAATGGCAGGCAACATTGACTCCATTAATGAATTTGTGGGCACTACATGCAATAGATCTCAGTTCCAAGTACCTTTAGTACAACAGAACTGAGTTGTGTGCAGTAGATGTACAAGTTATCTAAAAGGGACAAATGATTCCTTGAACCAACAAGAGTCAGAGATGGGTATAATGCGTAAAAACATATTAGGAGAAATCAGCATAGGATTTTATCAGTCAGGATTTTATAATCTGGCAATTATCAGGAATGAACCGAATGTTCCCAATAATTCCCTGAACAATGGGCAAAGATGACATCTGCATTTACATGCAGCAATCTTTCTCTCTATATAGGAGCGAGTGTTCACCACTGTGATCATTCGTCTCCACAGACAATCATTGTTTGCTGGCTTTTGCTCGTTCATCGGGTGACTGGTGACACACTTGCATAGGTTAATTATCAGGAATAAGTGTTCTTAGGAATGCTAGTTCCCATTAATTGCCCCCATCATCAGCCGCTGTAAAATGATTTTTACTTAGGCAAACCTATTTCTAGTACAGGAGCTACAATTATTGTTGAGCCTATTTGATGTTTTTAAAGAAATTAAATAAAATAAATATAAATAAAAAAATTGATCAGACAATAGGTTCTGCACAAATATAAGGGTTTTGGGGTTAGTCCCACACAAATTGCTCAAAATAGCATCCGCCATTATACATATTGGAATACAAGGAAGATGAGAAGATGAAAAAGGAAGGTTACGTGACCCTTCCTGGAGGGCTTTCCCATAATGCCTTGCAGTCAGCCTAAGCCAATCATGAGAGACTATAGCTGTGATATTACTGGACGTGTCATAGGCACAATATATGATCCCAACCAGGATCTGACAGGTTTTTCTGGGCTTGACTATTGGAGGGATATGATGTCTGTTGCATAGAGTAAACAGATCTTTAGACACAGAATACAGCTAATTTAGGATTAAATATGTTTTTCACAGTGGAAAGAAGGCAACAGCTAGATAGATTTATACCGTTAACACAGAAAGATAGGTTTTACAGAGAAGAGTCAGCGTTTCAAATTGTTTAACTTATTCAGGCTTTCTCAGGGAGGCTGGTTTTGACAGCCATTAGTCAGACTGCTTGTACTTGTGTGCAGTATTTAAAAATATACAACTCGATTTATTATTAATGTGAATCAGCCAAATCTTCATCACATAATTCACAATCACATACAGTCAGGCTGCCTCAGGAGGTTTTGCAACCTTTGTACTATTTAAAGTAGCAGCATTTAAAGTTATACAAATAATTTATTATCCGTATGAATCAGCACAATCTTCATCACGTGATTCACAATCAAAGCAAATATTCCACAATATTAATCCTGGTGCTGATAGTGTGTTGTCTGACATATTGATGTGTGTCACAGTTACTGACAGTATATTGTACTGGACTTTGTCCAATTGATCTTTTTCCATAAAAAATATAGTTTATTAAAATAATTCTCATTTCCGATCAGTGTGTCTGACCTGATATGTTGGTGGGCATCATAGTTATGAACTGTGTATTCTACTACACTCTTTCACCACTACTAATGAAAATCCCCTGTCTTGTTCATTATGTTCCTTACTGTTCTTCTGGTGTCGTGAACTCTACCTGGTACAGTTTAACAACCTGAAACTGTTCCCAAAAAAAGGATCATTTTTGAGAGCTTTAGTAAAAGCCATTGTGTCTTCACTTTTCATGAAAATACATATTTGCTTTATAATAACAGAAAACTTGTTTCTACTTGCTAAAAATGGATTATTTTTTGACGGCTTGTTACTGGAAGAAGCCATTGCTTCTTCCAGTAACACCGTGTATATAAACACCAGAGACATCTACCCCCAAAAAGGCATCATTTTTCGACTGCTTGTTAAAAAGCCATTGCTCCTTCTGATACCACCATATACACATAAGCACAGGCAGGCAACTGGCCCAAAAAAGGATATATCTGGTAATGCAGTGTATTGTTACCACCGGTTACCATCTGTTTACCTATAGCCATATATGTTGCCTTCACTCTGACATTACTAATGAGGTCTTCACCTTAAAGAGCTTGAAAGGGATTTCATACAGTCATAGGAGACCTCTGAGTGTCATACATGACTTTTCAGGGCAGTTGGGACACTTTAATAGAATCAGAACTAAAATGAATTTCAGGAAATTCACTCATCTCTACTAATGACAAAAAACGTCCTTCAATAAAATTGTCAGGCTATCCCTTCACTCATTAGATCATCTCCTGATTTTTCTGAAGTTGGTGAGTTTGGCCAACTTAAACCTAATGTGTGTTTCCAGCTTTAGTGTTAGTTTAGAAAGTGCATTGCAGAAATGTTGCAAATCAGTTTACAACAGCTGAATATTTGCAGTTGTAATTTTTATCGACATAGATTTATAGCTTTTTGCATATGTGCCTCCCTCCTGCCTGACTCTTTAATCGTGTCATTCAGCAAGTATGCTCCATATTAGGGGATTCCTAGCAATGCTCTGTGCAATCTCAGCAGTGCAGTGATCTCAGCAGAGAAAAGTGCAGCAACCAATAATTCAATAAGGTTTTGACTGTGCACTGTGTTCCTTCATTTACTTGAAGGGAATCTGTCACCAACCACTGGGTTGTTCGCGTTTTTTAAAGGGAATCTATCACCCCGATTATGGACTATAATTTAAAGTATTACATGAGTAGTAATACAGATGGAGTCCAGATCACTATTTATTTATTTTCCGCTTGCCCCCATTCTCCCACTGCCAGAGCCCAGAGTTCCATTGAAATACATTGTCAGGACTGCTGTGCATGCACATATCCACAATTCTGATGGAGCAGCAGGTCACTCATGCGCACTGCCACTCCATTTATTCTCTATAGGTGTGCCGGAGATAGCCGAGTACAGCGCTCTTATAGACAATATCTCCGGCGCTCCCATAGAGAATGGATGGAGCGGCAGTGCGCATGCACAAATGGGACCCCTGTTCTTGTGATCAGTGGGGGTTCCAGTGGTCAAACCCCCAGCTATCAGGTAGTTATCCCCTATCCTGTGGATAGCAGATAAGTAAAAACACTCTGGTGGCTCCATCTCCAGCTACCCCTGTGTTCTCCTGAGTAACCACTTAAAGGGAACCTGTCATCACCTTTATGCTGCCCATACTAACGGCAGCATAAAATAGAGACAGGTGAGTTGATTTCAGCGGTCTGTCATTTAAAAGTTAAAATTAAGTGGTTACCGAGAATCAACATCACAATCATTGCAGACTGGGCCTGGAAAAGAGTCATATCTACCTGAGAAGAGTCCTGGTTATTCATGAATTCTTGCTCTCCCTGCCCACCTGCTGATGATTGACAGTCTTCTACCTAGTTTTCTCCCTTTCTCTCTAGGAGAGAACTGCCAATCATTAGCAGATGGGCGGACAGCAGGAGATTAGAAATAACCATGACTCTTCTCAAGTAGATTTGACTCTTTTCAAGGACTGAGCTGCAATGATTTTGATGCTGGTTCTCAGAAACCACTTACTATTAGCTCATGAGTGACACACCGCTGAAATCAGCATTTCTGTCACTAATGTATGCTGCCCCCAGTGAGGTCAGCATAAAGTTGATGACAGGTTCCCTTTAAGTTTAATTATGACCAAATCAAAGGTAAAAATGTATTAATCACCTGCACCATGAATATGGCACAGATTTTTTCCAAAACTCCTTTTGCGCAAAGTTTTTTTTTAATTTTTTTTTACCGATTTACACCAGTCTCACCACTTTTATTGCATATGCCAAAAAGCTGCAGTGTATTACACCAGAAATCTACGCCAACTCCTGCCTGGTGCATATTTCATTTCTGGTATGCACCTCTTAATAAATTTGTTGCACCTTACATCAGCAGACCTTGTTCTGAGACCAGCATTTGAAACAAGTGTCCTAGTAAATCTGCCCCAAGGTTCCTATAATGCAAGATGTCTAATGTAAAGATCATACTGTTATATCAATACAGCAAGGTCTGTGCAGCTACCAGGGGCGGACTGGGAACTTAAAATGGCCCTAGAAAAAATACTAAAAGTGGCCCTGTTTTGTAGTTGGGTCCAAATTGATGGAAGTCAGGGCCAGAAATACCATGTTGTGGCACATTATACCACCCCAACAGAGCCAAATACCACAGTCCATCACAAAATACCGCCAGCAGCACAAAATATATCCCCAAAAACTTCCACTGGCCAGCCGTGGGGAGGGCCTAGACAGCCCCCTGGGCATCGGCCCACCGGGAAATTTCCCTGTAAGATCTATGGCCAGTCCGCCCCTGCCAGCAAGGAAAACTGAGCCTGTAGAATTATGAATGTCTGGCTAAGATAAATAATGCAAGGTAGCTCAACTTTTCACATGAAGTGTATATTTAAAGTTTGTGAACATTTGAACATATCCATTAGCCAGCATGCGGACGGACTATGTCATTTGGCTGTAGCATTGGCTGTGGCTTTGAAAAGTTGCAAGCAGCGTATTTGTGACTTTTTAAATTTTTTGAAAACAAAAAAGTTGGTGTGGCAAGCACGAGAAAGGGGCAGCTCTGAGCTGTCACATATTTCTGTTTAGGTGCATGGACTGGTGGAGGATGCACCTAACTTATGACGAGATGTGCACCTCATCATAAATTAGGCACATCCTCTGGCAGCACAGGGGATATCAAGACCATTGCAGAAAGAACTGGTCTTGATAACTCTCCCACACAGTGTGGAATCTGGGGCTGAAAGATCTGGATGCCTAGATCATCAGGGCTATGGGTTGCTCAGGTCATGTGCCCTGTGCAACCCATACCTCCCAATTGTCCCGGATCCAGCGGGACCGTTCAGGATTTCAGTGGCTGTCCTGTTGTCCCAAATCAGCTGAGGTATGGCCTGCTCTCAGCTGATTGTAATGGTGAAGCAGGGAGCTGTCTGCTCCCCGCTTCACCAATCAGCTTCCCAGCAGTAGCACGATGTACTGTCACACATAGCGTTGTTGGTCTGTGTAGGAGGAGCAGGACAGGCCAGGAGTCAGCCTCTGCTTCTCCTACATATCACTGTGATGTGTGACAGCATCCTGCTGCTGCTGTGGGGAGCTGTGACCATCGGAGGTGAGTATTTACTGCTTCCTGTGAAGGGGGCACATATCTGGGCATAACTCTGGTGAGGGGGCACATCTGGGCATAACTATTCTTAAAGAGGGAACCTATCTTGGTATAATTACTGTGAGGGGGCACATATCTGAGTATAACTACTGTGGGGAGGCACATCTGGGTATAACTACTGTAAGAGGGCACATATCTGGGCATAACTACTGTGGGGAGCACATCTGGGAATAACTACTGTGAGAGGGCACATCTGTGCATACCTGCTGTGAGAGGGCATATCTGGGCAAAGAAATTGTGAAGGGGGCACATATCTGGGCAAAGAAATTGTGAAGGGGGCACATATCTGGGCAAAGCTACTGTGAAGGGAGCACATATCTTGGCATTACTACTGTGAAGGGCCCATATGGGCATAACTACTTTGAGGGGCACAATGTGGGCATTACTACAGTGTGCTGGCACAAAGGGGGAATAATTACTATTTGGGGGCATTAAGGAGACTGGGTGTGTATAGTTATGCTTTGGGTGAAGTTAGAGGTGTGGTCTAGTATGAAAAAATTGTTGCACATATTGTCCATCCTTGTGATTTTGCAAAGTTTGGAGGTATGGCAACCATGTACCCCAGCAGTGAGCATCATACCTCTTTTGCTATGTACACCATAAAATTGGAGTGTACCATTTTCATAGCAATAATAACTAAATTAAAGTGATATCATATAATGACAACATATTGCATACAGTATCTTACACTGCTTGTTTCCAAGTCATAGTTAATTAGGAGGCTACACAAGTTTCATCTGACCTTTATCTATGCTGATAAATGAAGGTTGATTAAAGCAGCCGGCATACATTTATTAAAGTGAACAGAAATCAGAAAGATTTCAATCTGTTCAGAAATTAAGTTGCTACCAATTACACTGGAAAAAGATTAAGGGTTTTTTCACTGAGCCAACAAACATCAAAAAGGCCAAGAGGAAGTTTCATTCTGTGTAAATAACTATAATTATCATCTATTACAAACTGACAAGCAATGGCAATGTCTCAGGAGAGGAAGATGGGGAAGTGCCCCCCACAGGCACATAGGAGACATGGGACATGACTCTTTCTAATGTGATAATAAAATAAAAGTGCTGCAGACAGTAATTCTGTTCTACTGGGGATCTGAGGAAAAGTAGTAATATCAGCCTACTTCACACTGGATAAGCATGATTTCTCTAAAGGTCATATCAATGTTGGTGGGTCTACTGAAATTCTGATGCCTATGATAGATAGACACAAGGCTGGCTTAGGCCACTGGCTGCTGCAGGCCGATTTAGGCGACCAGGAATGTGAGCATATACAAGTGTTATGGATATGAAGACTGAAGACATGAAGCCATTACAAGATGGCGTCGGCTCCGGGACCACTCCTGTTCTTATCTATAGTTTACTTTATTTAGCTAGACCAGATGCGCACAAGTGAAACTTTATTTTGCATTACTAACCAATAAAATATATTCTAACCCTCAGGAGTGGATTCACCCCTACCTGGGGTATATAACCTTTGTACCCTCCTCTAATAAACAAGAACCTCTTTGACCCTACCAGGTGTCAGTGTTGTTTCTTCCATGCATGTAAAATCCTAGGATTACTTTAATTTGGAGCAGAGAAACAAACTTTAAGGCTCCCCTTGAGAGCCATCCTTATCACAAGTGAATGGCGGGGGACAGGAAGCCTATGGCAATCTGATCCCCCATTATTTTGACGGAAACTATCACTGGTAATAGACTCTGTTAAATGTCAGCTGGTTTCCCCCTTTTTATTTGGCCCCCCACTCTATGGCACTGGTGAGAATACTTGCATGCTCAGATGAAGTGTTTGGTTTTCTTATCCAGATTTGGGGCTTTTTTAACAGACTCCTGCAGCATATTCTGGATGGATGGAGTCATGTACACCACTGCAGCCAATGACTTGCCTCAGCGGTAACGTGTCCTCAAGTGGCACTTCACACCTGGGAACACTGCTGAGGCCAGTCACTGTCTGCAGTGGCGCATGTGACCCCTTCCATCCGGAATGAAAACAGATCAAGGGAGCCAAGGAGCTGGAACAGATTGGTTGGTAGCAGGTGAGTATGAGTTTCTCAACAGGTACAACATGCTGCAGGGGTCTCTTAAAAAAGTCCCAAAGCCTAACAACCGCTTTAGGCTACAGTCACAGGAATGCGTGATGGCTGTGTCTGTGTTGTGGACCAGTTGTGTGCACTCCGCATCGCAATGCGGACCCATTGTCTTCAATGGGTCCTGATCCACAAGATGCAGCGAGAGATTGGAAAGGCTTACATTGGCTTCTGGGTCCATGCCTCTTTGCCACAAAAGATAGGACATTTCCTATCTTTCGCCACATCTTGTGGATTGCGGACCCATTAGTGCTTGATACACTTTGGAAAATCTGATATACTAGGGCAGGCATCAGCAACATGCGGCACTCCAGCTGTTCTGAAACTACAACTCGCAGAATGTTCCATTCACTTCTATGTTACATGCTGGGAGTTGTACTTTCACAGCAGCTGGATTGCCAAATGTTGCTATTTCCTGTACTAGGGATATGCCATAAAGGGCAATTGTTGGCATAAGCAGTGCTATAACTAGCTGAGAACCTGTGGGCCTCCACTGGACATGGTCCCTTGGGCACTCTCCTAAAGTCCAGACCACTCCTAAATGACCAATCTACTAACATCAAAATATGCAGTGTTGCCTGGTGATTTATTAGCAACACACTAAAAACTATCAAATGCATACTTCTGATGTTGGAATAACATTACAGTCTACATCTGGGATAATTTTGTTATTAGAATATACTTATTTTTAACAGGAGAAAATAACTTAGTACAGACTGTAATAACTGCAAAGAGTTGAAATATTTCCTAAAATGAAGCATTATATATTATATAATTCAAGAGGAGGAAAACAATTATTATGTGAGCAAGAAGGAGACCAAAAAAGGTCAGCAAGTCCTCAGTGGAAGGCTGTGGGCTTGGGAACCGAATCTCAGTTTTGCTTTGACCTAGTTAAAAGACATTTTTGTCTATAACCCGTGGAGCAGACGCAATTAAGGACACGGACATTCTAATCCCACATGTTTAGCTGCATTCCCACATACTTCCTAAGCTCCAGCTCACAGTATGTGCGTAATCGCCAGTGGTTAAAACATTGAAAGTATACACACAGGACGTTACATGCCAATAGCACTGCCATACAGTTAGAGATGTTTCTTTTAGATAATCTGATAGGTATCATGCACGTGTGTATATTTGTGCTTTGCGATATATAATATAATACTATTTTAGAATTAGTAAAATAGTTAAACGGGGAGATTTATCAAATGTGATGTAAAGGAATAATGGCTTAGTTATCCATAGCAACCAATCAGATTTTACCTCTCGTTTTCCAAAGGAGCTCTGAAAAATGTAAGGTGGAATCTGATTGGTTGCTGTAGGAAACTAAGTCTTCCATAAAGTATATTTCTTTTGTTCTTTTGTATGGTTAAAGTATTAAATTTTATTAATCATATTACCATTACCATATTAACATAGGTCTTTTCTACTAGACACTGTATTACTTATTGGAATTATTGGAAGCTTTAAGGGAATTTAAATCCCTAACAAACAGGGTGCATGTGGGCTGTCATGTGAGTCTTCCTGGTTTAATGTACAATCACCTTCCCCTTGAAAAGTTTTTCAAGAAGACACAGAAGGAACATGACTATGGAAGTAACAATGTGCAAAAATGGATAGTGAGATAGGGAAGACAGCAAGTAATAATCTGTCTATAATTAGATACAGGCTAAAAGCTGGGTCACCAAGAACAGTTCTCCACAGCCTTGAAATTGACTTATTATGGTTGATGTTTCTTTTCCCAAGTACAGTGAGAAGGGCACAAGTGGAATGTTGTGAACACATCTTGAGACCTGCTTAAGAGCCACTAGCAAAGAACAGCTCTTGAGAACCATCCCGTTCATGTATTGAGTATTTAATGCTACATGTTTCCTGCAGTGAAGGCCACAAAGTAAAACGTATGGCTTTCCTCAGCTGATCAGTGGGGTTGGTTGCAGCAAAACTACATCAAGCAGCTGAGAACCAGCCTGGATTCATTATACAATGTTGGTTTTCCAATGAGACATCCCCTTTAGTCTGTCAGTACACTTCAGGTTTTTTTAAAGTAAGCATGACTGGCAGACTCTGCTTCTCCTCTACACCTGGTTTTAGCTTCAAAACTGCATCAGAAAACTTGATCAGGTAACCTTAAGTTCAAGAGTCATGTATTCATAAAGGCTGTACACTACACCACACTACACTCTACTTCTAATTAGTTGATTCATCTCGTTAGCCAGACTTCAACCATAAGGAGCTGTCCCCACAGGTGGAGAAGCAGCTACCTATAACTGACAGGGCCAAGCATCCCATCCAGTCCTGTCAATCTCCTGCCTGTGCCATTGCGAAAGTTTAAATACTTCTGGTGTAGCGGCGCGTGCGCAGTAGCTGCTCCTGTAGCTCAATTTGAGCTTCGACAGCGGCATGGGCAGGTGACTAACAGGGTCAGGGAAGATGTCTGGTCCTTTCAATGATATGGCAGGTGGATGCTTCCCCACCTGTGGGGACAGCCCTCCTGGGTGAAGTCTGGCTAATGAGACAAATCGATTTGCACAACTCTACGCTGCACCTTTATACATGCCTGTTGTATGAACATTAGAATAGGTTTAAGGTTTCCATACTCATTAGGGTGAGTTGACATCTACATTGGAAGCTCTAATCAGGGCCTCCATCTCATGGAGGACTTTATGTCCGGTAAAAAAACAGGATTCCTAACAGAAACTTAATAGACTCCATCATACGTTTGGGTCAATTATGTACTCTAACGGAACAGAAAAGAAAAAAATAGTAGTGATATGAACCCGGCCTTCCATGAATGTCGGATAAAACTACTGATTTCTGCTGGTCATCTAACATGTATGGGGGCTGTCCATACTCTCCCTGGATGTCAGATGTAGGTGGAAAGAAAGCTCTGGCAAGTTGGAGTTCAACATCCTCTATCCTTTATTGCTTTGTGAGATAAGCCACCATCAGAAGGTGTCTGGCATTGGCTTATCTCCCTCTGACTATTGAGAACACATGCATGCTTGAATAAGATCAGCATTCATGTGTTTGGGGAGGGAAAGGGGGTGGCATGAATTGTTGTTGACTGAATGAGCATTTCACCAGTACCTGTCCTTTGGCCACCTTTACTTCTAGGCAAAACCAGCGCTGCTGTATGGCACGATTAGTTGTGGCAGAAAAAAGTGATGTGAACACATCCTAACATGCAAAAATGCAGGATGGCTGCACAAACAACCACATGTTCTTCTTTTGAATGCAGTATAGAGGGACACATACAGAGGAACAGGGTTAAGACCTTACATTGTATTAGATGTCATTTATGAGCATCAAGATGAGTTATCATATATAAAAGTCAAAAGACAACTACAAATACTATCAAAAACATTTCTCTGCAAAAATATGGATGTTCAATGTTAAGTGGGTTGATTTCTGAATAGTGAATGCACTGCAATGATGTTATAATGATAGCATTCCTATGTGAAACCAAGTGCATGGAATATAAATGAGTATTAGGCCTTTACTGAATAAAGAGAGACCTGTATATTGAGGATGGGCAGAGCTAGTAAAAGAGACTTTTACGTGATGAATTCTTTCCTCCAGAATGCCATCTATTCAGATATGGAATCTCCAGAGAGACAACAGCACAAAGTGAAGGGGAGCTTGTCTCGCTGCTTGGGTCAAAGAGTCAGTCAGAGCCTTCCTCGACAATGAGTGAAGCTACAATAGGCAGAACTGTACCATGCAAGTTACTGAGACACAGATCCAGAAATCATTTTGTCTGATACAACTTTATATACTTTAACAACCCACTGACCTACTATACTAATACACTATTGTCACTTCGTATAGAAGAATATACGTATTGAATATACCTGTTCTACCTTATATAGGGAATAGTAAATGAAATCTAAAAATCCAGACAAAAGGCCTTCACAAGATAGGAGGTGGCATCTCTATCTATAAATCAGAACAGCAGTAGGGGTAAGGGAAAAATAACTTTCCTAATTCATGACATAGATAAGAGAGTACAGAATACAATATGGTGCTATTTGTGAAAGGTGAAAATTATACATATATATATATATATATATATATATATATATATATATACACTAAAACTCACTTAAAAAAGCAAAGCAGATCATTCATTATGCATGATTCAATGAAGCATCTTATAAATCATATAGAGAGCATAATCCTCACTTACCTGGCTTCTTTTTTCACCAGCAGGAGAGGATCTTGATCTCACATGTAGAGGAGCAGGCTGTGGCAAATTTTCAACCAGATCTTCAGCTGTTGTTTGCTGTCTTAAAACCTTTAAAAATTCTGTTGGTTTTGAAGATGTCACTTCTCTAGGAACGTTTGTTGGGATGCCTTTCAGTTCATTTTTGGATCTACTTTCAAGCCGAAGTCGTTGCTGGACAAAAGAACTGGTACGACCTCGAGTCTCTGGATAATCACTCTTCTTCTCCAAGCTTACTAAGTCAAACAATCCTGTCAGACCAGTGGGCAGAGTTGAGGATATGCGCCCTGTTTGTAAAAGGTTATCCCTTGAATCCCTACTCCGAAATATGTTATGGTCCTGAAGGGAATTCATGCTAGATGTAGAGGAGATACTCTGATTATCGATTAAACTCCCTGAAAAGTAGGTACTTTGGGACCTTTCCTTTAAAAGTCCAGGTTCCTGGGATGAAGGCCTCCGACCAGTTTTACGCTCTATATAGTCTGCAAGGGCATTTTGCTGAAGCTGCTTAAGCTCTGGTTTAGACAGGTTAACAGTGGAGCAGGTTTTACCATCCCTCTCAAACATTCTACGTCTGTCTGCCACTGATTGTTCCAAGAAACTGATGTTTTGCCCCCTTTTTTGAATGCGTGTGGATGATAAGTCATTGTCGGACGCCCCAACCTCATTCATCTTTTCTGGCTCTGAATAGGAACGTTTTTTCTGCTCGGTTGTCAAACGCCTTCTTGCACCTATTCGAGTTACTTGATGTGATACACCTGTACCTTCTTGACTTTGAGATTCTTGATTCTTCACAAAGTTGTCAGAGGGTGTAATACTGTGTCTTTCTTTTGGTGCATGTGGCGACACAGGTGACCTACTATATACAAGAGCCGATTTAGGTCTCTGCACACTTCTTTCTTGCTTCTTGTATTGCGGTGGACTAATTTCTAAATCTTTCCTCCTGTAAGATGTTGCTTCTAGGACTTTGGACTGTACATCTTTGATACTGTTCCTGTAAGCTCTGTTAAAACCAAGAGTGTCCTGTGAAGTACTCTGCCAATGGTCTTCTTTATTTGGCATTGTTTGAGAATCAACTGTTCTTTTATCACTGTCTGGCAAAGTTTGCAAAACACACTGCTCATTATTAGTCTCCTGCGTTTTGTCTGCTTTACTGTCTTGAGTTGTTTTCTGAGCATCTCCTAATTTTACACTGTAGACACTTCCGGTTCTTTTTAACAGCTGTGTTCCAGTAATCTTATCATTAGCTTGAGAACTTGAAGGTCTTTGGGATTCTACTCCTAGAATATGATCCTGTGAATTAAACGTACTCCTTATGTCATCAATGCTGTTTACAGATGCTCTGTTGCTTGTTCCTCTAGGGCATTGTGCAGCTGAAGCAAGGGATTTTTGACTTTCATGTTCTCGTTGTTCAATTTTGCTAATTTTTTCTAGAACTGAAGTTCGTTGTTTGGCATCTGTCTTACCATGTATTGGGTTACTGCCACTTTGATTGCTACCTGAATGTAATCTTCTTCTGGTATAGTCTACAGAATTCTTTTGAGAATCTGGTGAAGGCTCATCAGGTTGTTGGAAACTGTTATAAGACATCATTGAGCTGTCAATACCTTCAACATGCTTTGTAAAGCTTGCACTGTCTAATTTGCTTTTATAGGGGGACATAAGTGGAGACTGTCTTTCAACTGGGGTATTATTAATTGAAGATCCTGTACTGCATAAGTGCCCACAGTCATTATCTTTATTTACATCTGTGCTGTTATTAGTTCTGCATGGTTCCAAGCTTAAAGCACCAGAGAACACCTGTGCCTGATTTTGGCTGTTGCTCCACTCGTACTGAAATCCAGGCCCAGAATGTCTCTTTTTTTCAATATTACTAAGTTGCTTTGCGTTTTTTATACAATCAGTTTTTAGGTGGTGATCTTTTTTACTGGATGGCTGATTTAATCTGGAAGCTGACATTTTATCTTCATTGCTTTGTGAAGAACCAGTTTGATGCTCAGAATTAACTGAAAAGTGGAGTTTGTATTGAGCATAATCTGTATGCTCATCTTCTAGTTTTCTATCAGTTCTATTGGACTGGTCTGATGACAAAGTAGACCTGTTGGAGACATTTTGACTACTTTTCACATTGCTTTCAGAATGTAAATAAGAAACACCTTTACCTCTGGATGATGCTCCTTCTTTGGCCAGTGCTGGGTAAAGTCTTGCATTATTATTCTTAAGTGGTTGTGGAGCATGGGCAAAATGTGGTTCTGGAGATGGAACAGGATATATTCCTGCAGGAAGCATAGGTTGTCCTGGCTGTGGAATCTGTGAATACATTTGCTTAGGTTTCATTAGAGGGCTACACTCTGGACTCTTTTCCATCACAGTATGCAATTGTCCTTCCCCATACATTGATTTCTGCTGTAGACTTGTGCTGCATGCCATAGGTGATCCTGGTCCTTTGGAATGTGTTCGAAAACATTTCTGTTGGTCCATGCTGGACCAAGAACTTGGTCTTTCATGATGTTTTGTTACTGCATAACTGTCACTCCGAGTAGGTGGCATAGGAGGACCCTTTTCAGTTATATCACTCTCAGACAAAAATCTGTTGTGATCTAATCTACCAACAGGACCGACACTGTTCCTAGAGCATCCACCTGAAAATCTAGCTCGATGTTTGACGAGTGACGAGTTGACCTCATACTCTTCTGACACTCCACGTTGAGAATCATAAACTGTCTTGATATATCTTATGTCTGCATGCTTTATTCCATCCTGCAAGTTTCCTCGTGAAAGCATACTTTCCATAGAGTAGGATCTCTCCTTGCAGAATGTAATGGGTTGGTATTCAGGAATACTGGAGTTAGTGGAAAATGAGCTGTAGGCAGAGTCTCTTTTGTTGTGCAGATGACTAAGTTGATCTACTGAGTTGGTAGACTTGGCTGGAGAGAGATGACAAGGATGGTATGCAGATGATGTGTGCTCCAGGCTTTCCATGCTACCCCTTGAGCTGTACTGGTCAGGGCTTCGTCTTAAATATCCATGTTCATAGCTGGAGAGATCACTTGCAGATGAACTGAAGGAAAAAAGAACACAGGGTAAAATCTTACTGTTTGCAAGAAACATTCGAATGAGCTTATAAATAAACTTGCAGATGAAATGTTTAGGTTATGGGAGGAACGGAAGAGAAACCATATTTGGCCCTTGCTCTGTTCACTGCCAGCTGTCATTCCTGCGTATTATAAGTAATTGCTCGTGGCTGCTGTGCTCATTCTTCTAATCAAGCAGTGCTGTCAGGATTACACAGATACACAAAGGCATAGTCTGAATCTTTCACATTTCATATACAACCCATTTATTGATAGAAACTCAAACCTGTCACAAACTTTATAGAACTAGAACAGGACAGTGCGAACATGAACGGCTTCAAGTAAAGAATACACTGTATGTGTTTTACTTCTTCTCTTTTTATGGAATTGATGTTCTCGCTGGCAATCTTCCTGGAAACTAGAAGCATTAGAGACATTTGTTTGCTATGAGAAACCTAAACAGACCAAGCGAAAAGGCAAGGAGAAAAAAAAACACTCAGGCGTTCAGAGATGACTGTTAAAATGCCATGCAGGGTTCAAAAAGTAAAGGGCTAACCTTAATTACAGGTGAGCTGAAAGATGTTTTTTTAGAAAGACAAAACATTATATAATTTAAAAAAAAATTATGTCAACTTTTGTCCCAATGTAAAATACATCAAAAAGGAAAACTACCTCTATGTTACACAAGATGAATACTTTAAAGGTTATGTACACCTTTGGGGGAATTTTTTTAAATTATTGCATCGTACTAATTTTGAGCTAAAAGTCATTTTTTAAATTGGTCTTTACTACAGATATGGAACCCTTTTTTCTGTACAGGGCTGAGATGCTCTAATAGAGAGATCTGAATTTTCTCTCTGCTCTGTCAGCCAGCTAATCTGACGGACACATCCATAATAGGTGATCAGGGCCGCTTCTGCCATGAGGCGAGATGAGGATCTCGCCTCAGGCGGCAGTTTTATGTAAATCTGAGGGGCGGCATCCACACAGCAGTTAAACACTGCTGGTGGATGCGCTCCCTATCAGCTTCTTGCGCCCCCCTCAGACCTCAGATCAGCCCACCCAGCCACTTAAAAAAAAATACTCACCTGTCCTGTGCTGCCGCTGCCCTCAGGATCTGCGCTCCACTGTCTTCCCTTCCGGTGCGCACTATGACCTGACGCAGCGTCAGGTCATAGTGTGCGCGGAAGGGAAGACAGTGGAGCGCGGGAGCTGAGGGCAGCAGCAGCGCATGGCAGATGAGTATGTTTTTTTTAAGTGGCTGGGTGGGCCGATCTGAGGTCTGAGGGGGGCACAAGACGTTATTCTGAGGTCTGATGGGGCACAAGACGCTGATCTGAGGTCTGATGGGGGCACAAGACGCTGATCTAAGGTCTGATGGGGGCACAAGACGCTAATCTGAGGTCTGATGGGGCACAAGACGCTGATCTGAGGTCTGATGGGGGCACAAGGAAGGCACAAGACGCTGATCTGAGGTCTGATGGGGGCACAAGTCGCTGATCTGAGGTCTGATGGGGGCACAAGACGCTTATCTGAGGTATGATGGGGGCACAAGATGCTGATCTGAGGTCGGATGGGGGCACAATGTGTTGATCTGAGGTCTGATGGGGGCAGAAGATGCTGATCTGAGGTCTGATGGGGGCACAAGGAAGGCACAAGACGCTGATCTGAGGTCTGATGGGGGCACAAGACGCTGATCTGAGGCTTGATAGGGGCACGAGATGCTGATCTGAGGTCTGATGGGGGCACAAGACGCTGATCTGAGGTCTGATGGGGGCACAATGTGTTGATCTGAGGTCTGATGGGGGCACAAGATGCTGATCTGAGGTCTGATGAGGGCACAAGACGCTGATCTGAGGTCTGATGGGGGCACAAGACGCTGATCTGAGGTCTGATGGGGGCACAAGATGCTGATCTGAGGTCTGATGAGGGCACAAGACGCTGATCTGAGGTCTGATGGGGGCACAAGACGCTGATCTGAGGTCTGATGGGGGCACAAGATGCTGATCTGAGGTCTGATGAGGGCACAAGACGCTGATCTGAGGTCTGATGAGGGCACAAGACGCTGATCTGAGGTCTGATGGGGGCACAATGTGTTGGTCTGATGGGGCACAATGTGTTGATCTGAGGTCTGATGGGGGCACAAGACGCTGATCTGAGGTCTGATGGGGGCACAATGTGTTGATCTGAGGTCTGATGGGGGCACAAGATGCTGATCTGAGGTCTGATGGGGGCACAAGACACTGATCTGAGGTCTGATGGGGGCACAAGAGGCTGATCTGAGGTCTGATGGGGGCACAAGATGCTGATCTGAGGTCTGATGGGGGCACAAGATGCTGATCTGAGGTCTGATGGGGGCAAGGGAAGGGGGCGCCATTTCATTTTTCGCCTCAGGCAGCAGAAAAGCTAGAAGCGGCCCTGTAGGTGATCATCAAAGAATACAATAGCTGATCTTAGGGAGATCTACAAAAAACACTGTGGAGCCTCATATAAGAGTCTCAACAAAGCAATCCAAAGTGCAAAGCTCCATGGGAAACAGTAATATTTTAAATAACCATAGAGCCCCAGTTATGGGTCTTCAACACTGTGAAAAGCCAGCTATCCCTCCAGGGAAGGAAAAACAAGCAAAAGGGTAATATGTGATCATGGCAGACAATCACAAAGCCTGTCTGGGAGAATGGAAGTTATGCTGCTGGGTCTAATAGGTAAGTGATATACATCACTGCAATGGAGCTTGTGATGAAATGAGGCACTGACCTGGTCCCACTTCTTCCCTTCACATGGTCATGGAGTTAAAGGACATCTGTCAGCAGATCTGTACCTATGAAACTGGCTGCCCTGTTACATGTGCACTTGGCAGCTGAAGGGATCTGTGTTGGTCCCATGTTCATATGTGCCTGCATTGCTGAGAAAAACAGGCATGTTGCCATTACTCCTAGAGGCTCAGCTCTCTCTGCAACTGCCTCTTCACTTCACTTGACAGGCCAGACAGTGAAAATTTCATCCCATCTAGCCTGTTAAGGTGGAGAGGATACGGCAGTTGCAATGAGAGCTGAGCCTCTAGGTGTAACGACAATGCCCCCATTGCTCCTAGATGCTCATTTGCATATATTAAAACTTCATATTTCTCAGCAATGTGGGCACATATGAACATGGAACCAACTTCAGCATCCAAGTGCACTTGCAACACGCAAGCCAGTTTCATAGGTACAAATCTGCTGACAGATGCCCTTTAAGGGAGTACAAGAACTTATCACCTATGCCACCCTATGGGACTGCCAAACAGGGCCAGGTGCTGTACTCGGTTATCTCCAGTAATCCCATAGGGAGAGATTTATCAAAACTGGTGTAAAAGAAAACTGACTTAGTTGCCCATAACAACCAATCATATTCCACCTTTCATTTTTCAGAGTTCCTGATAGGACCACCTTCTTAAGTCCAGAAGGAGCCAAAATGTACCTGAATAAAATACAAGTTATACTGAATCTTTTCAAACAAAACTGTATATCAAACTATTTAGCTCAGACAACACGTTCAACTTAACAGGTGCCCTTTAAAAAATTTGTTCTGAGGTGGACATCCAGTAATCACTCTTACATACATACATACAAACACATACAATATAAAAGTTTTCCTGGCATACCTCAATAATGCATTATCTGTTTTAGTACGAGAAAACCATCCAACACTTGTGTAGAGAAACAGGCAGAGAAGTGAGGCCTTGATAGATGACCATGTCTCATGTAAAAATAGCTTAAAGGTTAAGCGCCAAGTGCTTTACTATTGGCATCCAGAGAATTAATTTATCATATTACATGACTGCAACTGCCCATAGTTCTTCATATATTTGACATGGATATGGGGGTAAAATTTATAAGCAAACCATATCTTAGTATGAGTTTATGACAATTTGGGTCCATATTAGAAATGGACCAAGTTCCGACTTTCAGATACTACATTGTTTTGTTAATTCATCACAATTGTTTATTTATATTCTATTATAGTAGTATAATATTATGGATAAGTTACATGTTGTAATGCATTGATTTAGTTTTACATGTATGTATTTCATACATTTGCACACGTCTGAAAAAAAAATCTTCAGATAGCAATTATGCTCCCTCTTTGGAATAAAGCTTTGAAAGATACATACATGTGTTTCCCTCTGTTACATTTTTTTTCTTTTTAGAATCATACAGAGCTGTTTTTTAGTAGAAGAGAAATAGACATCTTTATGTTATGTTGCTGCTCTCTGTAGGAATCATTTTTAAAATTTGGTTAAAACAAAAATACTTCTGGTCTGGCTCTTGAAATACTGCACCATGTACCAATGAAACCTATTTCTATATGTACTTCTATATGCCAGAACATTACTTGTTCTATCATGTAAGTACTGTATAGTGTGAGATAATGTGAGACACATGTCTAGTCACTCAACGAGGTGCATCATAACCTCCCTTAGCACATTTAACAAAGGGTTTCCAAAGATTGATTTCCCACCCATGTCTTCTACGATAAAGCATGATTTAGGAGCACAAGATATCATCATTGTCACACTTACTCTTTGTTCTGAAAAGTCAAACCATAAACTGTCCATTTCAGTTCTCATCTGTTCTGTATACATCCAGAGAGCACAGCACGTTGTGTTGGGGATCACAATAGAGCAAACTATCTGCTGAAGAAGATCAGAGGATGCCCAGACATCACAAAATCACTAATGCCAATATATATATAGAAGGAGTAACGGAATGACCAGCCATTATCTAGGATGATGGTTCTTCTGAGAGGTCTTCATTTGAGATATTTTTTTTCAATATCCTTTGTACATGCCTTGGTTCTGATTACAACTAGAATCCCAAGCAGGTCTTTCACTGCCTCCAAAACAGCATGTGCTGTGAATTCATGAGCAGTAACAGACGTTTGGAAATCCCAGGCTGAACTCCTCACCCTTCGAGGATTGAAAATGATGTAACATCTCTGGCATGGTTCATTCATTGCACTGTGTCTGGGTAGTACTTGCTCACTCATTCGGACATTTTTGCATAATTTCTATTTTGATTGTACCAGCGTCTGCTATTGTTCCTTGGTGGGTTATAACGAATTCATGTATGAACACATGCCTTTATAGCTAGGTCTCCTTCAATTGAGGTCCAACCCTGCCCTTATTTGGTCCCATATAACATAATACTTTTTATTTGATAGGTCAGATCTCCAGTATTTAAGATTGGCTTTACGAAAGCCTTCCATTGTTTAAATTGCCCTCTGTGGGTTTTGTACTACTTTGACCAGATGGCATACCATATATAGTGCACTAGGGTGGGCATTCCACAGTTAGTATTTTACTAAAGCATTGAGAACCAACTGAAGAAAGAAGAAACTTGATATATTTAATAATTAAGATGAACTACAAGAAGTGCAAATTTAAAAATATCAAAAAGTTAACAGAATATTCCCAGATATATAATCATTTTTTGCCTGGTAGAGATCCGACTATTGGGACCCCACAATCCTGTCATGTCCAGGGTACCCTCTCCTAGTACCTGGGCATGCCCTAATAAGACAGTCTATACCAGACTACTCCTTTACTTGGTTGAGATTTTTATGATTTCATTTTCTATGAATAGTATTACTTGGGGTTCAGTGTAAGCATGTTCAGCCTATGTATCCTGCAGAGACACTATTTCAGATCTATGCATTTTCTGCCTATAGTTTTTTGCCCTGTGTGTCACACATGCTTTGCACATTTCAATCCAGTAAAGAAAAACTACAGCACAATTATAGTCTCTTAACTGCTAATTATATAATTATAATAATTATAGTGGTCTCTTTCCAAGAAGCAATAATGGTTGTGTCACGCGTGGCCGGCGTCGCGCTCCCTCTGCACGACATCGCCGGACCTCTCCGCCCCCCTAGAGACGAGCAATAGGGAATTGAAGTGCTGGTCTTGTCAGCCAGCACTTCATGAGTTAATTATCTGTTTGGGTTTAGCCATGTGGTGCTGATCACACCACATGGCTACTTTACATATTGTTTGGACAGCTTGCTCCGCCTCAGGTCATGTGATGCTGGCCACATCACATGATCCTGGGCGGGCTATTTAAAGATGGCAACTGCCTCACTCAGATGCCTGTGATTAGTCTTCTGAGATCAGTGCTGTGTGTTGGACCTTGCTGTTGATTATTGGTATATTGGATTTTGGCTTCGGACTTAGACTACGCTTTTGCGATTCCCCTTGGTATTTGACGTGACCTCCTGTTCTTGACTTGGCTTGCTGACTATTCTGCTATTGTGTTTGTTCTGTCTGTGTTCGTCTTTCCCTGTGTTCCCTTCCCTTCCCTGTGCACGTACTCAGCATAGGGACTGTCTCCAAGTTACGGTTTTGCCGCCTAGGGCATCTGTAAGTAGGCAGGGAAAGAGGTGGGGTTCAGACAGGGCACACTATCCCTTGTTTCCCTGTCGTGACAGAATCACAGGCCGTACCTAATGGAGCCGTTGCGAGTACTCACGGACCAGATGAGTAACATGGCTCAGATGATCCAGGATTTGGCCGAGAGACTCCAACATCAGGAGCAGCTGCGGACTGCACCCGCAGTCGTTCCCTCCATGCCAAACCCCAATATTGAACCCCATGTAAAGTTGCCCGATCGGTTTTCTGGGGACCGAAGGACTTTCCGTTCCTTTAAGGAAAGTTGTAAATTATATTTCCGTTTACGCTCACACTCCTCGGGTTCTGAGCAGCAGCGGGTAGGAATAATTATTTCCTTGCTGCAAGGTGATCCGCAGGAGTGGGCTTTCTCATTGCCACCTGACTCCCCTTGTCTATTGTCTGTGGAGGCTTTTTTCCGGGCCCTAGGTCTTTTATATGAAGAACCTGACTTGGCCGCTGTAGCTGAAACTCAGCTCAGAGACATTCGGCAGGGTAACCGTCCAGTTGAGGATTACTGTGCTGAGTTCAGAAAATGGTGTGTGTCCTCTAAATGGAATGACCCTGCTTTGAGAAGCCAGTTTAGGGTGGGACTGTCTGACCATCTGAAGGATTTACTAGTTAGTTATCCTACTCCTGACACCTTAGAGGCGACTATGACCTTAGTTATCAAACTTGACCGACGGTTTAGGGAGAGACAAAAGGAACGTTCTGTTGCCCCTCAAGTTGCCGTGTTGTCCGAAGTTCCTCTTCAGAGCCCGTCTCCTATCAAGGTCCAGGAGGAGCCTATGCAGTTGGGAGTTACTATGAGGGATCAGAGACGCCTGAGAGGGGCCTGTTTTTACTGCGGTGAGATGAACCACTGGCTCCAGCAGTGTCCGAGACTTCTGCTCTCAAAAAGGTCTGTTCCTGGAAGTAAGGTACCCCCTGCGGTGGTAAGAAAGAAAATCTTGTTACCTATTTCCATTTCTTATAACCAATTCAAGAGGTCCGGTGAAGCATTTGTGGATTCAGGTTCTGCTGCTAATTTTATTGATTATGATTTTGTGCAATCTGTGGGTGTGCCTATAATTCCTTTAAGGGAGGTAATTCAAATTATCGCACTGGATTCCACTCCATTGGATAATGGGAGAGTGGAGTTTTGTACTCCTGAGGTTGTATTAACTGTAGGAATTACCCATACCGAGACTTGTTCCTTCCTTGTATTAAAGGATTTACCTGCCGACCTTGTTTTAGGTCTGCCATGGTTACAGGACCACAACCCTGTGATCAACTGGTCGGTAGGTGAATTGGAAAAATGGGGAATGAATTGTGACAAATGTTGTAGATCAGTATTGCTGTTTGGAGGTACCACTGAGTCTCTTTCCTTGCCCAAGTATATCGGCGATTTTTCGGACGTTTTTTCCATGTCCGATACTGAGTTCCTCCCTCCTCACCGGCAATATGATTGCGCCATCGACCTTATTGAGGGATCCAAATATCCCAAAGGTCGCATTTATAATCTCTCTATTCCTGAACGTCAGTCCATGAGGGATTATCTCAAAGAGAGTCTGGCCAAGGGTCACATCCGGCCTTCAGTTTCTCCCATGGGGGCAGGTTTTTTCTTTGTTGGTAAAAGGGATGGAGGATTGAGGCCCTGTATCGATTACAGGGAGCTCAATAAAATCACTGTTAAAAACAGATACCCGTTGCCCCTTATTCCTGACTTGCTGAATCAGGTCCAGGGGGCCTGTTGGTTCACCAAGCTGGATTTGAAGGGGGCATACAACCTAATCAGGATTCGTGAGGGGGACGAATGGAAAACTGCTTTTAATACCCCGGAGGGTCATTATGAGTACTTGGTAATGCCTTTTGGGTTAAGTAACGCTCCGGCAATTTTCCAAAACTTTGTCAATGACATTTTTAGCCCATTTATTGGGAAATTTGTAATTGTCTATATTGATGACATCCTGATTTTTTCTGCAGACTGGGAGAGTCACGTATCTCACACCAGGCAAGTGCTGGAGGTGTTGCGTGAAAAAAAGTTGTTCGTTAAAGGGGAAAAGTGTACCTTTGGTGTTCAGGAAGTGGCCTTTTTGGGATACATTCTCACCCCTTTTTCTTTCAAAATGGACCCAGTTAAAGTACAGGCCATTGTGGATTGGGTGCGACCTTCCTCTTTGAAGGCGCTCCAGCGATTTCTGGGGTTTGCTAATTTTTATCGTAAATTTGTCAAAAAATTTTCTGTGGTAGCCAAACCCATTACGGATTTGACTCGCAAGGGGGCTGATCTGGTCAATTGGCCCCCTGCAGCTATTGAGGCCTTTGAAAGGTTAAAGCAGTGTTTTATTAATGCTCCTGTGTTGGTCCAGCCTGATCAAAGTAAGCCTTTTGTAGTTGAGGTGGATGTGTCTGAGGATGGTGTGGGGGCTGTACTGTCCCAGGGGTCTTCCACTTTAACTAATCTTATGCCATGCGCCTTCTTCTCCCGCAAGTTCTCTCCTGCCGAGAGGAATTATGATATTGGGAATAGGGAGTTACTTGCAATCAAGTGGGCATTTGAGGAATGGCGTCATTTTTTAGAAGGGGCATTTCACCGCATTACGGTCCTCACGGATCATAAGAATTTAATGTTTCTAGAATCGGCTAAGCGATTGAATCCTAGACAGGAGAGGTGGGCTTTGTTCTTTACTCGTTTTGATTTTTGTGTTACCTTCAGACCCGGGAGCAAGAACGTTAAGGCCGATGCCTTATCCCGAAGTTTCCAGGCGTATCAGCCTCCTGACGTCCCTCCTGAGCCCATCCTGCCAGCTGATATCATCGTGGCCGCCACCTCATCTGACCTCGCTTCTGAAATCTCGGCAGGACAACATCTTGCTCCTATTGGTACCCCCAATGACAAATTGTTTGTGCCGGCTCATTTGCGGTTGCGACTGCTGGGTGAGTGCCATAATTCTGTTTTGTGTGGACATCCTGGCATCAATGCCACCAAGGAGTTGGTCTCTAGGCAGTATTGGTGGCCGTCAATCTCCGGAGATGTTCAGGCTTTTGTAACTGCGTGTAACACTTGTGCCAGGTCCAAGAATTCCAAGACACGACCTATGGGTGAGTTACATCCTTTACCCATACCTAGTAGACCTTGGTCACATCTGTCCATGGACTTTATCACGGATTTACCGTGCTCTGAGGGTAAAACCGTGATATTTGTGGTGGTTGACAGATTCAGCAAAATGTGTCATTTTATTCCTTTGTGTAAATTACCCTCTGCGAAGGTCTTGGCGTCCGTGTTCATTGATAATATTGTCAAACTGCATGGTGTTCCTGAGAATATCGTTTCTGATAGGGGAGTACAGTTTGTGTCTAGGTTCTGGATGGCATTCTGTAATAAGATTGATATCTCTTTGTCCTTTTCATCAGCCTTTCATCCGGAGACCAACGGTCAGACTGAACGTCTTAACCAATCCGTTGAGCAATATCTCAGATGTTATGTTTCTGATAACCAGCATGTGTGGGCCAGATTCCTGTCTCTGGCTGAATTTGCAATTAATAATCGTGTTAATTCATCCTCTGGGATGTCGCCGTTTTTCTGCAATATGGGTTTTCATCCACGCTTTGGCTCCTGTTCCCCATCTGCGTCGGTTGTCCCAGAGGTCAATGATTTTTCTCAAGAACTGTGCACAGTTTGGGCACAGGTTCAGTCGAACCTGGAAAAGGCCCAAGGAGTTCAAAAAGCTAAGGCTGATAGAAAACGTTCTAAGGGTGTGAATTTTAAGGTTGGGGATAAGGTATGGTTATCGACTAAAAATCTCAACATGAGGGTACCATCCTACAAGTTTGCACCTCGCTTCATTGGTCCTTACAGGATCACCAAGGTGATCAATCCGGTTTCTTTTAGGTTATGTTTACCCGACTCCCTTCGTGTTCATAATGTTTTTCATGTGTCTTTGCTCAAACGTTATGTTGCTCCCGTTGGTCCTGAGGAACAGTCTCCTCCTCCGGTTGAGGTAGCAGGACAAATGGAGCACGAGATTGCCAGAATTGTGGATGTGAGAAGGGTCCGGAATTCCTTCCAGTACCTCGTACATTGGAAGGGGTTCGGTCCTGAGGACAGGTCTTGGGTACCGTTGACCAGGATGCATGCAGACTCGCTCATCCGAAAGTTCCATCTGCAGCATCCCGATAAGCCTGCTCCCGCTGGTAAGGGTCCGGTGGCCCCTCATGAAGGGGGGGTACTGTCACGCGTGGCCGGCGTCGCGCTCCCTCTGCACGACATCGCCGGACCTCTCCGCCCCCCTAGAGACGAGCAATAGGGAATTGAAGTGCTGGTCTTGTCAGCCAGCACTTCATGAGTTAATTATCTGTTTGGGTTTAGCCATGTGGTGCTGATCACACCACATGGCTACTTTACATATTGTTTGGACAGCTTGCTCCGCCTCAGGTCATGTGATGCTGGCCACATCACATGATCCTGGGCGGGCTATTTAAAGATGGCAACTGCCTCACTCAGATGCCTGTGATTAGTCTTCTGAGATCAGTGCTGTGTGTTGGACCTTGCTGTTGATTATTGGTATATTGGATTTTGGCTTCGGACTTAGACTACGCTTTTGCGATTCCCCTTGGTATTTGACGTGACCTCCTGTTCTTGACTTGGCTTGCTGACTATTCTGCTATTGTGTTTGTTCTGTCTGTGTTCGTCTTTCCCTGTGTTCCCTTCCCTTCCCTGTGCACGTACTCAGCATAGGGACTGTCTCCAAGTTACGGTTTTGCCGCCTAGGGCATCTACTGTAAGTAGGCAGGGAAAGAGGTGGGGTTCAGACAGGGCACACTATCCCTTGTTTCCCTGTCGTGACAGGTTGTTTTTAAGTGAACAGACCAAGCTCTCCTCTAAAAAAATCACTAATTTTACTTTGTCGGACGCTACACTCTAAGAAAACATGTTTTTGAAGTCCTATTCACTGAAATAAAGCAGAGCTGCAGTACCTCTGCTCTGGTCTTGTTATCCCCTTAACACCTTTTCCAACAAAAATACAGGCAAAGTTTACACAGGTTAAAAGACTGTGATTTGGGGGCGTGGCTTCACATAGGGTGTTATTTGATCATATTTTAGGTTTTGTACTTTTTTTAACCAAAAAAAATCAAACTGTGTATTGAAGTTTTACTTAACCTTTATTTTTGAAAAGTTTTTGCCCAGTTTCAAACTCATCACCATCTACATTAAAGTCAAAAACCTTAACCACTGAGCTTTACGGTTCAGTAAGTAATAGATATATTCTGGTATAAGATATATTCTGGCTACAAACCTCAGTAGTAGTTTAATAATATCTATAATATGCCTAGCATGGACATTTATAACTGAATTTACATTGCCGTCCTCCATCATATATCCAAAAAACAACTGATTTAAGAAACAAAAGTTCCAAGTTTTTAAATAATATTAGTGCAATGAAATATAAAATTGATTCATTCTATAGATCTGGTGACATACAATCTTGATCATATTGTCTCACCTTGAATGGTAAGCCTGGTGCCATGGAGATCCTATCGTCCCCTGAGATATTTGCATCATGCTGGGATTCGGTTGGCTCTCCAGTAACTTGGATGAGTGCCAGGAATGGGGACGAGGAATAGATACACTTTGCCTATGGAAACATTAAAATATAAATGAAGCAAATTAAAGAGGACCTTTCACCACTCCTGACATCCCTATTTTAATAGCTTCATGCATTACCCACGTACTAACAATTCTGGAACATCTGTTCTTATGTCTCTGTGTTGTGCCATTTCTTTAATATTTGCATTAGAAGTTGTGAATGAATTGATATTTGCCTTCAGTAAGGGAACAGAGGGGAGGTAACCAGTTGGGGGGGTGTCCCTGCACAGACTCACTCTATCCAATCAGTGCTGCCATGTTCAGACTGTGCAGGTACACACCCCAACTTGTTACCTCCCTTCTGTTCCTTTACTGAAGGCAAATAGCAATTCATTCACAACTTCTAGTGCAAATAATAAAGGAATGGCACAACATACAGACATAAGAATAGATGCTCCAGAATTGTTGTTACATGTGGAATGCATGAAGCTATTAAAACAGTAATGTCAGGAACGGTGAAAGGTCCTCTTTAAGATGTTTTTATTTGATAATTTCTGTAAAATAATGTCACAAAAACATGTGTTAACCATACTGACAAAATGTGCCAGTTTTGCACAGCAGGAAATAAAACTAGCAACATGACGGGTTGCTACAGACATTGTCACTTTTTGTTTTGTACTTAAAAAGGACCTGTAACCACTCCTGACATGTCTGTTTAGTAACTACTTGCATTCCCCATGTAACAGAAAGTCTGGAACATCTGCTATTATGACTCTATAATGAGCCACTTCTTTATTATTCCTGCTAGAAGTTATGAATTACTAGCAGTTTGCAACGAAGCTCCTGGTGGGTGTTATCAGTTAGGGGTATTCCCCTGCACAGTCTGACACTATCCAATCAGTGCTGTTAGTGTCAGAATGGTTCTTGGACGGCGGGGAGGAAAAAAATTAAAGCACAAAAATGAAAATTGCCTGGTCCTTAAGGGATTAAAAAAACATATGTTTGACCCATTCCTGCATTGTATTATAATAATGCAAAGTAGGGAGTTGGTGCATCCAGCACCACAACCTATTATTACACCTCAAGGATGGTGTGGGTACAGTTTCTGTGCCCTCAGCAGTGAGCATTGCATGTAATCAGAATCACCACCTGAAGTTGGGATCAGGTTGTTGCTTATACTCTCTCGCTCTACCTGGCTATATTAAAAAAAAAGTTTCTTTATGAACACTTTACAGGGTTTAGAAAATAAAAAAAATACAACACGTGGTGCAATTATGCACATATTATGACCCCAGCAATGTACGTTGAACTTCATTACAGCTGTACTTGAATCCACTGCTCATATAACACAATATTCTCAGAGATCGTAAAAGCAAAACATCAACTTTACAGCAGTGTTCTGAAAATACTCTGAAGCACATTTAAAAAAACACTCTGGGCAAACCTTTAACATGCTTAATGCAGGCTGGAGGAGGTCCATGCGATGCAGGGATTCTCTTTGGTATCTCTGTTTCATACATCACCCCTCTCAGACCTTATACTAAACATAATGTAGTGTATTTTACTAAAAGCCTTCTGTTGTGGATAGAGTTGAGCGAATCAAATCCAACTAAGTGGAATTCGATTTGCTGCAAAGCCGAATTTCCTCGTGTTTCGCGGTGGTGAATCGATTTAACCTGAAATAGTGCAAAAAAAAATGATACTTACCTCCTTCATTTGCTTGTGATGGGCCACCCGTCACCATCTTGATTGCAGATCTCGTATGACGTCACCACACTGGCCGGTGGGATGATGTCATCTCGGGATGAGCGAGATCTTCAAGCAAGATGGCAGCGGCCAGCCCAATCGCGAGCAAATGGAGGCGGTAAGTGTGATTCAATTTTTTTTTCTGTTAATTTTACACTGTTTTTACTCTCAGATGCCGCGATCATGTATGAACGTGGCATCTGAGGGGTACAATGATGGGGAGCAGCGCTATTACAGCTCCCTGTCATTGCACTTGCTACTTAGAGAAAATTACTTCATCACAAAGTTAATTTTTTTGTAAAATTCGTCGAAACCAATTGAATTTTCCAAAACATCGCTCATCTCTAGTTGTGAAGAATGCGTACTGGACACCAAGTTTACGAAACTGTTCCATGGACATAATGTATGTGAATTTTGTGCAGTTAATAAATATCCAAGTGCAACCAGTGGGTTGCAATAAAATTGTTTTCGAATATAAATGGAAATTTGTATTAGACCATTAGTCCTGTTTTAGATGTATTAGATGTATTTCAGATGTGACCTGTTATGGTCTGTCCCAACAAAGTTTTTGATATACAGTATGTATGTTGCATGTATAATACAGGGGCGTAGCTATAGGGGGGGCAGAGGTAGCAGTCGCTACCTGGCCCAGGAGCCTAAGGGGGCCCAAAGACCCTTGTGCCGCATAAGAAGACATACAAAATACTGAGGGTAGGGGGGCCCAAGCTGAACTCTTGCGCCAGGGCCCATGAGCCTTTAGCTACGCCCCTAATAATATATATAGTTGACTTTCATAAAAGTGGTGCATATATAAAGTTCTGGCCATGAGAAAAACGTTTTTGTGCACATATGGGTCATTTTACAGGTCCCCACCTACTCCAAACAACTGTCTGTAGGAATTTGTAGATACTTCAACGGAGCTGGCAGCATTAGTGGTGTAACTACACAAGTAGTAATGTATAACCCATGGGGACACAAGAAGATACATTCAATGTTTATGGCTCATGCACAGGGCCATTGCAGTTTTTAAAGTCTGCAAATGGTGAATCTGCAAAACATGGATACCGACCGCGTGTGCTCCACATTTTGCTGAATGGAATGTCCTGCCTTCTGTAGAACTGCCCTATCCTTGTCTGCAAAACGGGCGAAAATAGGACATGTTCTATTTTTTTGTCGATCTGTAGAATGAACATATGGATGCGGAAAGCACACAGGTGTGCTCTCTGCATCTTTTACGGCCCCACTGAAGTGAATGGCTCCACATACAACCTGCAAAAAAATGTGGTTTGGATGCGGATAAAAACCACAGTCATGTGAATGAGCACTAAGGCCTAGTTCACACTTCAGTGATTTACATCAGTGATTTTTAAACCAAAACCTGGAATGGAGCCTCCATAGATAAGGTACAATGGCAAGATCTACATTTGTTCTGTGTTTTTGAACCGCACCTGGTTTTCACTGATGGAAATCACTGACCAAACACTGAAGTGTGAACTAGGCCTAAAGCAAAAGTGTCATCCAAAAATTAGACCTATTGCTTAAATTATGTTTTTATGTTAAACAAATTTATTTTAGAATTTTTGGTGATTTTTCTTTTAATTTTCCTTGTCACTATCTATATTTTTAAATATATATAAAATTGGGCAGTTTTCGCACTGTCCACAAGGCCTAATAATATATGGAGAGTTCTTATTCTGTTCAGGAAACTTTTCAGTAGCTGTTGTATTGTCATCACAGGCAGGATTACAGTGACAGATATCACCTCTGTATATAGATAACCAGTGGCGTAACTACAACTGACTAAGCCCCACAGCAAATTTTTGAACGGGCCCCCCCCCCAGCAACTTCTTTGCAACCCCCAACTCACGTGCAACCCCCATTCCTGTGGCTAATCAAGACTGAACTCAAAAACAAGCCGCTCCTCCTACAGTGTCACTGTATATAATGTCATTGTATAATACTGTTGAGGGGGGCCTGACAATAAAATCTTTTAGTCTCCCTCCATAGGGGGCCCCCATGTGGGTCTGGGCCCCAAAGCAGTCGCTTCCCCTGCTTCCCCTATAGCTACGCCCCTGTAGATAACACAGGATCCACCATTCACAATTAGTGATATCACTGCTTATCATGTTACTCCTATGCTCAGGTCACAGGCCATGCCTAGAAAAATCTCCCATAGAAATCAATGAATCTCTTCCTGTTCATTTTGTCTAAGGGCCATGTGGCTGCTCTAAAAGAGAAGGAAGTCTTGACATATTTTAGGACTGATGTGAAAATTGCATGATTTTAGGATTATTTTTTAAATACATACAGGGATATGGAAAATTAAAAATACCAAAAATTCTAAACTAAACATGTTTAATAAAAATTAGATTTTCTGATGATACATTGCCTTTAGGGCTGCTTTCACACATAATGTCACACATTTCTGACATTAACTGCACTTTTGCATTTTTTTTTTCATTTTTGCATTAGGATTTTTGGCAGAGGTTTTTGGTTAAAAACACCAGCTCCAAATGTTAGCTGAAGGTCTACGGGAAATATGAAACAAAATACACATAAGTGTTTTTCTTTTTTGCTACTGGCTTTTGCTACTTGGTTTTTGTTCATTATTAGTTGGAGTTTTTTGGGCTTTGACTTCTTTTAAAAAAAGCACAGCATGCTTTTGGTGTTTTTTGTGTTTTTTTTCAGGAGTTTTGACATCACCTTCTCTACAGGGGAAAATGCCTTGAAGAAAACGCTAGTGGTAAGACACACTGGGGCAGATTTATCAAAACTGGTGCAAAGGAAAACTGGCTTAGGCTACTTTCACACTAGCGGCAGCACGGATCCGGCACCTAAAGGGTGCCGACGGATCCGTACTGCCGCTGATACATGTGTGGAGCCGGAGCAGCGCTCCGGCCCCACACATGTTACCACACACATTGGAACAAGACATACACACATACAGACATACACACATACATACTCCAGGGACGCCGGCAGAACGTCTTCACGCGCCTCCTGCGCGCAGTGATGACGGTTCCCCACAGCGCCCTCTGCTGGGTGCAGTGGGGAAACGTCATAGCTGCGCGCAGGAGGCGCGTGAAGACATGCTGCCGGCGTCCCTGGAGTATGTGAGTATGTATGTGTGTATGTCTGTATGTATGTATGTCTGTATGTATGTATCTATGTTTGTAGCCGGATCCGGAATGACCCCCCATTGCAAATCAATGGAGGACAGATCCGGATTACTGGTGTGTCCACACCAAACGGATCCGTCCCCATTGACTTGCATTGGGGGTCATTCCGGATCCGTCTTGGTGCGGATGCCTGGACCGCATGCTGCGGTTTGTTCTCCGGTCTGAAGACAGAATGGAATGCTTTCAGGAGCATTCCGTTGTCTTCAGTTCAGTTTTGTCCCCATTGACAATGAATGGGGACAAAACTGAAGCGTTTTTTTCCGGTATTGAGCCCCTATGACGGAACTCAATACCGGAATTTAAAAACGCTAGTGTGAAAGTAGCCTTAGTTGTCATCGCAACAATCAGATCAAGTCTATCATTTTCCAGAGGAGCTCAGAAAAATGAAAAGTGGAATCTGATTGGTTACTGTAGGTAACTAAGCCTGTTTTCTTCTCAACTGTGTGCAAAAATGCCAGAAAAAATATGTCACATAAACGGCAGGTGGCTAAAAAAAAATGCAAGTGCTTATTCTTGTGTTTTTTTTTACTGGTTAAAAATGACAGAGACAAATTCATGTGTTCAAGGACCCTAAACCTTTCAGTTGTTACTGATCTCTCCTTTCCAGGGCCCACATTTCCAGGTTGCTATAGCTGTACACTAGAGGTTGATACAACATGCATTTTGGCTAATCTGCTTTTATTTCAATACCGCAACCCAAGTGGTGTATACATTGAGAATGCACAAAGACATTCCTTCCAATGTGAAGGAATTTGTGGGCAGCAGTGCCATGGTTTGTTCTAATAGCCGTACCCTGCTCACATCTAAGCTTATGCATGTAAAGCGCTGAAAAGAAGAGTTAAGATCTCCCAGAACAGTAGGGAAAATCAGCACTTGGTAAGAGGGTCTTTGTATGCTTTACTGATGGCAGGATAAGCACCCCAAAGCCATGTATTAATAAGTCCCGCTCAACTGGTGCCTATGTTTGCAGAAATGCTTTTCTGTGACTAGTTTGTAAAACTTAAAGCACACATTCAAATAGTGTTGATCTGTGCTACAGACCAGTCATTGTTCTTGAAGAACTCGCTTCCATGTACAGAAGCATGCCCACTCCTCCACAGAACATATCGTATGGCAGATTATCTTCGCCAATATCTTCCCTTACCACATAGCCTAAAATTCCTTGTGATTTCATTGAGGAAAAAAAGTTTAGCTAACGGGCATCTTAAGATCCACATACACATTAAGTTATTGTCCCGTTTTCAGCAGGACTGTCTACTATGCACGGGGAGCACCTGACTCATCATATGTTGGGTGGAAAAAGGTTCAGAATATTTGAATTTCAATGTCCAGTGAGGTAAGACACCCCCAGAGGTGTCTGGAATCGGCTTTCTCCTCTATCACCACTGGAAAAACATGCATGCTCAGCTAAACTTACTGTGTATGTGTATGGGGGAGTTAGGAGAGATAAAATATGATCAATTGACAACTAGTGAAGGCGTATGGACATCTTTATAGACATCTTTACTTCCAGGTTTTCCAGGAAATAATCAACGATTAACTGAAGGCTTCTAGCCTGCTGAAAGAATCATATGTGTTGGCTACCGTTCCTCCATGTCAGTCCCCAGCTTGACTTCTTCAAGCCAGGTATGGGCATGGTCTCATGTTATGCTGTAACCAATGACAGGATTGAGCGATGATGTGTCTCTTGGGGATACATCACCGCTGAAGACAGTTACTGTTTGCCGCAGTGCACAAGAGCAAGTTCATAACCAGACTGAAGAAAAAATCAAGGACCAGAAACCAGCGTGCAGGACAGGAGCAGCAGGGAACAGGTATGATTCTTTCAATAGATGATGTATGCTAGGGGTCTTCAGTAAATAGTTAACTATTCCCAGTAAAACATTTCAATGCCTGTAAACCTTAACATCAGGGAACATCCACTTTTCTGTGGCAAGGGGAGTCATCGGAGCATTTCATGCTGAATGACTGAGGAAGGAGTTATGTCTGGGTTCAGCTCAGCTCATAAATATGTCACCTTGATTGGACCAAGCCTGTTTTGTTAAAAGGGTTGTTCAAGATAATCAAACATCTCAAAAAAGCTCTGCAATACAATAGTTTGAAGACGTGTACAACCAGCCAACTCAATGCAGTGTTTAACCAGGATAACCCCTGTGCATATACCCTGTTGGCATACAGGGCATCCCCCATGGAACACTTTAGCATGGTTTTCGGAGGAAAGAAGTGATGTCATACAACTCCTTAAAGTACTAGGTAGCTGGTCTCATGATCTGTAGCCCCGATTCAGCAGCAGAACATCAGATTGGGTTCAGTAATTATGCTCTACTGTTCATTGACTCTCCTGAATGAACATTCACCCTCACCTATTTCTGAGCTTCAGTTTAAGTCCGTCTCCTGGGCATACTCCAAAGCTGATGGATGGTTTGTCTATTGTGGTTTCCAAGCACGTGTCAGAGCATTCAGCTTTTTCAATGAATAAACCTCTGTAAAGGAACAGAAAGACACTATGTCAATCTAAAATAGGCAAAGCAATTATCATTGAGACCAGACAATTTTTATTATTTCATTCAATCAATCAGTTATTCATTCTATTGATTTTTATATAAACATAATTTATCACCTATGACAAGAACGAGGGCCCCCAAGTCCCCTGTGTGAATGGAGCAGTAGTATGCATGTGTCACCACCACTGCATTTACTACCATGGGATTTCTGAAGACAGTGCATGACTATCTAACGCTGTCCCATAGAAGTGAATGGAGTGGAGATCACCCATGAGCACAATTGCTCCAAAAATGAAAAAAATCAATAAATCAATAAAATGGACTCCATTCCTAACAAAGACACATTTTTTTAACGTGGAAGATGTTGCACATCAGTAAGATACTGGAAATGCTATTTTTATGTCTTGACCTTTGCTTCAATAAAATATCTGCTGGACCACTTATTAAAGCATACAGGTTTCCCAATTACAGTAGCTAAGTAGTCACACTTCTGCTTGTCATAGTAGGGCTAGAAGTATATTACAAAGCAAGCTATGGGTTAAGCTTGCATATTTGAAATAATTTGCATTCCATACATGTTAGCGATAAGTCATTTCAATCTCCTGCAGGTGTCTAAAAGACAAACTCACTTTTAATGTGTAGAAGAACAACATTTTTCAGCTTAAAATTAGAATGCAATTGATCACAGGTTGTATTTTTTAGCTTATTACTTAAATTAAAAAGTACAAGTGTGCTCACACCCCTCTTGTGGTGCATACCTGCTGTCTACGCAGGCAAAATGTCTTGACAAATACCCCAAAAGAATAGCCTGGACTACTATACTGCACTATATAAACTTTTTGTGAATTCACTTGTAAAAAGAAAATTCTGGCAGACATTATATAAAAATGTATGGATATATATGGTTAAAGTTTGCCGTGAACAGAGCCTAAAATGCACATATACAATGGTTCTTGAAAGTTTGTGAATCCTTCAGAATTGTATATATTTCCACATAAATTTAACAAAAAACTATATCAGAGTCAAAAATCTTAGGCCTGCTCATTTATAGATTGAGGAAAATGATCCAGTATCATATGTCTGTAAGTGGCAAAAGTATGTGAACCTTTGCTTTCAGTCTTTGGTCTGACCCATTTTGCAGCAATAATTGCAGCTAAACATTCCAAGTAATTATTTGTAATTGATTACTCCTGCACATTGGCTTGGAGGAACTTTAGCACATTCCTCCATACAAAACAGTTTCAACTCTGTTATGTTGGGGGGGTTTCCTCTCATTCACTGCTCACTTTCTCATTTCTATTGAATTAAGGTCAGGACGTGACCAATCGTAACTTTATTTTTCTTTAAAGTGTACCTAGAAAGTGTAACTTTCCATAAATGAATAGTACAGGTGTATATAGGAAACTTTGTAATATATCTTACTAAAGAAAATAGCTTCAATCTGCTTTAATCAGGCTGCTTTGCTCTTTCCTGCATTTAACACTGATGACTATAGAGTGAGGAGTGAGGGGAGAAGGCAGTGGGATGAGAGAGATGCCAAATGCATGTTCTTAGCTCTGCAATACTTAGCACTTTTGACTTTACTATATCTAGTAAGATAAGGCTCTACCACTGTTCAGATAATTCAGGTAATAAATCACTTATTAGCTGACAGCAGCTTCCTCAATCCTCCACCTCTCTCCTAGACTTTTGTATGTAAGACTGGAGATGGGAGTTATTAGAGATAAGAGGCTGAGTTAAGGGAAAGAGGAAAAAAACATACTGAGAAGCCCAGTAGGAAGCGTAATTAATTAATAAGATACACTACAAAGTTTCCTGCATTCATCTGTAATAGTTATTTCAAAAATTTTTTTATAACTGGAAGTACACTTTACCTGTTCTTGGATTGTTGTCAATCAATTAATGATGACAAGCTGTCCTTGCCCAGATGCAGGAAAACAAGCCCAAACCATGATGCTACTACTACCATCATGTTTCACAGATGGGATGAGGTTTTTATGCAGTGTTTTCCTTTCTTCAAACATAATGCTTCCTGAGGGCTCATTCAGACGGCCGTATGTTGTCCGCAAAAATACGGATCCGTTTTTTTGCGGATTACATACTGAACCATTCACTTCTATGGGCCCTTTTTTTCCATTCCATGGCTCCGCAAAACAAATTAAACATATCCTATACTTGTCAGTGAAAATCAGGACATAGTCCCATTGAAGTCTATGGGTCCGCAAAAAAACGGAATGCTATCCGTTTTTTTTGCGGACATGTTGAACGGTCCGCAAAAAAATGGATCCGTATTTTTGCAGACATCATACGGCCGTCTAAATGAGCCCTTATTTAAGATAAAAAGTTCTATTTCAGTTCTATTTCTAATATTTTGAGACAAAATATTAGACTTGATCTAATGAAACCACTGGCCCAATTAACCAGTTTGACGTTGGGCCAAAACCTAAGGGTGATATTCTTGACTACCCAAGACAGTCCCCTGTCTCCTCAATCCTCCTTTGGAGTCACTATTATTAGCACTACATTGCACATCTGTATATCTGGCAAAGTTGGGAGAACAACGTGTTGCTTTCAAAAGGGGTCATGCATTCTAGTATAGCAGTTGCACTGATTTGGTCAACCTCTTTATTTACATGCACTAGCAGGGAAATTATCAACCCATATGTGCCAGAAAAGTGGTGTCAAAAAATCTAATCTGATGCTGCAACTTTTTACGTTTTTACACTGCAACTGCCACTTTTGGAAAAAAAGTGGAAGGGTTGTGGTCTTCCATTGCCCGGCAGATTTACCATAATTTATGCATAATTTACTTTGGAAACTATAGCGCAAATCAACACCAGCTCATTGCTTTTCTGGTGCACAGACTGCCAGAAAGATGCACCAAATTTATTAAAAGTTCTATGTCTCTTAATAAATGTAATAAATTAACGCATCTTTCTCCAGTGCATTTATTATTAAGACTAGCATATAAACATACAACTATAGTAAATTCTCCTACTGTGCTCATCGATGTGATAAACATACCTAGAAAACTACGCTTGAATAGTTTACCCTGTGTATAATGCTGATTCACAGTATCTGCAGTTCACAAGATTTGTTGACTGAATTAAAGTAGCACTCGGACGGACTTTTAAAAATAATTTATTTATATTTTTGTCCTATTTGTAAAATACATAATGAAAATAGCTGTGTAGTTAAAGGGGTTCTCCGGGAATTAAGAAAATTAAAATACTTAAATATTATTTTATAATAAACTAGCAGAAAGACCCGGCTTCGCCTGGGTATATTTCATCTATTTATTTAATGTTTCTGTGTGTCGTTGCAGAGAGAAAGTCAATGCAGCTGACAGAAGTTGATTTTTACCTTCATTTTTTCAATCCCCATTGGCTGCGGAGTGGGAGGGGGCGTGGCCTGACAGAGTCGGAGCGTGGTTTCGCGAGATCTGGGGCGGGGGTCAGAGTGGCATGAATTACAGGTCGATGACATGGTAATTTATGGGGACCTGCAATGGGTAGCAGTGGAAAAAAACATCTTTTATTAGTACTGAATGGTCGTAGTCTAAAATTAGTCAATTTCATCTACGATTTTTGTGTGTCTTTGCAGAGAGAAATTCACCCTCCCACCCCTGCAGCTGATTTTTTTCAATCCCCGTTGCCTGTGGAGTGGGAGGGGGCGTGGCCTGGCAGAGTTGGGGGTGTGGATTATCAAGATGCTTCGAACGGTTGTAGTCTGAAATTAGTCTATTTCATCTAAAATTTTGTGCGTCATTGCAGAGAGAAATTCACCCTCCCACCCCTGCAGCTGACAGAAGTTTATTTTTCCCTTCATTCTTTCAATCCCTGTTGGCTGCGGAGTGGGAAGGGGCATGACCTGACAGAGTTGTGGGTGTGGCTTAGCAAAGCGCTTCGCATAGGTGATTTAATCTATTTCATTTAATGTTTCTGTGTGTCGTTGCAGAATGGCTGCAGAGTGGGAGGGGGCGTGGTCTGACAGAGTTGGGGGCGTGACTTAGCAAGACGATTCGAACAGTTGTAGTCTATAATTAGTCTATTTTATCTAAAATTTTTGTGTGTCGTTGCAGAGAGAAAGTCAACCTCCCACCCATCCCTGCAGCTGACAGAAGTTGATTTTTACCTTTATTTTTTCAATCCCTGTTGGCTGCGGAGTGGGAGGGGGCGTGGCCTTACAGAGTTGGGGCGTGGCTTAGCAAAGCGCTTCGCATAGGTGCATTTAATCTATTTCATTTAATGTTTCTGTGTGTCGTTGCAGAATGGCTGCGGAGTGAAAGGGGGTGTGGCCTGACAGAGTTGGGGGTGTGGCTTAGTGAGACCTGGGGCGGGGGTTTTAAGTACTTCTTTTAGGGTGGCCTGAATTAAAGGTCAATACCATGCTTATTTATGAGCCCACGCAATAGACAGCAGTGGAGGAAAACATCTTTTATTACTACTGAACTGTAGTAATAGAAAAAAACATAAGTTATATTTATGGTAACCGGAATACCTTTAACAGTGTCAGTGAATAGAAATGGATGAGATCCTCAGCTGCTGATAATTGCCTGGTTGTTATGGAAACCTGCCCTCCCTGTGTGTCTTTGCAGAGAATGGCAGTTGGAGTTTAAAACCAAAGCTCCCAGTTGTAATGTTGGCTAATGGAGATCATATTTTGGGAATATCTCAGGAACGGTATGTCCTAGAGAGATGAGACCTGGTCTAAAACCTTCCCGGACACCTGATGTACCTGTGTGCCGAATTTGGTGAAAATCGGTCCAGTAGTTTGGTCGCGCATAGAGAACAGACAGACAGACAGACAGACAGAAACTCATTTTTATATTATTAAGAGATATATTCACAAATACCTTTCATTAGTTATGATGGATCGTTTTGTCTGGGGAGCAATCATTAGGAGAAACAAAATGGCTGCCATCCTATTAGTACACACAAAACCTGTCCTAATCACACAGCAGGACAAGTTACTTCACAACACTGAGGTAAAGAGCTGCCTCATACTCCTCTCTGCTCTGCTTGTCAGGAATTATGATTCCGAATACAGGTGAATCTCTGTTGGAATAGAGATGATGAGGAGACATGAGAGGAGGGTGGGGATGTGGCTAATGAGCAGCAGCTCTTGTTTACAATCTCCATTACCACAGCTCCACATTACCACAGTCTGTCCTGTCCGTCCTCTTTGTACTTCATGTCTCCTCATGGACTAAATTCCCCAGAGATTCAGCTAAAGTTCTTATCATCTGTATTCAGGATCATAACCCCTGATAAGCAGAGCAGAGAGGAGGATGGGGCAGCTTTTGGCTCAGTGTTGTGAAGTAACTTGTCCTCCTGTGTGATTAGGACAGGTTTTTTGTGTACTAATAGGACGGCGGCCATTTTGTTTCTCCTGATGATCGCTCCCCAGACAAAACGAGCCATTATAAATAATAAAAGGTATTTGAGAATATATTTATAATAAAGTAATAATTAAGTATTTTCATTTTCTTAATTCCCAGAGAACCCCTTCAACTGCATAACTGGCGGCTTTAATGCTGACCAGTTGCCCATTGTACAGACTTTCTGAATGTCTACTAGGTGGAATGGAAATCACTTTTTGTTTATATTCCTATGAGACTTATTTTCCTTGGAGTGTTTCTTTAAGGCCACTTTCACACTGTCAGTATTTGGTTAGTATTTTGCATAGGTATTTTGTCAGTATTTGTAAGTCAAAACCAGAAATGGGTCCAAAATACAGAAGAGGCTCAACTATTTCCATTATGCTTTTTCTTTGTAGGTTCCACTTCTGGTTTGACTTACAAATGCTGCCAGTGCGAAATTAGCCTCATGCAATAAATTAATTATGTGTGTATTTATTTATTAACCCTTAGGGCACCTTGAAATTTTCTGTTTTTTGGTATTTTCATTTTTTACCCACCACCTTCCCAGAGCCATAACTTTTTATTTTTCCATTCACATAGCCTTATGAGGGCTTGCTTTTTGCATGACAAGTAGAAATTTCCAATGTCACTATTTAGTATTGCATATGATGTAGTAGGGAGCTGGAAAAAAATCCAAATGGGGTGGAATTGGGAAAAAAAATGCAATTCTGCCAAGTCAACGGAGTACTACAGCTTCCTCAATCTCATCCGGGGAATTGAATCTTGGGTTGTTACTCTGAGAAATATCAGAAAATGTCATAGAGACATATCCAAAATTGTGATTGGTGAGGGGTCATCAATATCAGAACGGCAGAGGTGTCGGCGATACTATTAATGTGAATAGGAAGGAGCTGTTGCATGGAAGTGAATGAGAACGGCAGAGTTGTATTTACACCTGCTCACCACTGCAATGTCAACGGCGAGCAGTCTCTTCAAGCAGCTGAGGAGGTGCTGGCAGTCGGGCCACGCCGATCTGATATTGATGACTTATGCTGAAGATAGGTCATCAATATAACAAAACCAGACAACTCCTTTAATGCATTTGTGCCTTAAATATTTCAGAAAGTCATTATTTTGGGAGCACTGCGATCTGCAGGATATCTGGACTAAAGACAGCTTACTGTAATGTAAGTGGCTTCTTCACAGTTGAGAAACCAGTTTTACTGCTCCTTGGCAGCACAAGGGTCATTTTCTCCACAGCTATAAATCATAAAAGAAGTTTATCCAACATGTTCTGAGCATGCTGATATGTTTAACACAGACCCGTCAAACAAAGTATTTTATTTCTAACAAAAGAAGATCTTCTGGGTACTATCTAGTAGACATAATATAAATCTCGCCTGTCTGTGTCTTCTTAGTCACTATTTTAATGTCAGATGAGAACCAGACTGCAGGTTGGTCGAAATACATTAAGTGCATAGGAGCAAATAATGTTAGGGGTTGTGTAATTTCAAGCATTGGTGGCATATCGCTATGATATGTCACCAATGTCTTATAGGTGCAGGTGCCACCTCTGGGACCCACACCTCTCTCTAGAATGGAGCCTGTAAAGTGAAGTGCTCGGCTATATTGGGAAGTCCCATAGAAATGGATGGGAAGCACACCCACTTCAATGGGGCTTAATTGTAAAGAGGTGTGGGTCCCAGGTCGGGACCCGCAACAAGACATTAGTGACATATCCTATTGATACGCAATCAATGCTTGAGATGACACAACCCCTTTAATTCAAAAGACATGAATTTATGCTAGATCGTACTATATACATTATATACATGGTCGAGACACATTATTATGACCACCAGCTAATATCCAGACTAAACACCATGTGCAACATAGACAGCAGATGATGTATCCTCCATAGGTGCTTCAGCCTCTTCATAGTATACAAAGCACAGCGTTGTACATTGCATAGGAGCTGAGCTTGGTATTGCAGTGCAATCTCCTTCATTTGAATGAGACTGAGCAACGCAAAGGTTGCATGACTGATGGATGTAATGTTCATCGGCTGTGGAAGAGACCAAAGCACTCTCCAAGTGTTGTGGCTCCTTCTAACAACTGAATGACTGGGGTGCCAGGAGTCAATTTCGAGGATAGGTTAGCAATATGCAAGTTACAGAAAACTCCTTTAATAGTCATCTCAAGAATATGCTTACATATGGCCTAAACAAGGCCAAGAATGTAAAATACTGTCATGATATGATGCATAGTTTATTAAAAAGGCAACTGTATTGTAACTGTTTGCTTTCTCTCCTACTCTCCTTTCAATGATCTCACCTTATTCTTATCTGGGTAAGTTACTGGCAGCTAAATAGGAATACTGAGACCATCTCTTGTTCAGAGAGCTAGTCACAGTGGTGCTTGAAAGTTTGTGGACCGTTCTGAATTTTTTATGTTTCGACATAAATTAGACCTAAAACTTCATCAGATTTTCACACAAGTCTAAAAGTAGATACAGATAATCAAACTAATCAAATGAGCCAAAATTTTGGACTTGATCATTTTTATTGAGGAAAATGATCCAATATCACATGTCTGTGAATGGCAAAAGTATGTGAACCTTTAGGATTAGCAGATAATTGGAAGTTCAAAGTAGAGTTAGGCGTGCCAATCAATGGAATGACAATCAGATGTGGATGGGTACCCTGTTTTAGTTAGAGAACAGGAATATATCTGATCTTCACAACATATGTTTGTGGATGTGTATGATGGCGCTAACAAAGGAGATTCCTGAGGACCTCAGAAGAAGAATTGTTGATGCCATGGTGATGGCAGGATTGCAAGGAGAAAGCCCCTGATCTACAAAAAGAACACTGCTGCCAGTCTGCAGTTTGCTAAAGATCACCTGGACAGAAGGCTATTGGAACAATGTGTTGTGGATGGATGACAGCAACATAGAACTTTCTCTCTAACATTTTGACTAACTAGTTTGATTTGGTTATCTTGACTACATTTATGACTTCTGTGAAAATCTGATGTAGTTTTAGGTCAAATGTATGCAGAAATAAAGAAAGGATTCTCAAACTTTCAAGCACCACTGTATGAAAACAGGTATAGGCAATGATTAATTAGCAAATTTAGCAGTGGACTGAGGGTCATGGATTTAATGGGCATCTTAATGTTCCCGTCTGTCTCCAACACAGTCAACCTTTGATGCTCCATAATTTCATTGGTCAATATATCACACTCAAGTGATGTCACCACTGAGGACTGTTTACATCACTAGTCTCTGGCCAGGAACACTAGGTATTTTAAAAGGGATGCATGAGATTAGAAAAAAATCTCTCTGGCTCTGTCTGATATTGCAGATCAGCCCTATACATTTGAGTAGCTGTCATAATCCTTGTTGTCTTGTGAACATTCACCACAAAATAGAAGTGAAACGATGAGCAACTCTCTGTAATCTAGGATGGACAACATAATGTATAATTTAGAAACAAGTCAGATAAATCCAGGAGCCAATTCTTAGGGTACTGGTTACCTGGTTCCTGAGAGGATGTGGGTCATGTAGTAAACAATGATGATTGAACTCTTGGATTTCTGGGTAAATGTGTATTTGTTCTTTTTTATTATTATTATTACTACTATTGTTATTACAACACATTTTTGAATACACACTCTTAATTCAGGATACTAGATTTGGAGAAAATATAAATGTGTTGCACTAGGGTTGACATTACAAATATTCAGACATTTCTACTTCTCCCTCCTTGATTAACTAAAGACACTTTGCCTTAAAAGACTCATTCATTATGTTTTCCATGGGAAAACTACTTGTCCAAGTGTACTGACCAGGCACCTACTTGATTATTCATGAGGTGTTATGTACCTAGTCCATAGAAGTGCTTGGTAAACAGAAACTAAGGAATTTCTTAATGCCCCAAATAAATGATGGGCCTCTTGTCCATTTGTAAAGTCTGTGCCTCCTTCTGACTGGTGTTTGTTTTCTGGGATCGTTATAATGAATTGTGTATAATCTATTGCCTTTAATACAATGGAAACAAGTATCAATAGCTCTACAGGAGTCAGGAAAAGTGTGCAAACTAGACTGGCAGCCATATACTGTTTTCTTAGAACTGGCCTCTAGAACCTTGGTTAAATAATGACTTCTACACAAAAGTGTGCAAAAACTGGTACGTGATTGGGTTCAGACCGCTGTAATTTGTAATATCATTAATTCAGTATATTGGTCCTGGGAAGACCATAAATTAATATAGTGACTATAACTGTTAATTGGTTCAGAAGACCCCAAAATGTCAACCTAAAGCAAGTAAAAGTGTAAATGAAAATTAAATAAAATTGAGTAGATAAAATAAGTTCTTATGTATAATAGGTATAGCTGCTGGAAGCTGTAAATCACTTACAACGAGGAGGACAGGAGCTTCTTCAGGGTCCTGTACAGTACATATAGGAGCACACGTATTATACAGTTACTCTACTTTGTGGTGTGAAAAAGGTGAAAACTGCGTGTTTGCAACCCTTTCAACAGCACTTGTGTAAACATTTTTGTGCAAATGCTGTTACTCCGCTGGCCTCACCACTTTACCAAAAAGGGGGTGCGTCGAGGGTGGAGAGGGAAGGGACGTTTATTATCTATACCAGTTTTCTGATGTGGAAGAAGTCTGAAATCTGGGGCTGGTGTAGATTTCAGTTCTGGTGTATGGACTGCAATATGCTGCGCCTAAGTTAAGATGATCCTGGCCACCCTAACCTGGTGTCCAGAGGGGAAGCTAATCCTTGCATAGGTATAAAGCAGTACAAAATATATTTGAACTCTACTGTACAAGTGTTTTACCAGGGATAAATGTAATCTATATGGCTACACTGATATAGTTTTGAATACATCATTGTCAGTAGGCATTACAGCTTGATGTGAAGTTAAAGGGATTGTGCAGCTATTTATATTAATGACCTATCCTCAGTCATCAATATCTGACTGGTAGGGGTCCGACACCCAGCACTCCCGCTGATCAACTGTTTTTTTTATTGAGTTTATTTTTCATTTCAGAAAATAGAGAAAAACAACTTACAAAGCCAGAAATCACACATAGTCCAGTGACAAGAAGATACTCATAGAGGAGGGATAGATGACATCAGCATATGTATAGCATAATTCCTTTTATACCTCATATTCAGATCGTTATATTAACAGATAACTTGAAAATGCCACTGTCAAACTTTCACACATCACATTCACTCGGGCAGCGACTCCAAGCAAACCATATCTTATGCAAGTTAGTCCGACGTTGAGCTAGTACTCAACCATAGTCCCCATATCTTGTCAAACCTATCCGGCACCCCTCTAGCTTTGAAGGTCAATTTATACATAGGCAGTGTTTCAGTTATAAGTTTGACCCACTGGGATAAAGAGGGGTTCTTTGGAGGTTTCCAATTTAGCAGGATAGATTTCCTAGCATAAAACATTAGCAATCTATAAAGGATTCTAGTGTATTTGGTAGGAATAATTTCATTAACCAGACCCAGCAAACAAACATCTGGATATATGACTGCCGGTAGGCCCAGTCTAGTATTCAAATAGTTGTGTACTTCACCCCAAAAACCCGCAATGACTGGACATTCCCAAATCATGTGTATCAACGTCCCCCTGCCTCTACCACATCTAGTACAGATATCCGATGAGAGTCTCTGCATACATGCCAGACTACGGGCGTCAATTATACTCTGTGTATCACTGATCAACTGTTTGAAGAGGAGGTGGCACTCCATGTGAGCACTGCTTCCTGTTCATTACACTGCGCTTCATCTTGGTGCAGTGTCATGACAAGTACTCGCTCCATTCACTTCAATGGAGGGAATATTTGTAATTACACTATGCCGCTGATCCACAGGAGACGTCATGTGTAATAACCAGGAAGTGGCGCTCTTCAGCAAAAAGCTGATCAGTGGGGGTCCCGGGTGTCAGACCCCTACCGATGGAATATTGATGACCTATCCTGAGGATAGATCATCAATATAAATCGTTGTACAGTCCCTTTAATGCCTCTGATGATTTTCAGCTTAATTTCACATTTGGCATATCCACCTCAATTGAATGCAATACTACAATACCAGACTAAGCCCAAGTACAAGAGTGTGCTTTTCCTGGAAACTGGATGGATCTTATATTCTGTTTGACCATTTGGAGCATAGTTAACCTATAAGATAACAACCTGTCATCCAACCTACTGAAATAAATATAAAAAGATCACTATTGATATAGTCCAGTACCTCAGAATAGGGTAAACTTGCAAAATAGTTTATTGTCATTAATGTTATTTGGTTCTACATAATGTCTAATGTATGGGTAATTCAGGGTTAACAATTCTAACTCTGCCTTTGTAGGAGGTTAGGAGATGGAGGTACGCCGCTAGTTTAGTGTGTAAGTCTAGTATTAACTGAAGAAGAGAGAGGAATTACACGTGCTCACTCCTTGGAGCAACTAGGCTTGAGACCCTGGGAATCACTATCTCTGAGATATTTGCATCAAGAAAGCCATCTCTACTCATCTCACAGTACTCCAAAGAGACAAAGAAAGAACTAGAAGGTCCAGAATCTGCATGACTGAGCACTGGAGTCAGTTTGTAAGGTATTCGTTATTTAAAAGACTTTACAGCAGTGAGATGGACATTGCTAATATATCCTTCCACAATTTGACACTGTCCTGGCCAGCCATATCTTAATTCTGTACCCCATAGCCTGGGAATTACAGGTAAGTTTGCAAGAACCTGATTGCCAGCCTTAGATTCTGGAGAGAGAGAGAGAGAGAGACTTTGGACAGATAGAGAGGAGAAGTACTACAACCTCTATCATTGCTCATAACCATACATTGCTATCAAGAAAGATTTTCACTGTGAATTGTTTGGAACTGTGGGGCACATTTATTAAGACCAGCATTTTAGACACTGGTCTTAATAAGCCCTGTGCTGGCAGTGGTTCTGCCGAGGTCGTGAAGAGGTGCCAGCCTTTTGATAACTTTTGCGGATCATCCGTCAGTTCTAAATATAAGAAGTCTCCGAGCTGCGTTACATTTAGACCATCATCTATGCCTAAAACAGGTGTAGAAAATGGTAAATGAGACTTCCCCTTCGCCGCTCATGCTATGCTTTTATGCCTCAATCTGCACCTGAAATATGCCTGAATTTGATACCAATGAATGTAATACAACTCCCATTCTGGATTTTTTGTTGATTATTAGGGTACTTCCACAAATGATTGAAAATACTGCATAAAATCTTCAATGGATTGTTCCATGTGTTCCATGCGTTTTTTGCCAGAGAAATGACCGTACATTTCATCTTCTCCATTGCAAAGAGTGAAACCAGCATAAATGGACATGCAGATTTCAAATCCGAACCACAGATCAATTTATACTGTAGGTTTTTTATGCAGCGTGTGGATAACATTTCTTAAAATCCCATTCAATTTGCTGGTACTGTAAAACACTGCAGACCTGCCGCACAAATATCCACAATGACAAATCCGCCACGTATTGACAATGTGTGAATGTTCCCTAAATCTGTGTTTGAAAATAGGTCATTTATATAGTATATCTACATGTATGCATAGAATAAAGGTTCTGGGAATGAAACGCAGGAGGTTATATTTTCATAATGTAGCAGATGTATGGACACAGCAAGTTTCACACAACGGGTTTTGTAAAAATGCTCATGTAGGTATGGTTTACTGCCACACGGTCAGGTTTCCTGATGCAGTTCTAGTAGCCAAAACCAGGAGTGAATAAAAAAAAAAAAAAAAAAAAAAAAAGAAGTCCTATCTGTCCATTACACTTTCTCTTCGTTTATGATCCACTCCTGATTTTGACTTCCAAAACTGCATCAGGAAACATGACCCTGTGAACATACCTTAACTCTCTCCGGTAGTGCTGAAGGATTGACTGTCATTCGAAATGCCAAAAAAACTATTAACATATACTGGCATGAAGTCACAGATTAATCCAGTGGGTCAACAGTAAGGTTATCTTCACTTCTAAGTCTGACACACACACCTCTAGTGACAAAGTAGTTGCCTCTCGAAAAATCTTTTTGGCACCTGTTCTGCCTAAGCTTAACTCTAGCGATCTACGACAAGTTGTTAAATGAAACTTGTCAGATAGGACGTGGCGTTACTGAAGAGCAACAGACCTAACTTTGAAACTGTCCTGACAAATTAATCAGCAAGAAACATACAAAACATGAGTGGGAAAACGTAATTCTTAAACGTTAACGTTTTAAATGCAACTGAAATCCCTTATCACAATAACACAGGATACAAATTTAATTTTATCTCCATGCCAAGGCATGCAAAGTTCCTCAAGGCACTCTGTGTGCTTCCATTCTCCTTTAGAAGCTCTGTAATACGATGCCTAATGGAGCATAATACTGAAGGCATATAGAGCTACTGTGTTGGGCGCTTGTACAGTAATGACAATTTCCAAGAACCCACATTTTGTATTTAAACATTGCGACTGGCACAATTTGTTTTGTCTTTTACATATTTTGTTTTCTATAAATGAAACAATATACATAGAATCAGATTTAACAATATTGTTTTGGTCAAAGGGGTTGTCCAAGTTATATTTATTGATGACCTACCTTCAGGATAGGTCATCAATATCACATTGGCGGGGGTCCGACAGCCGGCACCCCCACCGATCAGCTGTTTGAAGAGAAAGCTTGCTTAAAAACCAGAATGGTGCTGGCGGCAGATCACACTGTGTAATAGTGATCGGCTGTGGGCACACCGCTGCCCTGAATGGGGACGAATGATGGCATAGTGATCACTCCTCCCTATGCTACGGAGAACATCACTGCATGTAATAGCAGTGGTGTCCTCCGCTAGCTATATGACAATTGCCAGGAGGGGTGTAATACACCCTTTACAGTATATGTCTACACTCTGCAGTCATCTTTCGTCAAGGGGAAAACAGCATACACAATGCAGAGACACAGTACACACCTGTAGCTGGAAAAAATGACAAGAACTTTGACCTAAACAGCATTAGGCTACCGGCAAAGGATCTCAAAAGTGGACCAAAACGGTTCTGTTTGATTTAACACATCAGGATGCATCCATCCGTTAGAATGCGGTTGTGTTAAATAAAAATGGAAAAAATGGATCAGTCACTAAAAACAACGTAAGTCAATGGGTGACGGATGCATTTTTTTTAGGATCCGAAAAAAATGGGTCCTTTTAAAGGGGCCTGCAGAGGCATAATATTGATGATTTATCTTTAGGATAGGTCATCAATATCAGATCGAGGGGGTCTAACTTCCAGCACCCCGCCAATCAGCTGTTTGAAGGTGTTGCAGCGCTCGTACAAGACGTGCATCCTGTTCAAAATTTACCTGTATGGCATCTCCCCAGTAATGGTGGCTCAGTCTAATTACAACCACTCCGTCCCAGTCAAGTGAACGGGACAAGCAATTGTAACATAACTCCCTTTTGAAAAACAGAAAGAGGGTCAATTTTTTTCATACTTTACCACGCCTCTAACTCCACCCAAAGCATAACTATACACCACCAGTCCCACGCAGTCCCCTTAATGCCCCCACATAGTAATTATTCCCCCTTTGCGCCAGCACAGAGTAGTAATGCCCACATTGTGCCCCCTTCACAGTAGTAATGCCCACATTGTGCCCCTCAAAGTTGCTATACCCACATTGTGCCCTTCACAGTAGTTATGCCAAGATGTGCCCCCTTCACAGTAGTTATGCTCACATTGTACCCCTCACAGTAGTCATGCCCACATTGTGCCCTCTTCGCAGTACTTCTGCCCAGATGTGACCCCTTCACAGTAGCTGTGCCCAGATGTGCCCCTTTCACAGTGGCCATGCCCAGATATGCCCCCTTCATAGTAGTTATGGCCATACATGTGCCCCCACACATTAGTTATTCCCAGATATGTAGCCCCTCTCAGTGGTTACACCAGACATGTGCCCCTTTACAGTGCTTACGCCAGATATTTGCCTCTTCACAGTGGTTGCGCCAGATATTTGCCCCCTTCAGAGGAAGTTTAAAAAAAAAAAAAAAAAACTGTAAATACTCTTGTGTTTGCTCCGCTGCTCACAGCTCAGCTGTCGGCATTCCCCAGCAGCAGCACGAGGTACTGTCACACATCACGCTGCTGGTCTGTGGAGGAGGACCACAGAGGCTGATTCCTGGCTCCTCCTACAAAGACCAGAAGCACGATGTGTGAGGGCATCATGCTTCTGCTGTGAAGTGCCGGTGGCTGAGCTGCACCATAACAATCAGTTGTCCCTGTGTACTACGGAGCGGAACATACCTCAGCCGTTCCACAATGGCAGGACAGCCACCAAAATCAGAGACTAGCCCACTGGATCCGGGACGGTTGGGAGGTATGATTGTAATTACACTGCACGGCCACTACAAAGTAAACGGTGTGCAGTCAAACATTGAAGGGGAAGCTGCACTTGCATGAGCGCTGCTTCCTCTTCAAGCAGCTGATTCCCAATCAGGTATTGATGATCTAGCTTGATGATGTCAATCAGGTCATCTATATTACGCTACTGCACATTTCCTTCAACACTGTAATTAGACATTTGATCAGACAGTTCATTGTTGGAACATCAGAACCCTGCGTTTACACGCATGGATCTCTTGCTAGGATGGATCAGGAAAACTTCCCACAGCCCTGCTAGTCTTCCTAATGAATTCTATCCTTTAATCACTCTTTACACACTGCTTTCATGACGTTAGTGGTAACAAGTTGGGAACATTTTCATTGTGCAGCTCTGATAATGAGGAGATTTGGTGGATCTACTGTAATCATTACATTGCTGCTAATGATCTCACCATCCTAGCTTGCATTGCAGTGAAACCGACCCTCTATAAACCCCGCTGAATTCACCCCAGAATTTGAAAAATGCAGTAAATTTTTCCCATTTGCAAGTAAAAGCATAAATATAGTGAAAACGTGGCAATAAAATGCTTCTAATATATAAAGGCATTTTGGATTAAAGAGGTTTCTATGTTTTATATAAAATGCAATGAGATGATGAATAAATCACAATGCATAATACAGTTATTGTTAAATACAATAAAAGATCAAATTCAATAACCAAATAAAAAATAAATATAGCCTAGTAGCCAACCATGCATTATAGTAGTAAAAAGCACTTTGTTATACTTCCAGCTAGTATTCCACCCACATATTGAGACTTGTCATTGTACAGACTGAGCTGTGACCGTTCCAGATTATTAACATCCAATCGGATAATAATTATATACAACAGGGCTGAACGGCCATTAAAATTACATGATGTGACGGTCTTTTGACAATCCTGCACTGACTGAAAAACACAAATACCGTGCAGACCACACACACTCACGTGCACAAGCACATATGCTACTTACTCTGAACTCTGCAAAAATAGTCTATGGACTTGTTCATACAGTACATTAAGAAAGTCATGGGATTGATCAGATATCTCAGGGTCTCTGGTGCAGTATTGAAGCTAAAACCAGGATTGTAGAATCTGACTTATACTTTTTCTCCTTTTATGTACAGGCAGCCTCAAGGAATATATCAACTATAAGTCTCATCATTTTGATGTAAGTCTATAGGCTAAGAAGATCATGGGGAGCATCACAAACCACTAGTCAGGTTTCACATGGAGTATTACATACAATTCTGGGCATGTATGCACAAAAAAAGAAAGCAGATGTTTAGTGGCTTTAAGGGTGGACAACTAAAGTAATACATGGAAAAAGTAGACTACAGTACCCAGAAAATTATCAAAATTAGGGTTATTTGGTTTACAAAAAAAGACATCTGAGGTGACATCTAATAACTATGTATAAATATATTAAAGGTCACTACAAGGATCTCTGTTGTTCCTGTGGGGCTGTGCCTGTGGATTGGTGTGGCCCAGTGCCAAGGTGGCTTAGCCTGACACCAGGGGTGCAGCCTTGCTGGGTCCTGCTGTCTGCAGGTAATACATAAGTTGCGGTGGTGGTGTATGACATGTTGTGCTATGCTAGATTAGTGTAGGAACCCACTCGAAAGAGGCCACCTTGATGTCTTGAGTTGCATTATGATCTAACTGTATACAAAGTGCCATGTGTTCATGTTTATAAATTGTGCATACAAGCAGAAATCAATGTATAGCATGTGAATGCGTGAGACATGTTTTATATTTCTATTACGGTAATATTTAGAGTAGACCAGTCTACCAAGAGCCACAACTACACTTTTCTTCATCAGATACAAAGGAAAAGTGGCTGGTTGGCACCCAGAATACAGGGCATGTGCCCTGGTAGCTCTCCCTATTGTCTAACAACAAAAATCTCTATGTGAATATCCAAAATGTTGAAGGTCTATGCATAGATGCTGTAATATTTTATATCTACATTTGCTTTATGTGTTTGGTTCAGTACACAAGAAGCAACCTGTTAACCAATGTATTGTGAACAGCCCATCAACGACTGAACAGTACTTTGATATGTGCAAAGATTCTTCTAAAGAGCTCTGTGGACAAGCAGTGATTTGTGAAGTTCTATAAAGAGACTATGGAAGGGAAAGGTAGTTCTTTGTTCAGAAGAAAAAGAGAACACTTCCGTACAAGATAGTCAAGGTTTGATTTTTCAATGCCTTTGATAAAGTGACTTCCTTTCCATAAGCAATGTTTCTGTAGGGGTGGGAGGATGAATGCATGGCCTATTGTTGATATGACGCCATCCTCAAGAGGAACTTACAAGAGTATTCGGATCACAATAGCTAGATTTACAGGACACTGACAATGTCATGGCATAGAAATCTCAGAACTATAAATTATCAAGTCTATTTGTCTTCTACCCATCCTTGAAGTATTTCAAGAATTTGGCAAGCGGGTTCTGAGAACTGTTAAACAATTATTTATTTAGAACCACATACTAATGGGGTCAGCGTTATTCTAATTCACATAATAAATCGAGATTATAAAACACAGTGTGGTACCTTCTCATTTTATTATATTAATACAAGCAGATGAGTCTGCCTTATAAGAGAAAGAGCTCTTAGCTTTTTCAGGTATAATCCTCTATTTTGCCTGAGAATGCTATCAATCACTGATAACACCTCCCCTGTGTATTACTGTCAGTGACTGACAGTTATTTATATATACACACTTACACAGAGAATGCTATCAATCACTGATAACCTCCCCCGTGTACAACTATCAGTGACTGACAGCTATCTATGTATACACACTTACACAGAGAATGCTATTCATCACTGATAACCTCCCCCGTGTACAACTATCAGTGACTGACAGCTATCTATGTATACACACTTATACAGAGAATGCTATCAATCACTGATAACACCTCCCCTGTGTACAGCTATCAGCGACTGACAGCTATCTATGTATACACACTTACACAGAGAATGCTTTCAATCAGCGATAACATCTCCCGTGTACAAATATCAGTGACTGACAGCTATCTATGTATACACACTTACACAGAGAATGCTATTAATCACTGATAACACATCCCCCTGTGTACAACTATTAGTGACTGACATCTATCTCTGTATACACACTTAGACAGAGAATGCTATCAATCACTAATAACACCACCCCCTGTGTACAACTATCAGTGACTGACAGCTATCTATGTATACACACTTACACAGAGAATGCTATCAATTACTGATTACACCCTCCCCGTGTATAACTATCAGTGACTGACAGCTATCTATGTATACACACTTACACAGAGAATGCTATAAATCACTAATAACACCACCCCCTGTGTACAACTATCAGTGACTGACAGCTATCTATGTATACACACTTACACAGAGAATGCTATCAATCACTGATTACACCTCCCCCATGTACAGATGATGTAAATATATAAATGCTCAGCTCCTCCTACTCCACAACTGTCTGCAGATTGTAATGTATTTTGAGATGACAGGTTCTCCTTAAGGAGAGCACTTTTCTTTAATGTGTCGATTCACCAACTGGTATGCAGTCAGTCCTGAGGTATTATGGAAAAAGCAGCTTCATGAGAGATCACAGACATTTATTGCAGGTTATTTTCTCTCTCTTTTTGGGCTCTACTGTGACATTTGCAGTATTTCTGTATTATTAACCGTCCTGGTTCAATGTTGATTCATGGTCTTTTTACTCACAGGTCTGTAGTGTAACACTGTGGACACACTTCTCACAATTTTCCCTCATCCAGTGTCATGCCTCACACCCAGACCGTTGGAACTCCCTGACTCCTCCCACTCTCTGGTCACTTGACTTAATTAACCAATGCCTTGTTCTTTTCTCTCTCAGTAGATATCTTTTCATACTGCCTATATTTGCTGTCTCCATATACAACAACACACTACATGGTACTAATAAAAAACAGAGGTGAAAAAATTACTCTAAGAGCTGTATTAGACTGAACAATGTTCAGGCCAGTTATCAGGAAAAAGTGTTTGTAGGATATTTGGCCTGTATAATTGTGAGGATGTTCAGCCAATAAATAAGAAAAAACTGATTTGCGTCTTTCACTGGTTTGCATCTTTCATGAAAGATGCACAATTACCGGGCAGTACATCTTCCTGTGTAATCAGGATGCGCTTCTGCTGGTCAAAGGAACTGAATGAGGGAGGATCGACTGCGGTAGCAATTGCTCCTCCCAAATTCACTTTGCATCAGCCTGTTCAAATTTTTCTACATTAAGCCACACCTCTAACTCCACCCAATGCCTATCTACACAGTAGTTATTCCACCTTAGTACCCCCACAACGTAATTACTCCCACTTAGGCGGCCCCCCCACAGTAGTTATTCCCCCTTAGTGCCCCTGCACCTTACAGTAGTGGTGACATCTAAGCCCCCCTTCCTATAGTAGTGCTGCCCCTGTAGCATTAATAAATGAGAAAAAAAAGAATACCCATGTAGGCCTGTTCCCCAGATGATTGGAGCGTATCCTTCTGCAGCAGGTACAATGTGGTGAGCTGGGCAGAAGAGTGCATAGGTCGACTCCCCAGCGGAATGTTCTTTCCTCATACACAGTCCAGCAGGCACGATGATGTGACGTGTGCCTGTTGCTGTGGAGAGCACTGTCCAGTGAATGGTGAAGCAGGGAGATGATGGCTTCCTGCCTCACCATAGTATTCAACTGTACCTTCGTCATCAGGACATAGATACAGTTGAAATAGGGATATACCTCTTCTGTCCCTGGACCACAGGACAACTACTAAAATCTGGGACTGTCCCACCATATCCTGATGGCGATGTGGTTGAACACTGCAGCAGGGCACAGGAGCTGATGTTTCACCCTCATAGGCCACATGACACTAGACCTGAAGCATACAAGAAAGTGTAGGAACAGTGCAGGCATTTGCGAAGCAATTATTTTATCGTGACCACCTGTGTCGAGGTGCAGGAATGATGACATCACTATAACCACCTGTGATGTGACACAAGCATCTTAGGCTGCAGGTTGTAAGAGGTCCATGGCCTTAACTACAGACAAAGGACAATGGACTCAATTGAGTATTTTTTTTTCTTTCCATGGCCATTTGGCAAACATACAGGGCACTATAAGGGTTTTTACTGGGGCACTTTAAGGGTAATTACTGGGGCAATTTTTAATACTGGCCAGTATGGGGGCATTACTGGGGACACTATAAGGGTATTATTATTTATTACTGGGGGCACTATAGGATGGCGTTATTATTGCTGAAGGCACTATTGGGAGAATTATTAATGCAAGGGCCACTATAGGGGGCATTATTGTTACTGGGTGCACAATAGGGAGCCATTATTATTGCTTGATGCACTATAGGGGGCATTATTACTACTGATAGCACTATAGAGGGTATTAATATTACTGGCACACAGTAGGGGGAATTGTTATGGCTCCATGCGCTATAGGGGCATTATTTATATTAGGTGCATTATAGGGGTCATTATTATTACTAGGAGCAATGTAGGGGACATTTTTACTTATGGGACCACTATATGGAATTATTACAACTGGAGGCATTATTTTTTCAAATATAGTATTTGGGAAGCATATCAGGCAAAGTAATGAGGGTGACACTGTTGAGGCACCAGGATGGGAGTTTGTTTTGAGAAGGTTGGCAGGATAATGGAAAAGTGTGGAATCTGAGATGTGAGACAAATTCTGTAGAGATAAGGCATGGCTGTAAATTGTCCTGCCAGTTTGGGATGAATCGAAAAGATGTGGAAAGAGAAGATCTAAAATCAGAGGAGATGTTACTGGATGTAACAGGAGGTAATGATGTATTGTATGTTTTGTAGTGTTGAAAAACCAAGCAGTATGCTGAAGATAGGGCTTGCTCGGTGCTGTGGCCTGTGTCTCACCTCTTCAGCACTATCCTTCATATCTAAATTAGAGTCAACTAAAGGAGGAGGAGGACAGAACATGGCTCCTGGTACTGGCCACCACAAAGGGGCAGCTTTAGGGAGATATTTTGTGCTGCACTGTGTTATTTCGTTCTGCTGTGGCAGTACTTTGTGCTGCACCATGGTATTGCTGACACACCTACTTGTGTTGGTCTTGCCTTCTGTCAGTTTGGACTCATCTACAACATGAATCCAGCTATATTTTTCTCCTAGGGCTACTTTAAGTTTCCAGGCTTATTCAACTGAGAAAAGAATTATTAGCATGTTAAAATCCAACAGCATGATCCTTCTTTCCCCTGCCATCTGCCATCAGGGGAGAGTCAAGACCAAAATTTGTCAGGTTCCACTGACATTAATGTGTATAGCCACATTTAGTGGTACAATATCTCCTTGAATAGTAGCTCTCTCCTAGGGCTACTATCTCTAGTCATTTTAAGTTAGTTAATTTATGTAGACTCATGCTTAACATTCAGTAGCTAGATCATATTTTTCTAATATTGAAAAAACTGAAGTGTGACACTAGAAGAAAATCAGAAACAATTAAGGTGTGAAATATTTGAGTTCACAGGAAAGCATCTTTGAATATGTCAGGACATATTTACCCCCTATTGTAGTGTCATGCTATATTTTATTCACTGCTCAGATACACATCTGCAGTAATGGTTCCTCTATTCGAACCCATTTTCACAACTGTACCATGTAAATTATTCAGCTTGTCATCCACACACAATTTATTGGGTGTCTCAATGTCTTTAGAAACCAAATTCTTGGTAGCTGTTCAAAGGGTCTAGAACAAAAAGACACCACCTGCGACACTTTCTGGTTGCCTTTGGTTTAGTCTCTTTGAGGGGGAAATTAAATTCCTTTTTAGAGTACAGTGTGATCCTGTTGGCATTGCAGGGGATTTTCTACATTGAAAGGCTTAAAATCTTTCGTATAAATACCTTATGAAATAAACTGATAATGTGACCTCCCTGGGGAAAAATGCTCATGGTATTACAGGGCAGACAGCTGGATATGCACATATATTTAACCCTACATGTTCAAAGCAAACATTCATCCATTTTTCTTCCTTTAGAAAGCATGCAATGTGATATTGTGACTTATCTGGTTTCCAAATAACAGCAGTTAAACTGGATATAGTATAGTACAAAAATCAGTGCTGAAGTATACATCCCTCTGCATTGTTCTCCATGATGGCATGAGTTAGGATCTCACTATATGGACAAGAGCATGTTGCCAGGATATAGCTCTAGTTAAAAGTAAGAATTAGCAGAGGAAGCTGTAAAAATACACAATATGCTGTGTAGACAACAGTTAGGTATGGGATTGCTTGTAAATGCTGTTTTATGTGTGCCGCCAAAGACCAGCATGGAAAATAATTTAGCTATTAGATGGCATTTTCTAGCTCTAGAACGTCTCAATATGTAGAAGGAAGTATCACATTGGCATTATTAAAAGATAATGATGAACCTCATAAAAAGGGTATTCCAGTATTTTACCGAGGACAGTCCATCAGTATCTGACTGGTGGGGTCTCACACCCTTGAGAATCACTTGTTTTTGAGTAGCTCCAGCACCACTAGTTTGGCACTAAACCACTCTGCCTATTGTGTAGTGGAGAGGGCTGCTCCCATTTTGCTACTTGGGTAAAACTAAGGCGGGGTGTTGGACCCTTGACAATCAGATATTGTTGGCCTATATTGATGATAGGCCATCAATGATAAAATCCTGGAATATGTTTTTAAGGTTATCTCTATTGACTGCAAATGCTGAAAGGGACATTTTACAAGGGCCGATAGAGTGGTCAATGATTGAGAATGAGGGACATCCATTCCAGATCATTGCTCACTGGTTAGATGTATTAGATGCAGCATCCCCTCTCTTTAGGATTAAATAATCATTACTATGATTGTCCTTCATACAGTTTCACTGATTGTTGGCAGCACATCCATCTTCACATGGTGCAATGTGCTACTGACAATGAGAGTTAAAGTTTGGGTCATTTTAACAATGATATCATATGAAGTTATTAATTACATAGTTATTGAATTATAAACGTTCAGGTACTAAAAGAATATTCCTTCTTTTGGTGCCTACTGACAGTGATCACATATGAGACATATCTGTTCCAGAAGAATTCTCTACTATACTGGTAGAAAGCAGTGGGAGCAACTGGGACAGGGAGGAAGGATGTCCTCTTTATGTGACAGAGAGGACTGGAGGGAATCAAAGAAAGTAGTTTGAGGAATATATCCAGAATCTAGATGTTAATCTGGAGGATCTTCACCTTTGGCCTAATATTGGCCCCTCTCCAATCTGACAACTGAACAAAGCTACAGTACCCATTGAGATTAGATTTCTGCTAGTGAATTCCACTGATGTTGTTGGGAACTACTGACAATATAACAGCTATGTGAGCTGGCAGACAATTCTCCATTGTCTGCTGTCAGGAGACACAATGAGGATTTGGCAAGTCTGGTCATTCCTGATCTACCCAATCTCTACAGTAAGGACTTTCAATGGCAAGCTTTATCAATCCAGTAGTTTTTTTGCCCTTTTTTTTATTCTTTTTTAGCCTACCGAAATCTATGAATTGACTGGTTTGAAAGCTCTCCTACTTCGTCCAAACTGAAAATTAATGAGCACAAATTATATATTAGATCGTGAGCCCTGGTAGTAAAAGGGACTGGAGTGATTCATGGAGTGACCATCTATATATAGCGCTGCAGAATATGTTGGCATCAGTATTGCACTGTACCTTCCATAGAGGCAGACCATGCAATTGCTATAGGGTCCAGGGGTAGGGGGGCCTGAGGCTGAACTCCTTCTTCTGTCCCTAACATATAAAACACTGTATTTTCAAGCTGTCGCCGCTAGGAGGAGCTCAAAGCAAAGAAGTTTTACAGTTTCCATTGCAGTCAATAGTACATTTATAAATTCTTACGCACTCCCTTAGTGGTGGCTTCAGGAAGTCAGTTTTATAAAACTCTGTGTGGTTGAAGCTACAGATATAGAGCTGGATGGGTAGATTTATCAGTGTATATATTCCAGTTGACTGACATAAATACCTTGAGAAATATGGTGTTCAGAATGAGAGCCACATTTATGAAGCACAACCAATGAGGCCAGGTGAGGCGATCGCCTCAGGCACCACCTGGTAGGGGCAAGAGAGGGGCAGCCGAAGGGCCATGGTCTGAAGGGAAAGGGTTAGGTTAAGAAATTGGCATTGGGGAGGGAAAGGCGCCATTTCAGTTTTCCCCTCAGGCAGCAGAAAGGCTAGGTGCACCCCTGGAAGCACCTGTTCCACTTTTTCCCTTTTTCCTACATAAAAGTTGAATAAAATGGGTGAGGTAGAGGGAAACCTTTTACAATTTTTTTTTATAACATTTTTTCTGCTTAAAAAAAAAATGTAAATTTGTCAGAAATCTGCAATATTGAGCCTTATTTTGAAACTGTGTGTGTGTGATGGGTACTATGGGGCCCTATGAGAGCTGTGTATGCCCCTAGTTGGCATTATATAAAGAACAGTATTAAATAGAAAAGCAATAAATAACACCGCCATTGAATAGATCATGCATTGCACATATTGAAATGACTTGGCTACCTTGATATGTCCAGTATTCTCTAGAATTACTGTATCCAGGTAGTTAACCTGTTAGCGTATTTAGCAGCATTTAAAGCTATATAGTATTTAATATTAAAGCACAGTTCTGGCATAGAGACAGCATGACTGCACATCAATTGATAGCCCATAGTACTGAAGCAAGGTTATGAGCGAACACACAGATTCTCTTTTCAGTAGTCATAATGAATTTACATCAGATTTCATTGTAATGTAGTCTGCAGAGGTCAGTGCTGCACCGCCAATTAGGCAAAGTGAGGCGATCGCCTGAGGTGGCGCAGTGAGCAGGGCAGTGGGAAATGAGTGTTTCCATTATAGAAGTGCTCATCTCTTTACATTCATCTGTATCGCTGTCCTCAGGACAGCGATACAGATGGATGCTGTGGCGGTGCAGGGGAGAGACGTCTCCCTTCCCCATTCCCTCTGACAGGCTACAGGCACTAGACCTGAAGCCCATCAGAGGCTGGCGCAGGCGGCGCGATGACATCATTATCATTGTGCCGCCTGAGCCGGGCAGCATACAGAACGGAAGACAAGCCAGAAGAGGCCTGCATCGCATCACTGACAGCCGCATGATAAGTATTAATGTTTATGTTTTTTTTATTTGGCATAATGCAGGAGATGAACACCATGGGGGCATCTAGGGGCACTAAGAAGGGGCATTTTTTACTGGCACATTATGGGGGGCACTATGGGGAAGGGGACAGAAGCACTATGCGGGCATCTACTGAGGGCTCAAAGAAGAGGTATTTTATATGGGAGTCACTATGGGGAACGGGGGAGAGGAACACTATGTAAGCATCCAATGGGGGCACTAAGAAGGGATATTTTATACTGGCCCATTATGGGGCACTATGGGGAAGGGGGGAGAGGAGCACTATGGGAGCATTGACTTGGGGGTATTATATTTATATTGGCACACATTATGGGTGCACTACGGGGACATTAGTTCAGCTGGGGGCACTAAGAGGGGGTATTTTTTGTACTGCCACACAGAACAGGGGCATTTTTGTACTAGTGCACATTATTAGGGGGCATTTTTTGCATTGGCACACATTATCAGGGGGCATTTTTGTACTGGTGCACATAAGGGGGCATTTTTGTACTGGTGCTCATTTTAATGGGGAATTTTTCTACTGTCACATTATAAGGAGAATTATTACTACTTTGGGCATTATGGTGGGCTATTACTACTAGGGGACTATGAGGATCAAGATTACTAGTATGGGCACTATGGGAGCATTATTACTTCATAGCCACAGTGGGGACATGTTAGGGGCATTATTACTACCAAGTGCGCTCTTGCAGAGAATTATTACTATTGGTGAGACCTTTGGGAGCACTATTACTGTGGGTGCACCCTGGCACAGTATCAGTTTAGTACAATTATTTTTGGGGGACATTATGTTTACATTATTAGTGTCAGGGACACTATTTGTCCTATTTTAGGACTCTGCATGCCAATAATTATTGAAGGGAGCACTATCTTCATGGTACTAGTATCATTTGGGGGGTTTATATGTTTCTGCAGTATAATATTGGGGACCACAGCGGCACAGTATTGGGGTGGTAGGATGATTTGCCCAGAAGGTGGGAAGATGATGGAAAAGTAGGAAACTAAGATGTCTTTTTGTCAAACTGCAGAGACGAGAGATGAGTGAAAAATCATCAGGGTGGTCTGGTCTGAAGATGAGGAGAGAGAAAGTCTACATCACTGGATGTAAGAGGTATGGGGCGCTATTTTACCCACTATGTTATGCAGTGATATATATAATGTTAGGAGGGAAGAGGTTAGGTTGAGAATTTGGTATATGGATTGGCTGTTTCAATTTTTGCCTCAAACAGCAGAAAGGCTAGGTACACCCTTGGCAGAGGTTGTAGATTAGATAATTCATATAATAAAGTCCATCAGTCTGTTGATGACGAACCTGTAGAACTACAGATGTGGCTGAGCTGCATTTTTTAAGTTGGCACACGCTCATGATAACACATGCTAGCACAATGTGTTATTGTGGGTTTGCATAGTTCTGCGGGTAAGCCTGTTGCTCCATTTTGAGAACTTGATGCACAAATAATGTTTTCCTACAAAACAAGCTGGGTATAGATTATCTGTTGTCCAAGTACAGATTGTTGATGGAGCCTATACTTATTATCAGCTCTATGGCTCCATGGTCTGTTGGGAAACTGAGAATGGATAGGTTTTATTTTTACCTCCTGTACATAAGATAAGCATCACTGTAGATAAAGTATCTGACAGTTGCTTATTACTCTACCTCCATGGAAATGACACTACCATTTGATGAGCCTTCAACAATTTTTACTGCCAACTCTACCAATCACTTGTTGTGGTGGGTCACCACGGTGATTAGTCATTGTCTTGTCTGAGTGGGCATCTTCAGCCATTTCCTGTGTGTTGAGCTGTATATATATATATATAATATCTTAACCCATTTTACACTATTTAAAAATATTCCACCCAGAAAATCCCTTTAAACTGTCCTTACATTTTGGATAGTGGTAGGCTGAACTGACAGCTATCCCTTTTGAGCCCTATATACTTGCACTCTTAGTTTGCCTGGGAGTAAGCCACTGCCAGTCACCTCTGGCAATGCCTTAGTAAAACATCTCTCCCCCAACATCTGCCGTTGGTGGAAAGTCAGGAGACCCCCATACACATTCAATAGTCAGGCTTTCGGGATTGCCTGATATTAATATAAGATGCACAGCCAGTTTAGCAAGCAGATTTATAGGAAGTCATTTGGGATGACAGCTATAAACAATATAGTCATCTCTGCTACATCAGAATATACCAATATAGATACTATACACTTCCATTTACTTCTCATGCGCTGACTGCATGTACAACACTTGATTTATAAATCTCTACATACTATTCCTTTACCTCAATTACGTGACTTAAAGGGGTTGTCTCACTTCAGCAAATGGCATTTATCATGTAGATAAAACATTCACTTACTAATGTATTGTGACTGTACATATTGTGTCCTTTGCTGGCTGGATTCATTTTTCCATTATATTATACACTGCTTGTATTCAAGGGTTACGACCACTGCTGCAGCGCTAATATGAAGTGGCCAGAATGGGAGCTGCTGCGTATGCATTGTGAAACACATTCCAATAGCCCCGGCTACCAGAGAGGCTGGCACTTTTCCCTATAGCGTGCAAGCACGACCACCACTGCTGGATTGAAGGTGGTCATAACCCCCAGAAACAAGCAGTGTATAATGTGATGGAAAAATGAACCAAGCCAGCAAAGGAGGCAATACTCAGAATCACAATACATTAGTAAGTGCCTTGTATTAACTTTCTCTACATGATAATTGCTGAAGAGAGACAACCCCTTTAACACAGAAATGCAGCACTTGACTAGCAAGTTTTCAAAACTTACATTGCATATCTGTTAACAGATTCCACCATCCATTTATGTCACCACGTACACCTGTTCATAGGGAAGCATAGAAAGACATGGGCACTGTCATTATAGTTATAATAACAAATGGTAAGCAAACTAGCGTCATACTGACAGTCAATGATGAAAGACTGAAAAAACAATGAAAAATAAATATCAAAATTACAATTTCGAGCAATTACACTGCCACCAGCCTTTGACATGTAGCATTTTTGATGGTGTGACAAGGAAAGACCATAAGTACTAGCTCTGACAACCTCTCGAATACAAACAGTTCTGCAATATCCAGTTTTAGTTTAAATTCATCTGGCCTGATACAATATGATATGATACGATGTAATTTTCTATTTCCTTTTGGGCTGGACACTACATAAAATAGTAACAACATATAAGCCAACGGTAACAAGAAAAACAACAAGAATAATAACAAGTAACAAGAACAACCTTATAAACATAATGGTGGTAGAACTTAAATGCATCGCATGGGGTGATCCTTCATCTTAGACTGATAATGAGACCATCTATCTCACCAGTATTCCACATCATATCCCAGACATTTGGCAGAGGGTAGTATCCCTTATTTTGCTTCCATAACATATGTAGCAGCTGAGTTCATCGACACTTTCATTAGAAACCTTCGTTATTAACTATATATGCATTATCCATTTCTAAAATAAAAAACTGTTCTTACCATTTTTACATTGTGTCCCATGGGTAAATGTTTGACGGTGCCTTAGGCTTGTACTGATTGCGGGAAAAGCCTGTGTTACACGAAGCAGGGGAGGCAGCTTCCAAGCTATTGCATGGCAGTGAAAGAGACGTATTCAACAGTAAAAGTCCACAGACAGCTCTTTCTCTACATAGCATGTGAAAAACACATAGCAACAACCTCTGTTCCAATGTATCCACCAACATGGACAAGAAGATAGGAGCCTACAAGAGCTCAGAACATGCATTTCTCTCAAGAACTTGTGGCAAGGACTTTCCCCTCTCCTACATTGTGACTGCAAGGCAGTAAAACTCAGCACTTTGTCACAAGTGAATGATTTTCTCCTCCTCCCCCTCTCCTCCACATCACTCTACCAAAACCAGGTAATCCCACAAGGAGGCTGGCTCTGATTGGCTGGGAGTCTCAGAGAACTGGATTTGCATTACAATGGAGATGAAGGCCCTTGTAAAGTTGGAAAATGGAATCTGGCACTCAAAAGTCAGGAGCTTCCCTCCCCCTTCGGCTTCTTATTGCATGCATGATTTTCATCCTTCCTGAGCAATAGTTATGGAAGGAGAGGTGGCCAGTAGAACAGAAGAAATAGAGACTAGGGGCATATCTACCGTATATCTAATCATTATCTGCAAGTAGCTGGGAAGCAGCTGCCTGAGGTAAAAAGTTCATGAGGAAGGAATATATTCAGGAGTGAAGGAAACAATAACAATTAACTCCAGAGTATCCCTAAATTGAATAGATCACATTTCATAGTATGTTTTCCATTGCCAATAAGATGTAAACTTACACAAAACAACCACACATATGGACTCAAGAGAAAAGTTTACTATTGACCAAATACTATCTAGAAATTGCCGTTAACATTAAGGGACTCATCACATCTCTACAAACATAAGCAGTAGATTACAGTTCGCATTCTACAAGTGTGATAGCAAGGGTCATGAACATAGATGGATTACAGCTCCATAATACTTCCAAGTTGTGTGGTGCCTGTTTCTATGGGACCCTGCTATACCATGCAATAATCCATCTAATGGGATATTCTAGGCAGTCAAATAGTATGCTCATCTGGCACAGTTTAAGAATTCTGTATTGTGTCCTGTGACTCAAAAGACTGCAAACTACACTGAATATGCCCCATGCACACTGTCATGTATGGCAATGCATGGGACCTTCATATCCATTTTTTTGGTCAAGGTGCTTGTAATGTGTAACTGATGACTTGCAAATGAATGCCTCATTCACATAGTCAGGCCTCATTCACATATATGTGGATTTTTACGGACCACGGTCCATAAAAACCCGGTCTGCCATCCTGCTGAGTGCAGGAGTGCACTGCGTCATAGCAACCAATGACGCCGTGTGCTTTTGCACTCAGCAGGACGTCAGGCCGGGTTTTTATGGACTGTGGTCTGTGAATATCGACGTATATGTGAATGAGGCCTCAGTGTTCGGTCAGTGATTTCCATCAGTGATTTTGAGCCAAAACAAGGTGCTGGTCTAAACACAGAACAGGTGCAGATTAGGGTTGAGCGAACTTCCGTTTTCAAATTCAGGCTTACAAGGCTCGGGTTTGGGTTATCTAAGAATTCCGTTATGGATTCTGCTACCAAGGACCATAAGTTATGGTCCGTATTAGCAGAATCTATAACGGACTTCATAGATAACCCAAACCTAGTATGCCAAACTTGAAAACAGAAGTTCGCTCATCCCTAGTGCAGATCTTTCCCTTAGACCTTATGTTTGTGGAGGCTCCAATCCTGGTTTTGGCTCACAATTACTGATGGAAATTACTGACAAAAACACTGACATGTGAATGAGGCTTAATGCAACTTTTTCCAATCACTTCAAAAGCATCAGAATAAGAAGTGGTGGGCTTGATGTAGGTGACTGGAAATCTGGTGCAATCACATTGATACATATTCTCCATATTAATATTTAAACTTGTGCTAACTAGATGCAAGAGGGAAAAGAAAATCACGCTACCATCTTATACACATGATCTGAGTATTAGCGTTCATCTGTGTTTCGATAATTATTAATAACAGCATTTCTATATATCCAGCTGAACAGCTAACAGGAAGTATTTTGACCTTTGGTTCCCTAATTTTCTGATAAGATTGTAGGATTCTTACCTTCAGACCTTTGTTTATCACTTGTCAGTCAATGCGATAGCTGAGGGCTAATCTATCTGGTAGGCCACACTTGGGGTAGAATTCCTTTTTATCCAAGTATACAAACAGCCCTGAACAATAGGATGTGGCACTTTGCTCACTTTTCTGCACTTTTCTGCTGGAAACTTGTAAGGGCGTCTAAATTTATATGGGTATGACCACATGGTCAGGTTTCTGGATGCAGTTTTGGAAGCCAAATCAGGCTTGGATCATAAAAAGAGAGAAAGCATAAAGGACAGAAACAACTCCTTTTCTTTTTTTAATTGGTTTGGACTTCCAAAACTGCATAAGGAAATTATTGTGTGGCCGTACCCTATATGGAAATATCATTGATGAGGCGTGGTGCATGTATCATAGAGATACTTTCTAGACAATTTGTCCCATATTGGGTTATCAAATATTATCAAATTTAGTCATCCAATTTTCAAGTTTCTGCCTTAAAATGAAAGGACAATTCCCATCTCCATATGGAAATATTATATCCCAACCTGTTAAAATGTAGCTCTGACCATCTCTGGCTACAGCATCTAGGTCAGACGGAGTCAGTGGCTTATCCTAGAAACAGGTCTGTGTCCCAGAGGTGGAACTCACCTCTATAGGACATTTGTAGACATTAAAAGTTTGAGATGGGAATACCCCTTTTAGGACTATATTCGATCATTTTGTTATATAACAGCCTCATTCACTTGACGTCACATGGCCTAGGAAGAGGCCTAAGTTCTTATAGAACAAGAGTCTCTTCATACAGCTGATTAACAGGGGGAGGTCGGACCCTTGCCCATCTGATATTGATGACCTATCCTGAGGATAAGCCATTAATATGTTAATCCTGTTGGTTCTGCTGGGGTGGTATTTTGTGCTGCCTTGTAGTATTTGGGTCTGCTGGAGAAGTATTTTGTGCTGCACTGTTATGGCTGGTCCCGCTTATTTCTCTTGTCCCTGCCTACATTTGTTGGCCCCCTCCTACTTGTGTTGCTTGCCCTCTGCGAATATAGGTTCACCTACAAGAAGGGGCCACTTTAAGTTTTTTTTTCCTGGGCCAGTCTGCCCCTGTAAACAGTAATACCTTTCATACTGGCCAAGGTAAAAGGGCCTTAATGGTGGAAATAAAATGTCATAACTCATTAAATAACATGGCACATATCTCATATGGCACATTCTTTAATGAAACTATGCCATTTTTCTAGCATAGAGAGGTTCTTGCATAAGGTCCTTTAACTGTTCTTTCTACAGGACAGCCAGGATACCTGCTGGATTGATACCTAGAAAAACCTGGTCCATCTGACAGCTTTTTAGGATGATTAGACACATATTAACCATGGTGAATACATAAAAAACAAATAGCTACCATTTTTTATTTGTGTTTACGTGGCTGTAAAATTGTCTCCGTCACTGGGAAATGTTTGCCCAATATCTGACATGAATTAACTGGAAATGGACTATACTCTCAGAAAATAATGGAGGGGGCATTTAGTTTAATGACCTCCATCTAATAATAGCACAGTAACAAACTGGTTTCCAGGCACAAAAAAGACAATGTATAGAAATAATAAATATAATCCACACAAAAACTACAACCTCCCAAGAAACCAATAGACTTCTGCCATGATAACATCTAGCCTGCATATAGACACTACAGTTCTATAGATGTAAATGGCCTGTGCTTTTGGGTTAACGTCTCTTTGCAATTTCAATTGTCACTCAGTAGACAGTTTACCATTAGATCAGGCTATCAATTTGCATTTACCTCTGTCTGAACCACGGGAAAAGTAACTAGTGCACAATTGTGTACATAGAGTATTTTGCATCACAACAAGATACAGACATCTAATTTGTTAATGATATACTATTAGCACAAAGCATGTAAAATGCCAGGGTATTTGATGAACAAATACTGTATATAGTGATATTCTGAAATGTAAAATTTAATAGGAAAGCATGCCAAATAAAGTTGAAAGACTGTGTGAATTGGCACAAGGATCTCCATACGTACAATCATTGCAACACAACCAACCTATAAGGGATGGCAAGGGAGTGAGGGAAAGCAGCAAACGAGGCATTCTCTTGGTTGCTTATTATGAAATAAACCATCCAGGGGACACCACTACAGAACACTATATAAAAGTCATAACAGGACTATAAATTCTGTCCACTGTGTCCATTTAAAGCAAAACATTATCAAGGGGCAGCTTAGCACAAACACTTTTTATGTAGAAAACTACCTTTAGACTGTTTATTTCCATGGACTCTCAATCTGATGACAACAACTTCTAAACCTCAAGGTCATCCCTGACATACCCAAGAGGGTTGTATTTCCTGTCGATGTGTCTATCCATAGTTAGACAGTAGAATGCGTTGGAGAACATGGTCCCACTTGGTAGATTCAGATCGACCAGCCAATGAGCCCTAAACATTAATAAAGTGCCAGAGTTTTATAAGCAGGGTCTTTAAAAACATTCCCCTACCATCAGAAGACAAATTGTCATCTACACTTGAGCTGTGATATTACTGACTATCTGGCTTGGTTTGTACTTTCATTGTTTTTGATACAGTTTTTGAAGCCAAAGCCAGGAGTAGAGTCAAAATGAGAAGAAGACTCAATCCTTCCTTTACACATGTCCTCTATTTATGATTCACTCCTGGCTCTGGCTTCAAAATCTGCTCAAACAACCTAAATGTTAAAACCCAGCCAAAATACACTGCTTGTATTTAACTAAGGGAGTTATTGACCGTAATACTCAATAAACTTATTTCATTTAATAAATGTCTCAAATAACATAGCTTCAACATTTATGTTGGAACCCCATAAAACAGAACACCCAGCATGCTGCAATATGGTGTCTAGATGAGGCGCTGTTCTTTATCAAAGAAGCAATGAATGGAGAGTAGTTCTATAATGCAGCATGCACTGGAACATGTGCAGCGACCTAGAGGAGAGGTGAGAATAGAAGGAGTGGTAGTGGCTATGATGGCAGTAGCAGTTCACAGTAGCTTGCTCCACCATGGAGCTTTCTAGGGCTGTGCAGTGATTGGAGGGCACACCCTATTTTCCATCAGGGTACACCCTGGTGTTAGGGCTCCTGCCTGGTGGTAGTTGGGGTGCCCTTGATGGTGAATAGTTTAACTTTGTGGAAAGCAGGAGGTCCAGTACATATTTCTGTTGGTAAGTTGCTGTTATTACTAATACTAATCATACTAATCATACTGGTTGTGTAAAAAAAAATAAATTCAGCAATACAAACAAAATTACTAAAGCATGGACACCTCTGAGCTGTGCTGTCGTAGCATGAGAATCCCTGTCAGTTCATTGCTGCAGTAATATGGCACAAAATATGTTGGGCGTTTGCCTGGGGCAAATTTACTAATCCTGTTGGCAGGGTAAAGTTAGGCAGTCTAGACATGTGCCAAATTGATCACAGGGACTCTAGCTGGATGATAAATTTGGTGCATTGTGCATTTTTGTCTAACTTTATACCACCCATTGGATGACTTACTTTGTAACAGGATTTAATGCCAAAACTTTGGTGCAAAATGTGGTATCTTAGGCCTCACCCCTTTTATCTCTAAGAAGCGCTCTTTTCCCACTGAGCCACACCCCACTGCTTGCTAGGTGCAGTGTTTGGTTCTAAAACTAGTTATGCCAAATTGCACCAAATTGTGTGGGATCGATGAGGCAAGATTCATTTCTGATATTTTTTATAGCAGGTGCCTCCCCCAAGACATCCTTTTTCTTGAGCTGGAATACTCTTTTAATGAAAATGTTGTATTTAGATAGTCTACTATTTCTTGCCCTACCATACTAGGCCTCCAAGCGTTAATGCCAACAAATGCCAATAAGGACATTACGTTAAGGAAGTCATACGTTGTAGTCTCAAAGGACAAGTCACAAACACTGTAAAAGGATTTAGTGTCACATCAGGATAAGTACTTCAGGCTAAGAAAAGAGCTCTAGGCAGCCCCTGAGAAGCTCTTAGGACTCTCAGACCTCTACACAACAGCTTCAATGTCCCTTCCTCATATATCTCGTTAATGCCCATTTAGATTTGTCACAGCCACAGCCACTGAAGAGATGTGCACTGGCAAATGCCCCAATAGGTTGTCTGTATGATTTACACAGATAATTCAGCAACTTTGAACAAAAAAAAATGAGACAACAGCAGAAAGAGTGAACTCAGCTTCTGGGCTTCTCCATGGATGGTCGAAAAAAAAATGTACACCAGTAATTTACATCATTGACTCTCCTGTCTGTAGAGCTGCCAGCACATGACCATTTTTTATACAGGAGTTGGCACTGCAACTGGATCCAGTCTGAACGCTAACCTATTTATAGCAGTCAGGACTATTTTGGCGAAGCAATCCTGTCCACGTTTATTAACATCACACCACATTGTGTAACTAGATAAAGAAGTCAGAAATGCAACAATGAGGTCATTGCAATTACTGTTGATATTTATCAAACCTTTCACTTGAATATTAGGTTTAAAAAGTCACAATTTTGAAGTGGGATAAAAGGAAAAATGGACGTGTGTAGCTACGTTAATGAAATTCAGTGTTTACCAACAATAGTCACCCTCTCAGTCCAGTAAGGGGGTGGCGTAAGAGAAAAAAAACACTGGAGTAGTTTTTCTAGACAAAAGTGTTAAATTTGGCACAACTTTAAACCTAACAAACAATATGTGAGGTTTACATTGCATCCACTTGGAGTCTAATTACCAATATATATAAGATTGGGGGTCCCACTATACAAGCTTCCCACTGACCCCCCACAAAACTTATACGCCAAAAAAAAGGGAAGTATATTCAATTCAGCTATCTTTATTAATATCACATTAAAATATACATAAGTACAAAAGAAGTGAATGATGGAGAATTATTTCGGATATTTAACATAAAGGGAAATAGAGGGCAGTAGGGACAATAAAGTCCACATTTTCACATTATAAAAGTTGCTAATAAAATTTCATCTTGTGATATAGAGATGCAGTAGGTTTAAAAAGACAATCAATGAAAAAATAATACAGTGCTAGTGCCTCATAGATTATCCTCACATGCAGTCTGTTACATACAATTGCAGCTTAATATACAATACCGACCACTAGATCCCAATGAGGCTAAACAACTGAAATCATAAATCCAGTTTATACAATAATGGCGTTACATACTTGAATTTATTTTAACATTCAGCAAATTGAAAAATGTATGGTATCTCTTTTCACCTTGTCCTGAAAAGTCAAATAGTTATCAAATATTGCCGTAGGCCAGACATGATATATGATACACAGCAGCTGTATTGACCTCAGGGTGAAGCTGATTGAACTTGATATTAAATATCTACAGTCAAGTCTATTCTGGATGCTAATGCTCAATGCTAGGGATGAGTGAATCAAGCTTCGGATCCAAGATCTAAAAACAATTCGCTCAAAACTTTATTTTATTGCTGTATGGAGATCCGTCTCTGTACAGCATTAAAATATATGGGCTCTGGTGAAAATTCATAATAACTTTGGGATTTGATTTTTTTAATTTGAAAACCATTTTAAAACTTGTATCTGAAGACAGCACCCATACATTTAAATACTGTACGGAGCCCATACATTTGAAAAATGTACAGAGACTAATATCCATACAGTATTCGAAGGAAGTTTTGACCAAAGCAACTTGGGATCTAGGATCTGAAGCTCACTTCGCTCATCACTACTCAGTACTATGCTTCTAAAACTACTAAAGCACTGTGCACAAATTTCTATATAGTGTCGGATACCCACCTTGGATATAGTCTTTGGCATTCAGTAAAATGCACCATCAGTGATGGGTACATATCTGTATAGTTAATATGCGTGGAATGGACACGTTGATTAGTCCAGCATGATGTGTGGATGCAGAGCAAGGCCTCAATTCATAATACATTATCTTGTATAAGAGTCTGGTTCGACTATTGGAATCAAATTGATGATTAACTGGTGACATCACTGTTTGGTCTTTGGCAGATAATGTAGTTCTATTACTCTGCAGCACTAACGTGTGCAAAACAACATAGCAAGCGATTTACTAGACTACAGTAAATGCTCCTGATTTCTGGCATATTTTTTATGTGCTTTAGACACTTTTTTGATGCAAAGTAGGACAATCACTAGGTGGACTATTGTCTAAAGATGGATGATTTTATCATCCAGCGTAAGTGACGGTGATAAGTCTGGCACAGCTTTTGATTAATGACTAATGCTTATTAGACAGCATTAGTAAATCTGCTTCATAATGTACAGTATACATTGTTGCCATGACCTAGGTCTAGCGTTTCGTGCCGTGGTTTTTGTGGTTCGGAATTCTGACATATTTGCCTGGTAGCAGCCATATCTCTGCTGGATCTAATAATAGTCAAAGGGGCTGACAGGCATGTGGCAACATCGATCTATGCCTGATCCAGAGAGCTTGTGCAGGCTGTTTTCTGCCGGAACAGCCTGCCAGAAACCGCAAAATACTAGTGTGAAACTAGCCTTACTAGTACTACATGTAAAAAGTATTGCTCGTATAGATGTATCTTTCCTTGAATGTATCCACCTAGTTAAAAGGTGGGGATTTTGGACACTTATGATATATTAACTTCTATGGCTCCAAAAAACTTTTCATTATATTCAAAATGGATTTTTCTTCATTGCTAACTGAAAAAGCAATCCACCATCTGGTGGAATTTTTTTCCGCTTTGTGGGAAAGAATTAGGTTTTCCTAAAACTGTGGCTGCGTGTGTTACAACGGGAAACTAAGTGTAGAGGGGACAAGCCCGGGAACACAAGATCACCCATAATGCCGTGCAGCTGGCCAGTCCGCAGGTAGCATTCCCCTGTAATGTCACAGCCCTATAAAACCCTCATCCTGTACGCTTTCTGTCATTGTCCTGTGAGCTGAGCATAAGGAGAGATGTGATAAGTGTTCATGCGCTAGGGACAGTGTTGCTGAAAATGATTAATTCAAAGAATTTGATACCAATAAGGTGGAAGCCTTTATTATTCAGGTGCCAGCTTGCTAACCAATACTATCCAGTCTGCACCCCTTAGGGGGGCCCAGGTCTTAATGATGACCATCCTCCTCTTTTGCTGGTTTTACTTCCTAGAATCATCAGTAAGATGCAGAGAGAGGAGGAGCTGGATGTTCCTAAAGACATATTCTCATCAATATTAGATGATGTGGAAAAGGAGGAAAAGCAGATGGCAAAAGAAGGGCCCCCACCTGTAGGACAGGAGAGCGCTGGGGTTGGAGAAGTGGGTATGCCCGCATATTTTGCCCCCACGACGATACAGCGCAGACTTAATTATTAAATGCCCGGGAAAGGCAACTGCGGGATAATTGGCCACATGGTTCTTCACCGCCAGTGTCGGACTGGGGTGCCTAGAGCCCACTAGTAAAATTTATTTTGGGGGCCCACCATATGGATACATTCAAATATTACCTGCTCAGACAGGAGCAAGATGCTACCAGATGATTGAATATGGGGGTCCCTGCAGCAACTTGGGGGTCCCTGCAGAGAAGGTAGGTCCTGGGGAGAAGAGGACACTGGCAGCTTTCTTCCATACCTAGAAGTCACCTCAGCCCTGATCCTGTCTATAATAATAAACTGGGGAGCTTCTTTAATAATCTATCAAGTTTTTTATTTGAACTTAGGCTGGTTGAGGTGCTGTACATTGGATATATGTATGTCGTGCAGTAAGTCTGATTGTTATGTGTCACTTGTGCAGGGGCCCCACTTGCTCAGGGGCTTACCAGGGCATTCACCTGTACCCCTGTGGGCCAGTCTGAGCCTGTTCACCGCAGCATGGCCGCAACCCAGCAGCAGCACAGCCGCTCCATGTGGCTGTACACTAAGGCAGAGTGGCCTGGGTATACCCGATTTATGGTGATTTGTGACAAATTGATTTGTAAGGAATCAAATTTCTTGGGGAACTTCAACAAAGCTGCCAAATCAAATGTTTCGAAACTTTACTCATTTCTACTTACCACTTTCAATCTAGTGCTGCCACTGGTGACATTGTCTATGTCATGACATATCACAAATGCTGATGATGCATCGTTGGACCATGTCGAAGAAGATTCCATACAATGGGTATACTAAAATGATTTTTCCTATTATTTTTCCATAAACCTACATGCATGACTGTCTTGTGAAAAGGATATACCTTGGATCCAGTTATAGGGTGTGTTTTTATATACTGATGATAGACACTTCTATTCACTTATATCTTGAGATGCTGTATTCCAGGCAAAAATGTTCCTGATACGTTCAAAGTATGTTTCATAATGTTCTGTACGTATGTTACAGTCTATAGTATTCTTACAGCACACTGAATTACTTTACCCTGGGGGTTAAAAGTAACCACCCAGTAGCTCATTTACAAGTCATTGTGTATAGAGGTGACATGAGACAAAAAGAAACAAAAATTGGGTGCAGTGATTATTCACAACTGCTTTGAGTTGTGACACTTTAGGAATCCAAGAGAACTCCCATATCTGCAGGATACAGAACACAGCAGCCGGCCAGCTAGTAAATCTGACAAGGAACGCAGTCACTAATAAATTTAATTTAGTGTACTAGCGATTCTTCTTGGCTGCTTTTTTCATCAAAGCAAACAGTGGAAATAGTTGCCACAATTTATGTTTCCTCTGGGGTTTTGAGGTTAGGGCAGCATTAAAACAAAAATTTAATGAAGCAGAATAACTTGTTATGTGATAGATAGTTTCTCACCATCTTTAATTTGGTTTTAAATTTCTTTGCTCTTTTTTACCCTTTTTGAAATAGGCATCACTGCCTGAATAACACAAACAAATGGTTATTACTGGCCCATTGTGCTTTTCTGGCAGATGGCTGTCTGGTTTGAGGTCCTTCAAGCTTCATGGTTTTCCTCACCACTGTATTCCCCTGAAGGTACTGGTGGCACACATCCTTGTCTTTTTATGGTGACTAACAGTTGGAAGAATATGTTCACTCCAAACTAGATATTAAATAAGTAAAATTAAAATAGGATAGACATGTTTATGAAGCCAAATACCTATTAATGACATAGTTCAATAGCCTATTGACACACCTTAAATAGTTGTTGGTCAATTGATTGTTCGACAGATAGATATCTCCTCCGACTTATATACGCTAAACTCGGCTGAGCATATACAGTATGTGTTTTCAATAAGGTGGAGGAAAAAGCTGCTGCCAGACATATCCTGTTAGTGGTCACGTGATTGTTGCAACCATTCACTGGCCTCAGCAGTGAAGTGTCCCCAAATGGCACGTGACCTCTGAGCCTCTGTGCTCATGTACCACTAGGGTCAGGGGCATAGCTAAAGGCTCTTGGGCCCTGGTGCAAGAGTTCAGCTTGGCTCTTGGGCCCGGTAGCGACTGGGCCCGGTAGCGACTGCTACCTCTGCATCCCCTATAGCAGTGGTGGCGAACCTTTGGCACGGGTGCCAGAGGCCAGGGGCGTAACTATAGAGGGGGGCAGAGGTAGCAGTCGCTACCGGGCCCAGGAGCCTGAGGGGGCCCAAAGACCCTTGTGCCGCATAAGAAGACACACAGAGCACTAAGGGAAGGGGGGCCCAAGCTGAACTCTTGCACCAGGGCCCATGAGCCTTTAGCTACACCCCTGCCAGAGGCGGCAGTCAGAGCCCTCTCTGTGGGCACCTGCACCCTGGAAAAAGTCTGTGGTGTACCTATATGCCTTTCCCTGCCATTTATCACACTATGAACAGCATGGGCAGCACACTGTATGTGGGCAGGATGTTATAGCTAAATGATAAAGTACATGGAAGATATACCATATTGGTACTCAGGTTAAATTGCCGTGTTGGCACTTTGCGATAAATAAGTGGGTTGTCGGGTTGTAGTTTGGGCACTTGGTCTCTAAAAGGTTTGCCATCACTGCCCTATAGCTACACCCAGGGCCGCACAGCTCATGAGGCCAAGTGAGGCGGCTGCCTCAGTCGGCGCCATCTAGGGGAAAGGTAGGGGCGGCAAATATGTAGAAGTACTTCAGGCTGACAACGCAGCATTATGTGCGCTGTAACAGCCTATTAAAAGCAGACTGTGGCTGCATTTTACATATTACATGACATCCAGGCTTCTGTGGCATTCAGTACTGTACTAGTGTGCAGCAAGCCTGCGCTGTCGCTCTGTCACTTACTGATGCGATCATGTTGCCTGCCTAGTATGTCCGCTGCTCTGAGGAGCGGGGCGGGCGGCACCTGTCCTGAACTGCCTATTTAGTGCCCCATCTGTGGCTGTGCTGTCCCTGCCTCCACGCTCCACAGGAGGCAGGGCAGGCTTCCTAGTTCCTGCTCTCTTCCCTCCTCCCAGGGGTGGATTGGCCATAGACCTTACAGGGAAATTTCCCGGTGGGCCGATGCCCAGGGGGCCACCTGAGCCCTCCTCACTGCCGGCAAGTGGAAGTTTTTGGGGATGTATTTTGTGATGGACTGTGGTATTTGGCTCTGTTGGGGTGGTATAATGTGCTGCAATATGGTATTACTGGCCCTGCCTTCCATCAGTTTGGACCCAACTACAAATCGGGACCACTTTTTTAAATTTTTTCCAGGGCCACTTTAAGTTCCCAGTCCGCCCCTGCCTTCTCCACAGCGCTGACTCTATCAGCAGTGGTGTGCAGGAGGAGAGCAGACAGCAGGAACTAGCTGGTATCTGTATATTGACTCCTCTTCTAACAAGTGGGGCTAAAACAGATCCCAACCCCCACTCACTCCTTTTTACTGCAATCCTCTTCAGCCTGTTCTTCTGCTGATAGTAGAGGCCCCGCCCACCAGTCTCCTCATGTTCAGTGTGCAACAGTGAGATGGCTGCGGCTGCTGGCTGTAAGTGTAACTGCCCCCCACATCCCCATGTGAGTAGTAACTGCCCCCCATCCTTTCCCACATCCCCATGTAAGTAGTAAATGCCCCCCATCCCTTCCCACATCCCCATGTAAGTAGTAACTGCCCCCCCTTCCCACATCCCCATGTAAGTAGTAACTGCCCCCCCCCTTCCCACATCCCCATGTAAGTAGTTACTGCCCCACTTCCCACATCCCCATGTGAGTAGTAACAGCCCCCTTTCCCACATCCCCATGTAAGTATTAACTGCCCCCCTTCCCACATCCCCATGTAAGTAGTAACTACACCCCAATCCTTCCCACATCCCCATGTAAGTAGTAACTTCCCCCCATCCCCATGTAAGTAGTAACTGCCCCCACCCCTTCCCACATCCCCATGTAAGTAGTAACTGCCCCCCACTCCTTCCCTCATCCCCATGTAAGTAACTGCCCCCATCCCTTCCCACATCCCCATGTAAGTAGTAACTGCCCCATCCCTTCCCACATCCCCATGTAAGTAGTAACTGCCCCCCCACTCCTTCCCACATCCCCATGTAAGTAGTAACTGCCCCCCATCCCTTCCCACATCCCCATGTAAGTAGTAACTGCCCCCACCCCTTCCCACATCCCCATGTAAGTAGTAACTGCCCCCCACCCCTTCCCACATCCCAATGTAAGTAGTAACTGCACCCCACTCCTTCCCACATACCCATGTAAGTAGTAACTGCCCCCCATCCCTTCCCACATCCCCATGTAAGTAGTAACTGCCCCCCACCCCTTCCCACATCCCCATGTAAGTAGTAACTTCCCCCCACCCCTTCCCACATCCCCATGCAAGTGTAACTGCCCCCATCCCTTCCCACATCCCCATGTAAGTAGTAACTGCCCCCCACCCCTTCCCACATCTCCATGTAAGTAGTAACTGCCCCCCACCCCTTTCCACATCTCCATGTAAGTAGTAACTGCCCCCCACCCCTTCCCACATCCCGAACTAAGTAGTAACTGCCCCCATCCCTTCCCACATCCCCATGTAAGTAGTAACTGCCCCCCACCCCTTCCCACATCCCCATGTAAGTAGTAACTGCCCCCCATCTCTTCCCACATCCCCATGTAAGTAGTAACTGCCCCCCACCCCTTCCCACATCCCCCATGGCCCAGTCCTTTCAACATAGCCAGAGTGGCTTACAAAAGATTGGGGTTTGATAACCCCCCCCCCCCCCCCATGTGGCCTCACTCCTGTTCACACAGAGCCTGCATCTCACTGCTAGTAGTCGGACAGAGGGGGAGGGGAGAGTCTGCAGACAATGTCCTGTGGACCCCCCAAGGCTGCTATAGCTGATTACCAGGGTTGTCCAGCCATCTGCAGGAATTGTAAGTGTAATGTCGTGTCGTGTGTGTATGTGTAATATCTATGGCAGAGTTTATAATTAGTGTTGAGCGAATGTGCATTATAAGTTTGGTGTCCAAGGTTCGGGCTACCGGAACCCAAACCATAACAGAATTCTATGACGCCGTGCACCATGGAAGCCTAATAGAGGCATCCCGTATTGCATTCTGTCATAATAGAAGTCTATGGCCATAGTGCATGCCGTCATAGAATTCCATTATGGTCTGTGGTAGCGGAATCCATAGCGGGATTCTCTGATAGCCTGAACCTTGGACGCCGAACTTAAAACACAATTTTCTCAACACTATTTATAATATATACTATATATAATGTGTGTATATATTGTATATAATGTCAAGCTTACTTATGAACATCTTGCGCGGCTCTGACAGTCTTGCGCCTGCGCAGCTGCACTGAGTAGCCGTGCAAACACTAAGGCTCTACTTAAAGGGGTTTTCTGGGATTGTACTACTGATTACCTATCCTCTGGATAAGTCATCAGTATCTGATCGGTGGTGGTCTGATACCCAGGACCCCCGACGATCAGGTGTTTGAGAAGGCACCGGAGCTCCCATGAGCGCAGTGGCCTTCTCGTAGCTTTTCCTAGGCCAGTGACGTCACGTTCATCGGTGACGTGGCCTAGGAGCCGCTCAGCCCCATTCAAGTGAATGGGACTGAGCACAATACCAAGCACAGCCACTGTACAATGTATGGCTCTGTGCTTGGTTAGCTGAGAGCAGGTACAGTGCTCACAGGAGAGCTGGTGTCTTCTCAAACCACTGATTGGCGGGGTCCCGGGTGTCAGACCCGCAGCTATCCTGAGGATAGGTTATCAGTAGTTAACTCCCGGAAAACCCTTTTAAGGAACAGCAACTGTTCATCTCTTGCGCTGGTATATATTTATGTGTGAGGTATATATAGTGGGCTACTTGGCTTTCATACTATTTTTAATAGGGGGAACCCAATAAAATTTTGGGCAGTGGAAGGGCAATGGGCAATGAGCTCTTTCATTGTGGCAAAGGGGTTAGGTTAAGAAATTGGAATGGGGGGGGGGGCGCCATTTTAGTTTTCGCCTCAGGCAGCAGAAAGGCTAGGTGCACCCCTGGCTACGCCCCTGACTAGGGTACATTTCACCACTGAGGCTAGTAAATGGCTGCAGCTGTCCTCGTGACAACAAACATGGCATCATCACTTCTGGAAGCAGTGTGGACATAAGTCTCAGAACTCAAATTGGAAAAGGTGAGTGGGTTGGTTGGTTTCTTTCTTTCTTTTCCACAATTTTCTGGTGCCCAGAGGGTTAGGACAATACCTTTAAAGGGAACCTGCCAGTGTAGTGTAGTGACAGACCCTCTGATTTCAGTGGTCTGTCATTTCTGTGATGGCAGTCAGTACTGTTAGAATGCTGACATGCCAAACCCCACAAAGTGCGTCAGCTCTGTAAAGGAGATGTGTCCGATGAGGCCTGTCCCCCCCCCAACTTCCGGATGATGAGTCACAAATTTCTTTCCTATGTACAACAGGAAAGAAACTTGTCACTCATCGTCCAGATACAGGGAGATCAGGAACATCCAGTACCATCAGACTCACCTCTCTCGCAGCGCTGGCACGTGCAGCGGGGATCAGCATATCAGTACTCTAAAAGTGAAGAAACAGAGCAGAAACAGACTGAAGTTCAGTGATGGCAGCACAGTGCAGCTGACAGGTTCCCTATACATTCTCAGGCAAAAAGCCTTTTTAATGAAATGCTTCAGTCACTAAGAAGATAAATACAGAAAAGTCTTGTTAACTACCTGCAATCTCTTATAGATTTCTGGTCTTGATAGACTTTTTGTCTAATTACCATCAATATATTGGAGCCTTCTAGTCTTTACTATTGCCACACAGTGCACAGAAACCAGCTGAGCCTGTTTCTAAAGGAATGAAACTGTGCAGAACAGTTAATTCTTTCACATAGTCAAAGCATTTCAGAAAACCGCCCACGCTGCTTTTATATGGGTGCATCAAAAGATATTTACAAGGTCTGTCAATAAATCATAAGAACTTTCCGGAGTTTGATCGCCCGGAAAGACTGCCTCTTTTACATAAATTCAGTCTACAGGGAAAGTAAAGAAGTGAGGTCCAGAGCCCTCTCCTAGAATACTCTCCTCAGTGATGGTCAAAGTAACTTATCTTTCCTGAGGTTGGGATTTTCAGAAATTGCAGGTCTCTGGACTGCTTAAGCATGCCTTCATACGCTGTAAATTTTGTTGCAGAATTTTCCCCGACTGAAAATCAGTTCCATTCACCTGAATTGGGTTCCACCTGCTTGCTGCCTCATTCAAATTAATGGAGCTGATTTTCAAGTGCAGAAAACTATGCAACAAACTCTGCTGCTTGTGAAAGCACCCTAACAAATCACTTCTGCTTTCTTCATGAAACAACCCGTAAAATCCATCATAGATTCTGTGACTGCAGCAATGATGATCAATTTTTTTTTTTTAAATCACTATTTGTTGGCAGCACATTGACTAATGTTCACATGGGATGTGCTGCAAATAAATGAAACCAGTTAGGGGACAAATAATATTATCAATTGTTTGTTCCTGATACTTATTGTTGCACGTAAATAATACATAAATAAGGAGGTTTCCGATCAAAAATTTTTTCTTCATGGAAAAGAAATGTGTGGTCTACTTAAAGGCCTGTTTCACACGGTCAATATTTGGACAGTATTTCATACTTACCAACATTTGAGTTGGTAAAATCAGGGCATAAAAGCCTTACCCTGGGAAGGCCCCAGAAACAACCATTTGTGGGTGGGGTTTGAGTTATCTCCACCCATTTTCAGCCTGGGACAGCTCAAATTTGCCATGACTCTCTCTGAAACTCAGGGACGGTCCTGTCAAATTCAGGACAGTTGGCAGCTATGGTATTTGTAAGCCAAAACCAGAAATGGAACCTAGTGAGAAAAGGTGTCATAGAAATATTTGCGCCTCTTCTGGGTTTTGAACCCACTCCTGGTTTTGGCTTACAAATACTGATGCAAAAATACTGACCAAATACTGACCGTGTAAAAAAAGCCAAATAAAGATTGTGCTTTGCTAACCCCTGCTTCATATCAGAGATGCGATATGATAGATTTCTGATGTTTTATATCATATTTTAAACAGTTTTTAAACCTGAAGGCTGATTTACAGGGTTAATTCTAATCCCTTGTTTACTGCAACCAGGAAGAGGCGGGCCATAATCTCTGGACTTGGCTCTTACCTGTGTGAATGTAAGTGTAGTTCTGGTAGCTGAAGTGTAAGCAGCTAAATTGCATCTGCAGCCATGTATGTTGCAGTTATGCCTCATTCTTATGTCAGTGTCCGTGCTTAAAGAGGCTCTGTCACTAGTTTTCAGCATATAGCATGAGATATATAGGCAGATAGGGCTCATCACCCTTTCCCCACACATACCTTTATTTCCCAGAAGGAATCAGCCATTATGCCGGAAAATCCACTTTTAAAAATATGTTAATGAAGCATCAGAGCACTGGGAGGCGTGTTCTAGTCTTCTGAGCACCGCATCTGCGACGCCCTTCTTGCTGCTAACGCCGCCCTACATGTTCAAAAAACGCCCCCCTGCTGGATGATGGACAGCGCTAGACTCTCTGGTCTAGCATTGAAATCCCGCGCCTGCGCACTCACTCGTTGGCCGGCGCGTGCACACTACGCTTGCAGCGCCGAACTCTGCAAGCCCTTTCTATGTAGTGCGCGCGTGCCGGTCACCGAGTGAGTGCGCAGGTGCGGGATTTCAGCTCTAGACCAGAGAGTCTAGCGTTGTCCATCATCCAGCAGGGGGGCGTTTTTTGAACATGTAGGGCGGCGTTAGCAGCAAGAAGGGCGTCGCAGATGCGGTGCTCAGAAGACTAGAACACGCCTCCCAGTGCTCTGATGCCTCATTAACATATTTTTAAAAATGGATTTTCCAGCATAATGGCTGATTCCTTCTGAGAAATAAAGGTATGTGTGGGGAAAGGGTGATGAGCCCTATCTGCTTATATATCTCATGCTATATGCTGAAAACTAGTGACAGAGCCTCTTTAAATCCATGAAAAGGTGGTCAGTGATGCATCCATGAAGCTGCCCATAAAGGATCCATGTGTTCTCCGTGTCCGTTTTTTGCTGTCCATGTGTCATCCGTGTTTCACTGACACTGTTCAGCTGAAAAATAATTTTAAAAGCATCTCTTCCTAATGATCCATGAAACATGGATGGCATCTGTGATGCAACCATGGTTTTCACGGACCCATAGTCTATAATGGGCATGATGGATCCCTGAACATGGACAAAATAGAGCATGAATCCGTGCTAAGCAGCATCTCCCAGAGTACAGGGATCTTGTGATCTTGTGCGTGGAAGCAGACTGTAGAGGAAGTACTTGTTTAATGCTCCAGGACTCCACAGACCTTGGCTGGCTTTAAATGGCTTCAGGCTCCAGTCATACCCATGGGAAAGATTGTTGTTTCTGTCTTCTGTCTTGAGATCTGCACCCCACAGTGGGCAATGTACACAAGTCTTGTGAGCAGTGGCGTACTGCCAATATAGGCAGACCACGCAGCTGCTATGGGGCCCGCAGCACAGGGGGGCCCGGAGAGCAAGTAAGGCCCCGCACCCTACATATACTCTGCACAACAGGCATTGGTGTCCAGGTTATTCATAATTAACTAACTTGGGGCATTGAGATAGCCTGTGGCCTGCCCACTTGTGTTCCCTTCTTATGCTCAGTACCCCCCCCATGCACCAAACCCCCTTCCCCCCAGGTCCGCTCACCCCTGCAGTCCAGGAATAGATGTTGCTGTGTCTAAAGGACCTTTCTGACATCATCTGACCATGTGACCAATGGGGGAGGAGCCTGAGGAGCAAAGAGCTGTATTGCTGTATGGAGAGGAGCCAGGCTGGAGTTTGGTGAGGCCTAGCTGTGTGTCCCTGTCCCTGTGTGTGTGTGTGTCCTTGTATGCCTGTATGTCCTGTGTGTCTATCTGTCCCTGTCCCTATGTGTCCCTGTCCCTGTGTGTCTGTCTGTCCCTGTGTGTCTGTCTATCCCTGTGTGTCTGTCTGTCCCTGTGAGTGTGTGTCTGTCTGTCCCAGTGTGTCTGTCCCCCTGTGTGTCTGTCCCTGTGTGTGTCTGTTCCCCTGTGTGTGTGTCTGTCCTCCTGTGTGCCTGTCCCCGTGTGTGTCTGTCCATGTGTGTGTGTCTGTCCCCCTGTGTGTCTGTCCTCGTGTGTGTGTATGTCTGTCCCAGTGTGTCTGTCCTCCTGTGTGTCTGTCCCCCTGTGTGTGTGTGTACCTGTGTATGTCTGTCCCTGTGTTTGTCTGTCCCTGTGTCCCTGCCCCTATGTGTCCCTGTCCCCCTGTGTGTCCCTGTCCCCCTGTGTGTGTGTACGTCTGTCCCTGTGTGTCTGTCCTCCTGTGGGTGGGTGTCCCTGTGTGTGTCACCATCACCATGCCCACAGTGTTCCTATGTCTTGACACAGCTGCATCAGGACGTTCTGGGGGGGCAAGAAGAAGAAGACGGAAGTGGAGACATCGCTGCCATCATGGAGTCCATGGGAGAGGCACAGGGAGGCACAATAAGGATGCAGGTAACACTACCACATGATCTACACTAGTGTTATCTGTGGTTATACATAGGACTGCAGGTAACACTACCACATGATCTACACTAGTGTTATCTGTGGTTATACATAGGACTGCAGGTAACACTACCACATGATCTACACTAGTGTTATCTGTGGTTATACATAGGACTGCAGGTAACACTACCACATGATCTACACTAGTGTTATCTGTGGTTGTACATAGGACTGCAGTTAACACTACTACATTATCAGCACTAGTGTTATCTGGTGTTACATAGGACTGCAGGGGACATCTACTAAATTATCTGTACTCAGAGCGCTATCACTGTGTTACCTGTGGTGTTACATAGGACTGCAGGTGATAACAACATTATCTGTATCGCCCCAGATCTGGCAGGAGTCTTGGTGGCTACTTGGCTTTTATACTAATTTTTAATGGGAGGGGGCACCATTTAAATTTTTGCCTCAGGAAGCAGAAGAGCTAGAATCGGCCCTGTCCGTTCCTACAGTCCCTTGCCTTCGGCCCCCTGGAACTTTTCAACCTTTTGCCACATTTCAGGCTTCAAACAAAAAGATATAACATTTTAAATTTTTGGTGAAGAATCAATAACAAGTGGGTCACAATTGTGAAGTGGAACGAAATTTATTGGATCATTTAAACTTTTTTTGTAATAATAAAACTGAAAAGTTGGGCGTGCAAAATTATTCGGCCCATTTACTTTCAGTTCAGAAAACTCACTCCAGAAGTTCATTGAGGATCTCTGAATGATCCAATGTTGTCCTAAATTACTGATGAAGATAAATGGAATCCACCTGTGTGTAATGACGTCTCCGTATAAATGCACCTGCTCTGTGATAGTCTCAGGGTTCTGCATCATGAAGACCAAGGAACACACCAGGCAGGTCCGTGATACTGTTGTGGAGAAGTTTAAAGCTGGATTTGGATACCAAATGATTTCCCAAGCTTTAAACATCCCAAGGAGCACCGTGCAAGCGATCATATTGAAATGGAAGGAGTATCAGACCACTGCAAATCTACCAAGACCCGGCTGTCCCTCTAAACTTTCATCTCAAACAAGGAGAAGACTGATCAGAGATGCAGCCAAGAGGCCCATGATCACTCTGGATGAACTGCAGAGATCTACAGCTGAGGTGGGAGAGTCTGTCCATAGGACAACAATCAGTCGAACACTTCACAAATCTGGCCTTTATGGAAGAGTGGCAAGAAGAAAGCCATTTCTCAAAGATATCCATAAAAAGTCTTGTTTACAGTTTGCCACAAGCCACCTGGGAGACACACCAAACATGTGGAAGAAGGTGCTCTGGTCAGATGAAACCAAAATCCAACTTTTTGGAAACAATGCAAAACGATATGTTTGGCATAAAAGCAACACAGCTCATCCCCCTGAACACACCATCCCCACTGTCAAACATGGTGGTGGCAACATCATGGTTTGGGCCTGCTTTTCATCAGCAGGGACAGGGAAGATGGTTAAAATTGATGGGAAGATAGATGGAGCCAAATAAAGGACCATTCTGGATAAATACCTGTTGGAGTCTGCAAAAGACCTGAGACTAGGACGGAGATTTATCTTCCAACAAGACAATGATTCCAAACATAAAGCAAAATCTACAATGGAATGGTTCAAAAATAAACGTATCCAGGTCTTAGAATGGCCAAGTCAAAGTCCAGAGCTGAATCCAATTGAGAATATGTGGAAAGAGCTGAAAACTGCTGTTCACAAACGCTCTCCATCCAACCTCAAAGAGCTCGAGCTGTTTTGCAAGGAAGAATGGGCAAGAATTTCAGTCTCTAGATGTGCAAAACTGATAGAGACATACCCCAAGCGACTTGCAGCTGTAATCGCAGCAAAAGGTGGCGCAACAAAGTATTAATGCAAAGGGGACGAATAATTTTGCACGCCCCACTTTTCAGTTTTATTATTACAAAAAAAAGTTTAAATGATCCAATAAATTTCGTTCCACTTCACAATTGTGACCCACTTGTTGTTGATTCTTCACCAAAAATTTAAAATGTTATATCTTTTTGTTTGAAGCCTGAAATGTGGCAAAAGGTTGAAAAGTTCCAGGGGGTCGAATACTTTCGCAAGGCACTGTATGTTCAGTTGACCCCCCCCCCCCCCTTCCCACATATCGGCATGTGGTGACTGGGCATTTTTGGGCACATAATAGGGGTTAGATAACCCCTTTAACCCTTAGGATACCAGAATTTTTTTGTGTTTGCATTTTCATTTTTTTCCCTATCTTCCTTGAGCCATAACTTTTTTATAATTCCGTTTACATAGCTGTCTTATTTTTTGCGGGACATGTTGTACTTTCCAATGCCACCATTTAATATGACATACAATGTAGTGGTAAGCGGAAAGAAATTCCAAACAGAGAGGAATTGGGGAAAAAAAGCAATTCCTCCACCGTTTTACGGGTTTTGTTCCTATGGCGTTCCCTTTGCAACAAATGGGGTGTGGCAGGGGAGGAGCCAGGGCAGAAGGTGGGATGGGCCAGGGGTGAGTACTGGGTAGAGTTAGGGACCCCAATTCAGATTCTTGCTATGGAGCCCAATGATTTCTACGTACGCCCCTGCTTGTGAGGATTGCAACCCTTGGGTGAATTAGGTGGTTAAGTATTATATTTGATAGTGCCCCAGGGAGCTCTTGGAATCAGCCCTATACGCCAGACTCAATATTGTTTGAAACATTTAAGAATTGTATCTCTATTTCATGTGTATTAATGTGGAACAACTTAAAGCGCTTATCCCATGAATAATGTAACAAGTGAAAATCAGACATCATATAATACGTACCAATCTCTTTCTAACAAAGCTACAACCAGCCCTGTACCTCACATGGATCCAGAGATCTCCCTATTCATTACTCTGTTAAATTTATATCAAGCTGACAGCTCAAGGGGAGTGTCCTATCTCAGGGGGTGTGTCTTTCTTCTGTAGTTCTCTCCCTATCACAGCTCAGGAGACAGTTGATGAGGATGAACCTGAGCACGTGCAGCCATCTCAGTGAGCATAACTCCCTGTGAACAAAAGAATCAGGCAGTTAAAGTCCAACTTGCCTGATCCTTATATACTCCAATACCTGACCTTGGGGGAGAGCTGGGAGGCTGTCATACAAATTCCATAGTCGGCTGGTCTTCCTGGGATATGCTCATGTACATTAGAACATTTCACTTAGCAGTACAACATTACAACAATTACCCCTTTTCCAATAACCATATTCTTGGACGCTGTACATAATATTTTATAGAAGTTTAACCAGAAAGTAAGAGGCCATGCCAATCATACAATTTCATATTACGGTTCTCAATCTATGACATCTAATTCACTACATGGAGATGTCCCTCAGAATATTACATGGTTAGGTAAAACACTGCTTTTTTTAAATTTGGACTCTCATGACCTGTTTTCAGCATGTTAACAAGCATTGTCGGTCTGTGGTGCCTAGGGACACCTTTAAGGCTGCCATGGATATTTTACTATTGTTTTAGCTTATATTCTAGGACATTTGTATAAGCAGCATGCACAAATAACAGAATATCAAATATGGCTTTTTGAAAACCATCCCCTCAAGACATTTTACAAAGTTGCCAGTGGAGTATTTGTAGGAAGTGTAATGCAATATGTTATTCTTGTAAGATGATTGGTAATCCTTATTGTCCTGGAGAGCTACTCTTCATAACGCAGAATGGTCCTTTTCAAGTATTATATTTCTATTTACTAATTATAGAGGAGTTTCTAACAAACCTTTGTCTTCTTCAGGCATTTAGTTTCTGATAGGACTCCCATATGGGCAGTGACATACACAAAAGTTATTTACAACCGGACAGCACATTGATATCTAGCATGTCTCCCTTGTTCTTCTGTGCCTCTGAGGGCATAGACAAATACAATACTCCTTCCTGCTGGAAAAAGTATGCTTCATTTAGAAAGGGTCATATGACAGAGGAAAATAAATATAGATGGGGTTCAGTATATTTCTGTTTTTACTATTATTTCTCACTTTCAGTTTATTATTAGCTTTATCATGTTTATTATATGCTATAGTTGCATTTGATGGTGGAGTGCCATGAGGAGGATGGCAGTGGTAGTAACTCCAGCAATGATAGTTGTACACATGGGTCACAGTGACAATACTCACACCTGTGCATTACCAGATAGGCACACCCTTTCTTCTCGCGAGGCATACTCTGATGTTGGGGATCTCGCCTGGTGGTGACTGTGGTGCCCTTGTTGTTAGGTGTTTTAGCAGGGTGTGAGGCAAGAATAGGGATGAAGTGATCGGGGAATGATGGAGGAGTCAGTAACCAGACCAGCGGTAGTAAATAAATTAGTCTCTCTTTACTAAAGTGCAGGATAGGGGTAGTAGTACATCCAACAATATCAAGGCGCAGTTCTAAGCAGTTCACAGTGCAAATCTTTCCCAATAGAAATGTATGGATGGGGGTTGTCTCCCCAAAGTCTCTCTCTCTGCAGAACATAAGGCTGGCAATGAGGTTCTTAGCAGATGCTTCTGTAATTCCTGGGTTGAGGAGTGCAGAATTAAGTTACGGCTGGCCAAACCATCTCAAAGTGTGGAAGGGTGTGTTAGTAATGTTCCCTCTCACAGCAATAAGGTCTGTCTTTCTGTTGACTCCTTTTCTGTAAACTATTAGGATACCCTGCTGACTGATTCCAGTACATGGCCTGGATTCTGAACCTTCTAACTTCTTCAGGAGAACTTTAATGCAGAATTTGTTCTTTAGATGTAGAGACTTTAGAAGTGATAATTGTCTGAGTTCAGGCCTAGTTTTGAGGACTAAGCACATATAGGCCCTCTGTGTTCCTCTGCAAAGGTGTTAACCCTGACTTTTCCATACAAACTTCTTAGCTGTACAACTACAGTAAATTAGAACATTTCACTTAGCAGTACAACATTACAACAATTACCCTGTTCTTGGACGCTGTACATGATATTTTATAAAAGTTTAACCAGAAAGTAAGAGCACATGCCAATCATACAATTTCATATTACGGTTCTCAATCTATGACATCTAATTCACTTCATGGAGATGTCCCTCAGAATATTACATGGTTAGGTAAAACACTGTGCTTATGTTTACACTATAGAAGAGATTTACTATGAAAAACATGCCAGAATTTTGTCTCAAATTATGCCAAAAAACTGGTATACCCACTGTCCCAGATTTACTAATTGTAAACATGGTGTAAGCTTAGACAAGCTGTCTAGATCTGCATGAGATTTATCAGAGGAGGTCAGGCTAGATGATAAATCTGGGTAGACACTTTTCACTAACTCTATACCAACAATTGGTTGGCTTAGGGGTTGTTCACATATCAGTTATTTGGTCAGTTATTTCCATCAGTTATTGTGAGCCAAAGCCAGGTGCGGGTCAAAAACACAGAACAGGTGCAGATCTTTTCATTATACCTGATCTCTGTGTAGTGTCCACTCCTGGTTTTGGCTCACAATAACTGATGGAAATAACTGATCAAATAACTGATATGTGAACAACCCCTTACTTTGAGACAGATTTTTACACCAGTATTACACAAAAATATTGGTGCAAAATGGTGCATCTTAGGTGTTTCCCCTTTCCCATGAAGCTCCACCTACCTCTCCTCTAAGCTCCTCCCTCTTGTCAAGCATGTTAGGAGAATGCCTAGAAATCTGAGATGCGATAAATTGAACCAATTTGCACCACTTTTGTAGCTAGTTTTTTTGGAGCACAAACATTAGTAAATCTGAGCGTGTGTGTCAAATTTCTTATATGTATTCAACAATTTTTAAGCCTCATTTGACAGTGTTTAGTGTCCTTTTACACATTGTCAAAATTGGCTACCCGTTCCCATCTCTGCCTGGCATGCTCCTTCTATCTGCCTCTCTCCTTGCTGACATCTTGTTCCTGTCCACCGCCATTCCCTCATTCTGGGCTGCATCGCCCATCATCCTGTTTATGGCCTTGATCTTCATGCTGGGACTTCTAGTGTTGTGCATTGTACAAGTTTCAGTATTTCTGCTAATTTTCTGGAGTTCACTAGATGGTCCTGTTTAGTGATTGACAGCTCTCTCTGTATGCATATAGAGATAGCTGTGAATCACCAATTAAGACAGCCCACTGAAAGTATAAAAAAAGCAGAAATTTAAATGAATAAGGTACAAGTTACACTGTATCCCTTCCCAGAAAACAATTTACCGTACATGAATCCTTGTGCATATCTATCTATCTATCTATCTATCTATATCTATATATATATATTTATATTTATATATATAACATCCAGCCTCTTGTGGTATGCCATTCCAAACTTTTTCAACTTGTATCTGTGGTTCTTGGCTGCTGTGCATGAGAGATCCATTGCCCCATCGTGTCCCAGAAATTCTCGATGGTGGAGATGGTGAAGAGATCTGGTGATTGAGCTGGTCAGGGGACCTGCTGGAGACCCTGAAGAGCATGTTGTATAGCATGGGCAGTGTTTGGGTGGGCATTATCTAGTTGGAACACCACATCTTCTAAATCAAAAAGATAGTAGGACTGGTTCCATGATGCCCTGAACACACTGAAGGCTGGTCAATGTTCCCTCCATGAATTCCAAAAGGGAATGGCCATGGTAGCTAATGCCACACAATGCATGATGGCAGTAGGCACTCTCTAGCCCTCCTGCAAACTTTGTTGCAGCCATCATTATTACCAACGCAGAACCAGCTTTCCTCACAGAACACTATCATTTGTCATTTATGGTCACATCAGAGTTGGCAAGAGGGCTGGAGAGCACATGCTACCATCATGCACAGTGTGGAGACACACAGGGCCAACACAAAATGTCATGGTGCGGGGCACCATTAGCTACCATGTCTGTTCCTGTCAGGTGTTTGTGTAAGGGAAAATTGACCAGCCTTTGCTATGTACAGGACATTGTGCAAACAGTCATATTGCCTTTTTTGAGTCAGTTGTGTTCAACAAGATAAATCCCACTCACATACTGCATGTGCTACACAACATGCTCTTCAAGGTATTCTGCAGCATCTCTGACCATCTCCAGATCTCACCCCAATTGATAATATCAGGAACTGGATGGGGCGATGGATCTCTCATGTAGAGCAGCCTACAACCACCTTGTCTGAACTAGGGGTCCAAGTTGAAAGAACTTGGAACAACATACCACAGTAGGATATCCAGCATCTGTATGAATGTTACCATGGCAGGGTAGCAGCCTGTATCGCAGCAAAGGGAGATGCCACCTCAAAATATATGCTGCTGCAGAACCTAAAATAAAGATTCACATCCCAATTGTGTGATCATTGACCAAGTACAACTAGTAGTTAATACTTTTCCAATCGCAGCTGAATTGCACTTGAACTCTTCAGGAGTTTTTAATATATATATTCCTTGCCAAAAGCAAAATAAATTGAGAGGCCTACAGAGAGAGATAACATTGTGATGTTACATTTATAGGCACAGGGAAAAATTCTCATGCCCCTTTGCCCACCTTTAGTAACAACATTAACAAAGCGAGTCTGAATGCCTTCTTAAATTGCTCAGGCAAGAGCAAATGTTGCCCGCGTTTTATCTCCCTAGAGACTCAAAAACCTTCCAAGAATGAAGTTATGGGAGCGGATCTGGCACTGGGGCAAGCTGGGGAGAGCAGTAATGTACTGTCTCATGCAGACAACAACGCCTCAGTGTCAAAGTTACAAGACCAAGGGCAGCTGACTGATTCAAGTATACAGCACACAGAAGAAAGGATAACAATCTCTTGGCAAAAAACTTGACTTCTAAACAGAAGAATGAAGCAGCAGGAGAGCTCACTCACACCATCATGTACAAATATACAGGCGAGGCCTGCCACTAGAAATGATAATGCATCAGAATTCTCGGAGATCATGCACACTTGTAAAACACAGAACAAAGGATGTTCTTCTACAAGTCAAAAATGTAATCTAATAGTCACATAACTTGGGAAAATTAGTTCATGGTACTACCTTTTGGTAAAGATATTTCCTTGAGCCCTGTAGGTTCCCCAGCAGGACAATTTCTTGGCAGTGGCGGGTGCTGCCATCTTTATGTCATCTTCTCAAGATGAAAGCTAGCTAGATATGTCTTATCCAGACTTCTCTTTTCTTCTGTAAACCAAAGGATATGAGTACAGGGAGGTTATGCTTGTCTTAAAATCTGCTAGAATGAATCAGCATATCCTGACTCCCATAACTGCATCCATTTGCCATGAGAAAAGAGGATGGAGACATTGATATCTTTCCTTAAAAAGCTGCAGGAAACTGAAGCCATCCTCTAGGGATAAAATTACAATAATGACACGGCTACAGATGGTGTAGTGTTTCTTTAAGACAGCTTATATTACTGATGAATGTATATTTAAAACAACATTGTAGTATGTTCATGGTAATTAATCAGTCACTAATCCAGGGACAATTTACAGCTGATCCTATTCATAAATAAAATACAATTTTCCACTGATTATACTGCTAATATTGCTTTAGGCGATGTTCATATGTAGTGGATTAGTGGCCGATTTTCAGTGTGGAAATCTGTGACACACTATACAGTACTGTACATGTGAAACAGGTTGTCAAAACCGCATTCATTTTGGGCATGATAGATTTTCAAACCCACAATATGCCTATTATGTTGTTGATATGCGGTAGATATACATATGAGGTTTTCATTTTCAACCTTTTACATTGCAAAGGCTGAAATTCACAACAAAATGAGTGACATAATCCTTATGTAACACCCTTAAAGTGGTTATGCTATGACTGATGTAAAAAATGAAAACCAGATATCATATAGGACATGACAATCTCTTTCTTTCTAACAATGCTATAACCAGTCCTGTACCTCACATGGATCCAGAGATTTCTCCATTATTACTCTTCAGGCTGGTAGATCAGAGGGAGTATATTTTCTTTGGGGAAGGGGGGGGGGGTTGTCCTTTCTCAGAAGGCATGCCCTTTCTCAGGGAGTGGGTCCTTTCTGCAACTACTCTCTCCCTGTAACTGTCACAGCTTCTAACAGTAAATATGGCTGGTGGTGCGGTACCCCAGAACAGAATACTTGCAAACTGTTCTTGCTATGTAATGTTATGTAACTTTATGTAACATAATGCCATGTAATGCACCAGCATATCTCTACATGGATCAGTCAGGGTTAATAATCCTGACTTCGTCCCTTTAGGAAGTTAGATGTGGACTTGGGTCTGCGCCTCACTTATTTAATGAGTGGTGTGTTAGCTGAGGAAGTGTGCTCACTTCCAAGAAAACTAGGCCTGGTTTCCAGAGAATAATCAACTCTGAACAAAACAGTAATTGCAATCCAAAAGTACTTCAGAAAGAGACAGCGAAAAGAAAGAACTGAGAAGGTCCAGAGTCTGCATGGTCGAGCATCACAGTGAGTCAGTAAAGTATTTGCTGTTTAACCCCGCCCGCTGGGCGCGTGTTTAAAGATGGCCGTGTGTGAACTGCTGAATTATACAGCAGACACCCGTGGCTTATTTCCGCGATCGGCAGTAATGCCGATCGTGGACATTTAACCCTTCGGATGCCGCGGTCAATCCTGACCACGGCATCCGAGGGCTTAAAACACCGGAGTATGTATGCAGCAGCCCCTGTCATAGTCAATGACAGGAGGCTGCTGCATAGACTTTCCTATGGAGCACTTCTGTGTAATAGGGCTCCATAGGAAAGCATTAAAATCATCATAGACTCCAATGCTAATGCATTGGAGTCTATGATATAAGCAGTCAGATGATTGCTTGTAATAGTTCCCTATGGGAACTATAAAAAAAGTGTAAAAAAAATTAAATAAATAAAATAAAAAAAAAATAAATTAAAAAAGCATAAAAGTTCAAATTTCCCCAAATTTCCCCTTTTCCCAAAATAAAAATAAAAGTAGTAAAAAAATAAAAAATCATCATGGGTATCGCCATGTGCGAAAACTTCCATATTATAAAAATATAAACATTTCTTTCCCGTATGGAGAACAGCGAAACAGAAAAAAAGCGTCAAAATGGCCGATTCGCCATTTTTTGTTGCTTTTTTTTTCTAAAAAAAATGAAATTAAAAGCGATCAAAAGGTCATACACACCCCAAAATGGTATCAATAAAATGTTCAGATCGCCCTGCAAAAAATGAGCCCCCATACAGCTCTGTACACATAAGTACCAAAAAGTTATAGGGGTCAAGATATGACAAAAAAAAAAAAATTCAACTTTAGAATTATTTTATCACTATCAAAACACAAGAAAAACTATAAATATTAGGTATCGCCGGATTCGTACTGACCAGTAGAATGAATGTAACTGGTCAGTTTTAATGAACATTGAACGCCGTAAATAAAAAAAACCTGTAAATCTGTAGCGAAATTGCGTTTTTTTTGCAATTTCACCCAGAAAGTACAACTTGTCCCGCAAAAAACAAGCCCTCATACAGCTATGTGAACAGAAAAATAAAAAAAGTTATGGCTGTATGAAGGCAAGGAGCGCAAAACGAAAACGGAAAAAAAAACCCTCCGGGGTGAAAGGGTTAAGGCTCATAAAGACTTTGCTGCAAAGGGGGAAATTGCTAAAACACTCTCCCACACTTTGACATGGTCCGGACCAACTGTATCTCAAGCCTGTACCCCTCAGTTGGGAATTACAGAGTATTATTGCCAGCCTTAGATTCTGCAGAAAGAGACTTTTGGAATATAGAGAGTAAAGAGTACTACACTCTTCATCCTGATCTATATCCATATTATCTAGTATCTGGGGAGATTTGCACTGTGAATTATTTGGAACTGTGTTTTGATACCATTGGATGTACCACAACTCCCATTCTGCAGTTTAGTAAATACAGAAGTTTATTTTATACAACTGGTTTGTTTACAGAATCCAGCACCATATGCCAGCCACAGCATCTACATTTCCTGCCTTGCACCCATACACAACACCAAGGGAACCCCAACTACCATTAGACAGGAGTTCCAACATCAGGGTGTGCTCCGAGGGAAGAAAGGAAAAACCCTCCTATCACTGCCCTGACCCTAGGTAGCATTGGTGCAAGGATTGCCACAGCCCATATTTATTGGAACCAGAGTCACTACCACTCCCCTTCTCCATTCTTCCAGGGCTTGCAGCAGAGGCAGTTGAAGGATGGAACTGAGCATGTGTGACCACATCAACAGGTGGAGGTGCACATTACTACACAGATTTAAAATCTGGAGGCATCATTATAATGATGTAACGAGAATCTCTCACAAATGCCAGCCTCTTATAGGCTATAGGCACTAGGCCTGAAACCTATCAGAGAGAATGGGAAAGGTTGACATCACTCCTGTGCTCCGCCGCAGCATTCAACTGTATTGCTGTCCTGACGACAATGGAAGCGCTCATTTCCCTCTGCCCTGCCAATGCCCCCTGAGACCACTGAGTCGGTGAGGCCTTGCCAATATGTCAGGCACAATAATCTGTGGCCACATAAGCTCCACCATGTCACACTGACTCTTGCCTCTAAAACCTCTTCAATATGTCAATCATTTATAAATCTGACTAGCTATTGTCTTCTCTTCACTGTGAAAGAACCCCTCTGGCCCTAAGGGCAGATCCTGGCTGGGATCCTATATAGTATCTATGAGATGACAGCTCTAGTCCCTCATGATTAGCTGAGACTCAAGGCAAGCCATTATGAGCAAGTCTGCTAGGACAGGGTCATGTGATCCCGTTCTTTATCTTCTCATATTCCCTGTATTCTGATATGTAAAATGTCGAATGACAATTTGATTGATTCTTGCGGGACAAATCTCAAAAACTTCATATTAGTTGGAATGTTGGAAATTTTTGGGAAATCCATAATAAATTCCATTTGCCCAGAATCAAATCGCTCATCTTTAAGTGGCACTCTAAATTTGTTTTCATCATGATGCTTTAAACAAACGAACTTCAGTATACATAATTATAGACTAGTATAACAATTACTAGCACACCTAGAATACAGGTTGGTATTAAATCCAATGAAGGATATTCTCTGTGCACCTATAAATGTGTCAGTTGCTAGGAACCAGCTGCTGTGCCAAGCCCAGATATACAGTAAATGTGTGCAGACTGCGTTTATAACCAGTAATTACATTGTAGATTCCATCTGCTGCAGACAGCAATCCACTTTAGAACCCAGGTCACTTCACAACCATTTATGTTATAAATACCTGGAAATCAGCCAGCCCAAGGCAGCTATTCATTGTAATTCATCACAGCAAATACTGTATAAATTATATTTCTGTCTGTAACTTTTGCATACTTAACACATATTTGACATATGCTCCACAGAGACCAAATTAAACTGAGACAGAATAAAAATGAAAATGTTTTCCATGTTGTCAGGTATGTGGATCTCTATGTCTACAAAGGTTTTCCTGATTGACGGGCCTTTTTGGTCACTGCCAGAAGTCACATTCCATTTGTTCAGCATCATTTAGAAGTTTACATAGAAGATGTCTTCATCATTGTGATTAAAGGAGTTATCCAAGATTAATACAGAACTTCCAGAGTGACAGAGCCATGGTGGTGATAATACTTACCTGGTCCCCGCCGCTGGGTTTGGTCTCTCAAGCTCCCGGCCACCTATTCCTCTCCCTGCTCTGAAGACAAGATTCGTCCACAAGGGACACATGACCTCTGCAGCCAATCACAAGCTTCAGTGTTGATCTGCTCTTCTTGCATTACTACAACAGTTCAGTGTGATTGGCTGCAGCGGTCATATCCCTCCCCCCTTCTCAATCAACAGAACATTGTTTTCAGAGATATTGGAAGAGCTGGCCCAGGAGGGACAGAGATTGAACCTAGGGCTGAGGACCAGTTAAGTATCATCACCACTGGGAATCGCCCACTCTGGGAGGTCTGTATTAGTCTTGGATAACCCCTTTAAAGTGCACATAAATGAGAGAGGTGACCTTAGAATTAAAAGTATGTTACTTTGGTACCATTAGAACAGATGATGTCATGTATAGGATCATGAAAAGGGACCATCGGAGGAGACCATCTGCTTGTTTATCATCCTCCTCAGGTCTACAGTGCTTTATTCATGCTGCATCATACTTTAATAGACTTTGCACCTTCTTTCTGAATATTTTAAGTACAAATTACATGTATAATATATTATATAGTGACAGCAAAAATATCAGTTTTACCTTGGTTTATCTGTTAACAGTATTAGGGAGATCAAGCTTTTACCATGAAGTGCTACCAATAGAAGTGAAGATTAACGTAGTATGGTAGTTCAATAGTTAGTGGTCTTAGCTTGGTATCTATCCAAGGGAAACATCTGCAATGGGGTTTTACTGTATGTTCTTCACATGTCCTTTGATTTTTTCTCAAATTTCTACAAAATTCCAAAAACATAGGGTCCTTTCACATTGGCAGATATTCTGTCTGGTAATAAGCACCAATCAACAATAACAGTATGTGGCTAGCTTCTTGCATTATCACAATTGTTCATCGTGTGCTGCCAACAAATGAGCTGCTTGAGTAGATTGTAGAAAGTTGACCATAGAATACCTAGCTACACAATATAGATCAAAATGGCCAAATCAGACTTCTAGAGTAAACATATCGACATATTTTTAATATTTATGACTTTTGCAAAGTTTTGAATGTATGGTACATAATATTTTTAAAATCTATTCTAACTATTCACCTTTAAAACATCTTCTGCCTGTTAAATAGTCAAAGTCCAATTTCATTTTAAGAGTTCTATACAGGCTTTCAAAATTATGTTTGTAGTCCTGCCAATTACTGCTGACGAACGTCAAACCCTAGATGAAAGGGTCTATTTAGCATTAAGGTTGAGGTGGGACAAGGGTTAGAAATTATAGGCATATTTACAGGTGAACCTGTAAAATGAGAAACTGCAACGCTTTATTGGTCGGCTGCTATTTCTGTTTTTCACAGTCCACTAGGTGTAAAAACATGGTTACTGACTTAACAAAAGGTGATATCAAATAAAAATAGGATAAAAAAAAACAAATAAAAATAAGATAAAAAACCAGGATGAAAAGGGACGCTGCGAAGAGGATAAAAGAAACTGAATATTTTATTGGTACAACCGCCATGCGCTTCAAAGACCTGCCGTCTTCTTCCTCATTGAATTGAATATGGTACTTGCCTGAGCATCTTTTCAACCTGTTTTTTATTATTTAACCTGTTATTTTTATTATTGATAGTATTTCTTGGACCCTCAGTGGACCCACAGCCCAGAAGGGATCAGTTGTCCATCTCAGGTGGCTACAAGACTAGATTCAGTTCAGGGTTACATACTCTGATATCCAGGAGTGCCCTATGTGCTATTTTTCTACAAAAGGAGATCAGATGGAAGGGGTCTGTTTTGTTCCACAGAGAAAACACCCTCTTTTTATGACCTGTGTTTGGTACTGCAGTTTAGCTCAGCTAGGAAAAAGGCCACATTCATACAACCTGTTTAAAGAGTACCTGTCACCCAAAAATACAATGCAATCTGACACCACCATGTCAATAGAGCAGGAGAAGCTGAGCAGCTTTGTAAGAAAAGAGTCAGTAAAACCTGTAATTGATACAAATAAATATTTGCATTTTTCACTTCCTGTGACTACCTATTGGTACAGGGAGGAATTATCAGTGATTGATAGCATTGTGTATATAAGTGTCCATAGAGAGATAGCTGTCAGTCACTGATAACCCCTCCCTCCTGTACCGATAGCTCTTCACAGGGCTGCAGATGTAAATGTAAAAATTACAAGTTTTACTGAATCTTTTCCTTCAAAATATATATCAATCTGCTCAGCACCTCCTGTTCTGTAACATGCTGCCTGCAAACTGCATTGGACTTTTTGGTGGCAGGTCATCTTTAAGGCTAGGGCTTGGTGGTGAGCTTGGGACTAACAGGTGTCGCTTTCCGCAATTGTGACCACCAGGATCAAAAAAATCCAGCAGGGTTGGATTTTTTGTGATTCTGGGGTTTCGGTCACTACAAACGTGAGAGTCATGCTGTGACCCCATTCATTTCGATGACTGTAGTGCTGCACTGTGATCCTTGGTCACGCAATACCTGTAGTACCCAAGATTGCTATGTAGCCCTAGCCTAAAGTTGCCCTTGAACATAACAGTAAAGTGGGGAAGAACAGCATTCAGCCAATGGATATTGAAGGCGAATAGACATATTAAAGTCACCCACACATATTTAGAAATAAATGGTTAATCTAGCTGCTCAATGGCCAATTTAAAAATATACTAACCAATGGCAGGTATCAGAACTTGGTACCTAATAAATATGAAATCTCTTGATGTACAAATCCATTCAAGAAATCCTAATGTACCATGTTGACAATGTTAAACCAAGTTGCATTCAGTTGCACTTGCATTCAGAGGTTTCTATAGAGCTAATCTGATGACCACTATTATAGTCTGATGGGTGTATCATTGTCAGTTTGTATCTTTTTGTAAAGAGGTCTGTCATAGCTTGATGGCCTAAGGCTACTTTCACACTAGCGTTTTTTAATTCCAGTATTAAGTTCCGTCATAGGGGCTCAATACCGGAATAAAACGCTTCAGTTTTGTCCCCATTTATTGTCAATGGGGACAAAACTGAACTGAAGACAACGGAATGCTCCTGAAAGCATGCTGCGGTTTGCTCTCCAGTCCAGGCATCCGCACCAAGACGGATCCGTCATGACCCCCAACGGATCAGTTTGGTGTAAAACAATGGTGAACGGATCCATCCTCCATTGACTTTCAATGTAGTTCATGACGGATATGTCACCTGCACACATACATACACACATACAGACATACACATAAACATACACGTACATATACACATACAAATACACATACATACTTACATGCTCTCGGCAGGTCTCCACAGCGCAGTAGGAGCAGGACAGCGCACACATAGGATGATTCCACCCGGCGCCCAGCAGAGGGCGCTGTGGGGAATCGTCCTATGTGCGCGCCGTCCTGCTCCTCCTGCGCTGTGGAGACCTGCCAGGAACATGTAAGTATGTATGTTTATTTGTATGTGTATATGTCTGTGTGTGTGTCTGTGTGTATGTACTGTGTGACATGTGTGGTGCCGGAGCGCGGTTCCGGCCCCACACATGTCCCTGCGGCAGCACGGATCCGGTGGCATCCTTCACCTGCCGGATCCGTGCTGCCGCTAATGTGAAAGAGGCCTAATGTGAATGGATCTTCTTTGTCATGGTTTAGACGGTTTCCCCAGACAGCATATTTTATATCAGTAAATCCATTTATGACAACTTTCTCTTGAATAAATAGATGGTTATCACTGGATATAGTGGCTTAGAAGAGTAAACATGAACTATAGAGGAAGTGGAGTGTAAGTGAAAGAATGCCTATTGAAACCTGATAACAGTCCAGTATCATCATCACCTATCAGAGTCAATATTGAAATAGGCAGTTGACACCCACCCTTTAGCAGTGACATCCTGGTAAAATGAGCATTACACATCTGAAATAAAATACATTGCAATATTAAATCTAATGCCCCAATTTAAAATGTCAAATTAATATTTCATTTGCAAATATAGACTAAAAAGAAATATATCATATTTGTTCAAGTCTTTAATTCTGTCTACAGCATTATGGTTCCTAGTGTTCCTAGTCATAGTTTCAAGTAGTAGGATCATTAAAGAAGTTCATGTTAGTTTAAAATGGCATTTACCATGTAGAGAAAGTTAAAACAAGGCTCTTACTAATGCAGGAGCATAGCTATAAGGAGTGCAGAGGTAGCAGTCGCTACAAGGCTAGAAGCCTGAGGGGCCCAAAGACCCTTGTGCAGCATAAGAAGACACCGGTATTATGGAAAGTGCATGCTGTTCAAGTTACATCTCTGGCTGGAGGCAAGTGGTTAGGTCAAGTATTTGGCATGGAAAAAGGGGGGGGGGGGGGTCGCCGTTTCAATTTTTGCTTCAGATAGCACGAAGACTATGTGCTTTCCTGTCCCTGACCATAAAGCACTGAGGGAGGGGGGCCCAAGCTGAACTCTTGCACGAAGGCCAATGAGCCTTTAGCTACACCTCTGTACTAATGTATTGTTATTATCCATATTACTTCCTTTGCTGTCTTGATTCATTTTTCCATCACATTATACACTGCTTGTTTCCATGATTATGACCACCCTGCAGTCCAGACTGTGCTTGCACACTATTGGAAAAGGTGACAGTCCCTCTGGTGGCTGGGACCATGTTAGTGCGCATAGGCCAGCATTTTTTCCTATAGTGTACAGGCATGGCCACCACTGCTGGATTGTAGGGTGGTCATAACTATGGAAACAAGTAGTGTACATACCTCCCAAGTGTCCCTCTTTTGGAGGGACAGTCCCTCTTTTTGACCCAAGTCCCTCTGTCCCTCTTTCATCCTTAAATGTCCCTCTTTTTGACCTGGGGAATTAATGCATAAATGTGCATTAATAAATGTATTAAATTGCTCCTTACTAAAGTGTTTGTATGGTTTCTACCAGTATATTAGACCAGAACTTCATTATTTGGTGCAAGTTGTACCTTAAAATATCTATAATCTGATGATTTATGTGTTAATATTTATATGGACATTGAAACGCAAGAAAAAAATTGCAGCAGGGGCGCCAGTAATTATGCTTTGGGTTGACTTAGAGGCGTGGCCTAGTATGAAAAAACTGCCGTGATGTGCACCGCACACATTGTCCCTCTTTGCAATTTTCAAAAGGTGGGAGGTATGCAGTGCATAATGTGATGAAAGTATGAATCCAGCCAGGAAGGGGGCAATATGGATAATCACAATACATTAGCAAGTGTATTGTATTAACTTTCTCTACATGATAAATGACATTTACTGAAGTGAGACAACCCTACTTTTGATGTATATCATATAGTGTGCTATATAGTGCCCAAATAGTACAATATAATATAAATATGCAGTATATATATATATATATATATATATATATATATATATATATATAGTGGTCCCTCAAGATACAATGGCCTCAATACAATACAATATTTTCAACACACAATAGTCTTTTCTGAGCCATCGTAAGTTGAAACTAGCTTCAACATACAATGTGGCAGACTCGGATCCAACCAATCCAGGCCACTTCTCTGGTAAAATATCTGTATTAGTTGCTAGTTATCAGCTATTCCTGACTGTTATATGTAAGGACTTGTTTTATCTTTCTTAGTTATCTGCTTATTTTTCTTAAATCTTCATTTTCTCTTATCTTGGATGACATTTTGGGGCTTTGGAATCAAATACTAAAGTTACAATGGTTTCAACTTACAATGGTCCTCCTGGAACCAATTAATATTGTAACTTAAGGGAACATTAAAATAATAAAAACATTATTTTCACTGTTCTGACCCCCTCCGTTCAAGCGTTGCCGCTCCAGGATTTGTCTTCATGACTGTGGCGTTCATAAGCCCGTATACCGCACATTACTGGCCTCTGCGGTCTTATGCTAAATATTGCTAAAGTAATATATGTGGGCACATCAACGCTGCAGCCAAAACATGATGTCATGGCTGCATCACTGGGGAGCATTGGAGTGGTGGCACTGGAACGGAGGTGGTTTGGGATGGGAAATACAATTTTTTTTAAAATTATTTAAATATCTTTACAAAAAAATACTCTTACAATCTATTTAAGTATTACATAAGGCTCAGTTCATGTTTTCATATATCATGTCAGCAATTCAGTCAGATTTGACAGCAAGAAGTATTGTTAAATGCGCTAAATCATTGTTTCTCGATGGACATCAATGCTTTGATTGTCTAAAAATGTATAGACCTGTGTATTCATTCATTCTAGTACAATGAAAGTTTTCATTCATCTGTATCCTAAGCAGCGGGGAAAGCTATAGGATATAGTTTGCGAATTTTTGATTTTTTTCTGAAAAACATTAATTTGACATCAATCAACATGTAGTGAATAGATTTTTCATCCTGTGACATGGAGCTAGGCACAGACGTTTTTATCTTATGTACTTAAATTGCCACTCCTTGTCCGAGCAAGGCAGTTTCTACAACTGTTCTATAATCATAAAGGTCTCTCCTCTACTCCAGACTTCCTCTCCTGATCAGGATAAAATCAGTACACAAGAAGTCTGGTTAGTGGATGTGAGAGGGGGAAATGGAAGAACTCAAGAGATTTAGATCATGAGAAGTGGGGCAGTATTGAGATAATTGAGGGCCTATGCTATACACTATGCACTTACTGTATGTGATATTGCGGCTGCATTGTACTTTTACCATATGCACAATGAAAGCTTGAAGCACATAAGTTAAATGGGTCCATATGCTCTGATTATAATCACAGAATTCAAAAGAGTGTTACTTTGGACTGCAATGGGTGATGGGTTCCACTCAGTGGTGTTCACTAAACGCAGGTTGATGAGATTCCTGTTGAGATATGCTCCCAAGGAAATCCTTGGGCAGACACTACAGATGCAGAGTGAAAAGAGACTTATTTTAGTAATTAGGAGATCTCTTACTGTAATTGATAAGTTGTCTAATTATTACTACTTTGAATTGGTAAACTAGAAGCCAAAAGGGTGGTTGTCCCAGATTAGAAAAAGGGGTCCCTTTTCCCTAAATATAATACTGTTCTTGTTTGTTGGCTGTGTCAGGTATTTCAGCTCAAAACTATTCAAGTAAAATGGTGTAATATCAAACACATCTTAAATTGGTGTTGTTTGTTAAAAATAATTAGTCTTCTGATGAGTGCCTCATCCAAAGCATATATCAACAAAATTTCAATAGAGAAATAAATCATTAAAAAAGACTCCTCAACATTGAAATTGCAGCACCAAGAAAGACAAGCCATAAGGTTGTGCAAGATGAGGAAGGACCAGGAGTTGTCGTGAAGATCTGCAGATGATCAAATTTTCAAGCACCTAGCTCCAATCTGTGGCACGTGGGAGGGAAATAAAAGCCAGAATGAAATCAAAGTTTTTAGCCACATGAAACCTCAAAAATTGGATCAAGTCCTTTTGGGATGATCGTATGATGCCTCCAGTTTGTCCCAAAATGAGAGGGAAAGATTTTTTGAACTGAGATTATGGGTTATCACTCCTGCAGATCACTATATGCCTAGGCCGAGATGTCAGCACCGTTCATAGTTGTGTGTCCTGGTGGTTAGGAGAATAATAATGAATTGTAATGACAGAAAAAGGTGCCGTGGCGACCTCTGCATGAATGGTTTGTCTAATTAGAAGTGTGCTTAGTGATCCATTCTGTACTGAAAGTGAAATTGCTTCCATTTACATGCAGCAGTCATCTGTATGGGGATAACAATATTTTCTAGGATTGTTCATCCCCATACAGTTTTATTGTTTGTGGCAGGACATCTCTGTTTACACAGGGCTATGAGCTGCTGACAAACACACATTTTATGTGACCCTTAAAAGATTGCATCACCCGAAAAAAAAGGGGTGACTGGAAGCACATTAACATAGGGCAATTATCAGAATGATGAAATAATCTGCCCGTGTAAATGAGTCTGACTAAACCATGAAATGAAGATTGATTTCTTTTACCAGCAGTTGCATTCTATTCAATGTGAAAGTAGATAAGGAAAAGCCAGAGCTTAGAAACTGATAAACAAGACAATAAAAGTAAGTGATCATACAGAATGAAACATCAGAAGTTCTAATGGCAGGGCTCATAAATGTATTTGAACTTCTTATCAATGACATGCCTGTAACAGGTGTTGTACCTTTTGCTTCTCTGTACAGTTTACTCTGTACAATATATCCAAGCCTATGGGAATATATTAGTCATTTTTAATGTATTATATTATCATTAATAAACAATAAATAATTTGTAAGAGGGTAGAATTTCATGTATGTCAATGGAGGTTATTGTCTATAATGTGATATGGGATATTGACTGGTATGGTTGTGACTGAATGTATACACTCGAATGTGTGCACAGTATGTATGGAAAGGCTAAGGAGAAGATAGCCTCTAGTATGGTCTAAAGTTTTATGTCATCCTAGACTAACCATGGGGCGTGCAAAAGCATGGTTGAAGATGTGTGGCAGCAACCACACGGAGGAAGGGGGAAACAGAGTGAGAAACGAGACTAATGTTCAGGGAAGTGAAAGTGACAGTCAACAGGACAGAGTCAGCTGAAAAGATGGCAATCAAACAGAAAGGTTAACTGTGATATAGGGACAGCTTATAGAAGAGAGATGTATTAGTTGTCTAGGGAAATACATGGACTATCCAAGTACGACAGAGAGAAAAAGTCTCTGAGTGGCTGAGCAGACCTCTGAGAAGTGAGAAATATGTATAAATACCAGAAGAAGGTATAGTATAATCAGTGGTTCCTATATCCAGTGGTTCCTGTGAGATCTGTAATTGTTCCAGTGGATGTATAGTACCTCTTTATTGTAAAGAAGTTAAAAGAAAGATAAAGCTAATCTTCATTATGCAATTTCATCTGTGTCTTTAAATATTCCAATTAGTGATGGAGCGATGCAGAAAAAATATTCAAGTCAGCCCCAACTGTGTGGTCACACTAAAACTCCTCTTAGCATTGGTCTATCTAATAAATTCCTTGTTCTATATTCAGTGATTGGCAGCGGCGGTCACATATCAGTGTTAAGAGAGAGCAGGAAGAAGATACCGCGGGGGCACCTGGGAAGTTTTGGAGCCAAAGAGCGGGTGAATCAATATGATGTGTATGGCTTCTTTTATTATTTAATAACTTTGTAACCTGTTTTCAAACCCCTTTGAGTTGGTTAATTTTGTGATATGAGGATTTGCATAGGGAGTTGTAGTTTCTTGTTTTACCACTTATTTTTATTACACAATTAAGATACAAAGTATAAAAAACAACAATGTCCTACCAATGTGCATTCATAGAAATCTAACTTCAAGATAAGGAAGTGAAAATAAATGTTATGTAATTGAAATGATTAGCTTGGATGAATCATCAAATAATGCATGCTTTAAAGTGGTTTTCTAAGAATAAACATGATTGGTCTATCAATGTAACATCAGTGAAGGTCCAATGATCAACAAAACAAGACTGTGATGTCCAACTGCGAATTCACTTTATGATACACCTGCTCCATTATTGCTTTTCAAGCCACGATGCCTACATTAGTACTGTAGCTCATCCCCATTTATCCATTTCAGTAGAAACGTTAAAAGGGTTTTCGGAGATTCCCATATTAATGACCTATCCCTAGGATAGGCACCCTGTTGATCAGCTATTTGAAGAGCTTATCAAGCACAGCTTCCCATAGTATACAAAGTACAGTGCTGTACATTTTGTAGCGACTGTGCTTCGTATTGTAGCTTAGGCCCTTTCACTTGAAAGTTACTAGGCCATATAACCAATGGATATGATGTCACTGGCCTAGGAAGAGGCCACTGCATTCACCAGCTTCTCATTAGCCTCTTCAAACAGTCAATTGGCAGGGGTGCCGGAAGTCAAACCTCCACCGATCTGTTATTGATGACTTATTGAGGACAGATCATCAATGTATGATGAATCCCAGAAAATCCCTTTAAGAAGCTATCCTAATGGTAAAATTATAATCCGAATAGTTTTTTTCCCTAATCAGAATCCACCAGAATAAACATGACCGCGAATATGGGTGTGAATGTTTGTTCTTTCAACAATAAAGCTGCTATATATGGAAGCATAACCTACATGGTAAATGAACAGATTTGACAAAAGCAGTTAAAAATGTCTGAGAATTTGTTGAGTGAGTCGGTTATGGGTACTGGCAAAGAAAGAGGTGATGGTAAAATATGTTAGAAGTGATATGTAAACAGATGGAGAGAGCATCTGTTGATGAGAGAGTAGCCATAGAATTGACTGCAGACCAGGCAGAACATAGCCGAGACACAGGTTAGAAGTAGAGCCACCTTTTCCAACAAAAAAAAGTTTACACAGGTAAAAAATTGGTCTGGGGTTTCCACCGGCTGTTATTTGGTATCAGTGGTTTGATCATATTTTGAGTTTTGTGTCCTTTTTTAAGTAAAACTATTGTTTTCCAGTCATTTTAAAAATACAATGCACACAAAAATGATTCAAATGTCTCATGTTAATAGTTATAATTCAATGAGCTCTTGTGGAGAAGCAAATAGCCACAAAGTGAGGCAATATACATTCCCTACACCCTCAGTGCTGCTCCTGAACTGTGCAGCCCTATGCAGGAGACCAGTTTGCCTTTGGCTGCCATACTGTCTTGAAAATGATTGTTTATGGTGAGAGTCAGTCAGAGTCAGTTTCATTTTAAAGCTTAGATTGTGAGATCTAACTCAATTGTAGCCTGAGATATGAAAGGGAATGTGTGATCAGAAAATGACCTATTGTTTAAATCATGTTTTATAGTAAACATACTTTTTTGAAAATTTTTGGTGATTTTTTAAGAGTAAAAATAAATGAAATACTGCAATTTTCACACTTGCCACTAGGCCTAAAATATGTTAAGGGTGGGTTCAGATCACGTTTTATGTCTCAGTTTGAGGTATATATTAGAAAAAAAGGATACAAAAATGCAGCACACCATGTATTCTGCACAGTTCGGTAAAAAAAGTATACATTTTTTTTTTTGCAATGCTAAAAAACTTTTTTTTTTTTTTACAATGGAACTCTATGTTGAACGGATGGCACTGTATGGCATCAGTCTGAGACATCCGTTTAACGTATATGTTAAACAGATGGGAAAAACATGATGTGACCTAAGCCTAAGACTTCAGGCTTTTCAGAGCAGCTACATGGGTCATAGACACAATGACCGAGGATAGGTTATCAATATTCAGACCCCAGCGAACCCCTTTAAATATAGATCTTGACATGGAAAATTTTAAAAAATCTCACACAAAGTTCAAACAAATTTATTTAACACAAAAACATGGTTTAAACAATAGGTAATTTTCTGATCATACATTCCTTTTAAAGGTTAAAGATGTCATCCATCTTCAGCCAGCTGTGGTCTCAGCCAGTATGGAGGAGGAGGGTGGGCAGTGGGGTACATGCTAACAGATTGCAGGGAGAAGAGACATAGGGGTAGATATATCAAACCTGTTGTAAAAGAAAACTTATTTGCCCAAAGCAACCAATCAAATATTACCTTTCATTTTCCAATAGAGGTCTGAAAAATGAAAGGTGGAATCTGGTTGCTATGGACAACTAAGCCAGTTTTCCTTTACACCAGTTGTATAAATGTCCCCCATAGTACCTTTTCCCGGTGCAACTGTACATGACTCTAGGGGAAGGATAACTTGGGCTTCTGTGCATGTTATCCACCTCCTTCACCCATTAAACATAGGGGAGAATAGAGTATTAAGAGAGACATTGCTGTGAAATTTTTTTTGTATTTTTGATGCTCTTTGAAAACACAAACAGGCCTATGCAGGGATAAAGCTAGGCTATTTCACAAACATTCTCTTGGTGAGAATTACTATGTATAAGTACCTGTATGGTGACATACAAGCATGTTTTTTAGTTAAGCAACCCAATCATCAGCCTTCTCTAGTACTGCAGCTCCTGAGTGGTGGCCCTGCTCTCTTTCACCATGCAGATGAAGTCTGCCACCAAAATAGAATGTACATGACTGTAACTATAGATGGGGCTGAGATAGCTGTCGTACTCCGGTCCTGGTGCCTGAGGGGGTTGACAGGTCCCTCTGCCACTTAGGAAGGCATTAACATTATGCATTAAACAAGGAAGTAGGGGTACTGTTTTACAGATTTTATATTCTCGGGTGTATTCTCCATGTAATCAACGTAGTGGTTGACTGTTCCTTTAAATGGACTTATTACTTGACTGAGAAACTGCTGTGAAAATTGTTTGGTGGGTATATGGAGATATATATACTGTATATATATATATATATATTTGTAAGTATACTGTGCACATATTTTGAGTTTGTTTCTTTTGTTTAGGTTGTTCACACAGTGGGTCACAGTGTCACAATGCCATGCAGCATTGTAAAGACAAGCTGTAGGGATCAGTAGTAGAATAGACAGTGTTCATAGCTGTTGGCCATCAGGGCAGAGCGGCAAATAGTAAGTAGTACCAAGAAAAGCCTGGCACTAAAGTAAAATGTACGTGATAACATTGGTATGCACTCAGGATGAGGATAGCAATAGTCAACTGATAAAAGGCAGAGGTTTGGCACCAACAGGGAAGAGATGCTGTGGCCTGGGTAATGGTTCTATTATTTTGGAGTGTGCCATGGTGAACCGTCCATAGGACAAATCCCTATGGAGATAGACTGAGGTGAAGAGGGGTGTTGCAGTGGTCTGCTGAAGGCTACACAAAGAGGCTGGATGGAGCAACGGGTCAGAGCTATGAAAGAAAGTGCTGCTTTACCTTATGAAACCAAGACATCATGTGAGCAGGCGAGGGGGAGCCACTTGTGGGACACCACACTATACTCATTATTAAACCTTTATAATGAACTTTTGCATAAAGGATAAAGGCTTAACATTATGCGTCAGCTAATATAGGCACTGATATAGGCACCTATCGATTCACTGATGTAGGTCACATCGAGAAATACTGAACTGAGGTATATTTTAAAACAGAGGTATTAAATAAATGAAGTGACTTACTCTTTTGGAGATATTTTCCTGTACCTGAAGTCTTCCTTTCCTACTTTAGAAATGTTTTCTAGTAAGCCATTTTCAGGAACGATTCTGGAGGAAAAAAAGCAAGTGTTAGAGATGTGGCAGGTGCTTCGCCCTCTGAGCAAGATAGACAAGCTGAAGGGGCTACAAATAATATTCTTATAATCTTGTGTTATCAGTATGTGATAAAACACACACACAGTACTGGATTATTTCTTCAGGATAATGACATTTCATGTTAAGAGCAATGACCAAGCCTAAATAGGATTATTATTCTGTACTTCAATGTGTCTTGAATGTGAATGGTACATTAACTACAGTAATCCCCAGTAAAGGATATTCTTTGCTTTTTCATGGTTTATTAAATAGATTTAACACCATCAGAGCATACAGAAGCTACACCGTGCAGCTATGTCATGTTTGTTTTTGTAGACCAAGAGTGAAGTAAGTCGTTTTACATCTCTGCCCTGGGTGCTGTACCACCTTACATTGCCACTAAGTGAGTGTTTTTCATGGTCAGTAGAACCAATATTACTATACAGCCTCTACATAGTGCAGTTTATTTTCCATTATTGTCTAAGCTATTAGAATTATTTCACTGCAGCCTTCACAAGGTCCATGTTGAATCGAAACATAGGTGGGAGAGCCAGCTAGTTACAGTAGATCCAGCAATACACTCTAGTGATTGGGCCCTGCCGCATCTTAGTGTAGTAAAATGCCAATCCTCAAAGAAATGGTCCAACACCAGGAGACAATCATTTCCTGGTTCTGGACCATTTCTTGGGTGATTTCCATGCTGAATACAGTGATGTAGGGCTACAGTCTTTGTTTGCTCTTCTTCCAAGTACCCAGTACAGGGTCATTGCTCTGACTGAGTGCAACAGAAGTCGCACAGCAAGACTCTTCCTCTTAATACAGTGGAAACAGCTATTTAAAGAGTTTATGTCCAACATACAGCATGGAGACGTGGATAAGGATATGAACACATGGATAAGAAAATAAAAGTGCGTAAATCTAGTTATGGTTTTGGTTTCTGAACATTGCTTATGTTATGCATGATATTGGCATGTTAGAGGTGACTCTGCAGGCAGGGCTGGATTTACAGAAATATCATTTTTTATCATTATACTTGGAAAAATATAGCAAATATAGCAATATAGCAATCCAAAGATACGCTACTAAATGAATTTGGGTCATCTTACTCCAATGTACTTGGTTTAAGACTCACATATGGAATTTCCCCATATATTTTTTTTTTGGGCAACAGTTTTTCACATTTCAACTAAGTAAAATGTGAGCGATTTCTGGGACATATTTACTGAAATAATACATGACTCATGATAAATTTGTCTAAAATTCAGGTGACCTTTTATAGTGGTTTTCTAGTCCCTCAATATTAATGGTGAACAATATCAGATCGGTGGTGGTTATTGATCTGATATCGATGACCTATCTGGGAGGATAGGTCATCAATATCGAGAGACTAGAAAATTGATTAAAGGGTTTGTCATCATGGACAATGGCTGCATATAGCTAGGATTTGAAGAATGGAGCCCCGAAAGTGAAGGAGGGCGTACTGCGCATGTGCAGCCACCTTCCATTAATTTTCAATGGGGCCGGCGAAAATTTCCTTTGGTCCCATAGAAATGAATGGGAGCGGGGGCCAGCTGGTGGTGGCCGGCAGTCCTCCAGCCACCACCATGCGGGGCTCCGTTCTCAATATAGGTGCGGGTCCCAGCGGTGGACATATCCTAGCGATATGCCCCCATTGTCCATGATGAGACAACCCCTTTAAGGCTATGGCTCCACATTGACTTTTGGTAGGTGTAAAATAGGTTTCTGGGTCCTTCACACAATCTCAATGTTTCCCTATTTTGGAAAAGTTGGAAAAATTAACTTGTAACAATCACAAGTATTTCATCCATGTCAGAAGTCCAGAACACCAACAACTGAAGTAGACGATGAAGTAGACGATGACTTTTTGAGAAATCTTTAAGGTAGTGGTAATCAATGATTTTACCACGGACATGTGGCAAAATGTCACCAGGATTCCCTAGCATAACTGTGAGATCTAAGGTGCTATGAGGTGGCATAAAGCTGAAATTCCTTGGGAACAGAAGAATGTATACTTTCCGAAGGAGTCTCATTGTTTTTTCACGTTGCACATGTCAGCTTGGCACGCAAGGCTCTTGAAAGGATTAATATTAATATACAAACATGGACTTAGCAAAGTTTCAGTACACAAGCCCAAGGTAAACATACTGTGACTTTGTTAGATGTGCGGTACATTCCTCACTATTATCTAATAGGCGCAAAGGTCAATATGATCAGCAAGGTTAATTACAAAGTACTTGATAATAAGACACCTGTCGTTAAGTGACGTCACAGCTATGGGAAATATATAACTCCATAACCATAATTCTTTTATATTTGGCTGAGGATGTATGCATTGCAAGAGCTACTATTTGTAGTATTGTGAATCATTCAGTGTTATCATAGCTGAATACCTGTCCCAACTATTACATTACGTACTGTTCTTCCATAATTAATATGATCAGAAATTATACGTAGATGACAGACATTCATTACAGGATGCTATAAGTAGGACTAGGTTAATGTTGAGCGAATCAAAGCATCTGGAGATTAAGAAAAATTTGAATCATCACGAAACAGAATTTCCTTGCTCCTCGTGGTAACAAATAGTTTTTTTTTCCTAAAATGGCTGCTGCACGTGTTACAAAGTGAAAGTAGGAGGCCTGGGAATGCGATATGACTAGTGTTGAGCGAGCATGCTCGGCCGAACTCGCTGTTCGGCCGAGCATGCCTATGCTCGAGTCCGCTCGGTGTTCGGCTGAACACAGAGTGTACTCGAGCGCAATGCTCAAGTCTCTTCCCCGCACTCTAATGTTGATTTGTATGCTAATGCGTACAAATTTGTATGCTAATGCATACGCATTTGTACGCTAATGCGTACGCATTGTGTATGCTAATGCGTACTCATTTGTATGCTAAAGCGTATGCATTGTGCGCTAATGCGTACACATTGTGCGCTAATGCATACAAATTCAGTTAATTAGCATACTTTTACGAGTGAAAGGAGTAAAAGAGGAGAAGTCGCGATTCTGACCTTTTTCTATTAACCAGACACCCTCCCCTCTTCCAAGTGGGGGGTGCCTGGTTTAGTCCCATTGACTAACATTGTGCTCGGGTGCTCGGCCGAGCACTCAAGCAACCCCTGGTGCTCGGCCAGAGCACCGGAGCATACGAGCACAGAGGTGCTCGCTCAACACTAGATATGACCCATAATAACATGCAGCCAACCAATACGCAGGTAGCCATCCCCTGTGATGTCAGAGCCCCTCATCCTGTGCGGTCTCCGCATTTTCACTGTGAGCTGAGCTTAGAGAGAGACGTGACAAGTGCTTATGCGCAAGGGACAGCGTTACTGAAGTATGCATCTTGTTGAACTGCTGCCACATTCCCAGATAATTTGTCAGTTTTTACATAGAATTACTGTACCTCAGTATTAAAGGGTGGTCTAATGTATCGCTGCATTTATTTTGTTTAGCTGCTGTGACATTCACAGTTAATTTGTCATTTTACACATAGACTTACTCATCAGACTCAGTATTAAAGGGCAGTCTAATATATCACTCTGTTTATCTTGTTCAACTGCTGCCACATTCTTAGTTAATCTGTTACATTACTGATACATTTACTGTACATTATGGTCAACAGTTGCGTGGGGCCTTGAAAGGAACGGGCAGCGGCAAACATGTTGCTGTAGCCGGCACAAGTAGCAGAAGAAGGAGGGATTGTTAGAAACTGCACCAACAGGCCAGAGCTGTCACTGTCATGCAGTGGTCGTGTTTTGACCAAAAATCCAGATATACTCACTCTTCAACATCATCTCAAGTGACAACAGATACACACAGCCAGGAATCAGTGGCTCCCTCTGACACCACGCTTAGCTGGCATGGCCCAGGAACTGCCTCTCTGCTCAAACCTGTCCTGAACCTACCTCTTGCCTTTGCTGATACTTCTGTTGCCAAGTACAGTATGCTGCTGGCTCTGTTCCGCTTTTCTTCGAGGATGAGCATTGTGAGGACATTCATCAGTTACAGGCCAGCACAGACTAGGAGGAGAGGTCTACTGTGGACTCCTCTACCTGTGCAACTACCGATGATGACAGTCAGGTGGGAGCACATGTTGTGAGAGGTCAGGGACGTGCGCAAAAAACAGGTGAGGGTGACACAAGTGACGATCAAACAGATGTAGATGATGATTTATCCAATCGAATGTGGGAGCCAGGTGAAGAGGGGGCATCATCATCATCATCATCAGGGGGCGAGGGTGGCAATGTGCCCATGAGACACCAGGGTCGAAGTGTGCATGTGAGACAGCAGGGTGGAAGTGTAGCCATGAGAAAGGAAGGTGGGAGCAATGGGAGATATGCAGCCAAACATGGAAGGGGTACACCATCTGCTACTCAGGAGACTACCTGCGAGGAACACACTAGCAGTGCACGGGTTCATAAAAGCAGCAGCAGGCAGGCATCTTGCAGTGGTGGAAGGAGAATGCTATACTTGCCAGTGTGGGCAGTGGTGAGGCACACTCGCTAGTGTGTATCCTGCAGTATGCATGATGTGTGGGCAGAAGGTGAGGCACGGCCAGGGTACTATTGTTGGCACGATGGCCCTATGTCAATACATGGAGCATCACCATAAAGTGGCTTGGGAAAACTGTGCCACTCATTTAGTGTTACAGCCTGATGCAGAAACTGCTGCATCTCCCACCGACCCGCACCCCTTCTCCAGCAGTCAGGTCTGGACAGGAAGCTGTCATACCTTCCCTTTGACTTTAGTGTAGTCTATTGCTCCTGATACTCCTCCTCCTACTTATTTCATCAGCAATCGATCATCGAGGCGAGTGCAAAAAGACAACACTATGCGTGCACTCATCCAATAGTGCAGAAGCCAAATGTGGTCTAGTTGTTGGTACTACAGTCCCTCCCTTTCCATGAAGTTAACTCTGCACATTTCAGAGAATTGATGGTTTGTGACCACCCAGGTTGGAGAATCCCAAGCCGGCATTACTTTTCCAAAACAGTTGTACCAGCGCTGCACATGTACATTGAGCAGAAGGTGCGCCAGTCCTTGGAACTCTCAGTGTCTGGTAGAATTCAAGCTAGTTCTGATGTATGGAGTTGTAACTATGGTCAAAGACAATGGCCCTGATTTATCACACCTTCACTCCAGAATTCTGTCTTCAAAAAGTCGCACGATAGGGCTTTTGCGACTTTTTTGCGACTTTTTGCATGTGTACACAACTCACTCCAGTTTGTAATATGGGTGGAAAAGTGGGTGTGGCTAGCCATGTTAATGAGTTTCACTCCAGATTTATCATTGCGACTTTTTTAAAAAAGTCGCAAAATAGTCGCAATCTCACTCCAGGAGGAGGGTGGAGTAGGAAAAGTGGAGTAGCTTCTCTAGACAGAAGTGTTAGATTTAAGGACAAGCCACATTTATCAAACAACCTGTGACGTTTGATAAATGTCGCAGAAAGTACTCCAACACAGACTGAAGCAAAACTGACTTCAAATATTTTCCTAATGATAAATTCCCCCCATTATGTGTCCTTCACAGCCCACTAGGCAAATCTCGTTCCGGACCAGGCAGTTCTCCAGCATATAGTTCTACTAGTTCTCTGTTAGTCTTCCAGCATATAACCTATGCAAAGCTAGGCATTGTCACCCGATTCTACACTTGGTCAGCCTTGGTGAATGGAGCCACTCCGGGGAGGATCTGCTCTGCGTCATCAATAAAGAAATCGAACACCTCACCAAATGGAGATAGGAACCATGGTTATTGATAATGGGAAGAACATTTTGTCTGCCCTGCATCAGGGAGGGCTGACCCATGTGCCCTGCATGGCACACATCTTCAATCTCGTCACCCGATTCCTCAATTCTTCCACTGAACTACAAGAGCTGTTAAAAATGTCCAGGAAACTGTGCATGCACTTCAGCCACTCTTACTGTGCAAAACACAAAGGCAAAATACTCTTCCCTAACATCTCCTGATATGCAACATTTTTGCCAGTTGGATCTCCACACTCCATATGTTAAACCGCCTGTACGAGCAGAGGAAGGTGGTCAACGATTTCTTAATGCTGCAAACAGACAGGTCTAGTGGGAAGTTCATGCGTGACATGTGCCATTTGCTCAGGATCTTTAAGGAGGCCACTTTATTTGTCAGCAGAACTACGGGATGAATGATGTCATTCCACTCCTTCAAGTCCTGGACGGGATGCTGACAAATCTGATTGGCGAGGAGACAGAAGACATGTCACCTACATTTCACGGCCACCTGAGCCCTGAGGAGGATGAACTGGCAGAGGAGAAGGGCATACACTCCCAGGATTTTTATACACAACTAGGTGGTTTATCTGCCCAAGCAACAGGATAGAAGCAGGAGATGCTGGAGGGCAACAACGAAGATGACGAAGATGAGCCCGACAGACCGTGGCAGGATGCAGTGGAGATGGAGGCAGGGAGGTCCTCCAAATCCCTTGCGCAAATGGCCAGATGAATGCTGTCATGTTTGTGTAGTGACTGCTGCATTGGCAGGATTTGCAGAGGGTTGACTTCTGGCTATTCACATTGTTAGACCCCCACTACCGGTCAAAAATGGGGGCATTTTTTAGACCTTCTGAGAGGGATGCAAAAGTGGACTACTATAGAGACATGCTGTGTAGTCAGTTAGTTGCTGCCTATGAATGCCAGCACGATCGCATAGGTCCGACCGGGGGGACCATCTGCGCTAATGCTCCACTGCGATGACTGGTGTGGGGCAGGAGCAGCACCAGCTCCATATTCTGCAACTTCAATCTGGAGTCTATGATGAGCAGTTTTCTTCAGCTGCTTACTGAAGAAACCAACCAGCATCAGCAGGACATTCAGCAGAATCTCAACCAGCAGGTGGTGTTATACTAGGACTGCACCCTGTTATCCATTATCTAAAATCCCCTGGACTACTGGGCATGCAAACTTGAAGTGTGGCAGCAACTGGCCGAGTTTGCCACGGGCATGCTTTCCTGCACAGCCAGTAGTGTGGCATCAGAGTGGGTGTTCAGTGCGGCGGGGAGCATATTTACCCCTAAGAGAACTCACCTTTCCTCCCAAAATGTTGAGAAACTGGCCTTCATAAATATGAATCAGATGTGGATCAACCAGGATTTTCAGACACTGGTGCCTGATGCAACAGAATAGATCATTCTGCCACAAATGATCATACTGTAATGTGCTGCCACATCGAAATATTGTGCAAAATGGGCCGGTACTTCTAGCCACGTCATGCTGCCACCATTCTGATGTTGCCATCCGCCTGATGCCAACCACCTGCTGCCTCTACTGTCGTTCCTACAGTGGGGCCTCTTGGCCTACTGATATGTACTTGCTGCATTTTTACAAGAATATGCATAAAACTGGGCCTTGCTATCACATTGCTGTTGTTGGGTTCTACTTCTGTGATCTGCCACTATCTTGTGCTGTTTGCCACTGCTGCTGCCCCCCCCTCCCCACTCTGTCATGGAGCCACTATTTTCAATGTTACTGTCACTGCTGTTAGCCCCCTCCCCATTCTGTTATGGGGCCACTATTGTTCCTGTTTGTCCGTGTTAACGTCACTATTTATTTTTCCATCAGAAGGACAGAAAAAAAGGATCCTGTATTTTGAGCATCCATAAGGCCTCTTTTACATGGTCAGTATTTGGTCAGTATTTGATCAGTATTTGTAAGCCAAAAGGGGGAGTGCGTCCAAAACACAGAAGAGATGCAAATATTTACATTACATTTTATCTCTGTTTTGGACCCACTCCTGTTTTGGCTTACAAATACTGATGCAAAATACTGACCAAATACTAACCGTGTGAAAAAGTCCATTAGAGTCCAGCATGCAGGACTTTTTTCCTTGTTAAAAAACTGATTTCTGTAAATGTAAATGGCCAAAACAGATGTAAACTGAACATAAGGCCACTTTCACATGGTCAGTATTTTGCATCAGTATTTTTAAGACAAAAGCAGGAGTGTGTCCAAAACACTGAAGAGATGCAAATATTTCTATTACATTTTAGCTCTGTTTTGGACCCACTCCTGGTTTTGGCTTACAATTACTGATGAAATACTGACCATCTGAAAGAGTCTTTATGGATGCTCAAAATATAGTCTTCCAACAGTTGAGAAGAACGGAAAGATAAACAGTGATGTAAACACGGCCTAACTGCCACTGCTGCTGCCCCACCTCCCAACTCTGTTATGGGGCCACTATTGTCACTGTTACTGCCACTGCTGCCACCCTCCCCACTCTGTCATGGGGCCACTATTGTCCGTGTTACTGCTACTGCTGTTGGCCCCCATCCCCACTCTGTCATGGGGCCACGCACAGTAAATCTACATCTAACGGAAAGGATTAAAAAGCATATGTTCGGACTGCCACAACATGCATTAAAAGATAATTTTTTCCCTCCGCTACTTTATTGACGCTGCCACATTTATTTATTTTGTTCCACTAAGGAGCCATTGCACTGCAGAGGTGCACATGGGTTTTTTGCTTTACTGAAGTGTGCTATACGCTTTTCTTTTTGTTTAACAGAATGGTTTAGCTATGAATCTTTGTGCACTGCAGAGTGATGTAAATGGCGATAAATTACACCTGTAATACTGACGGCACAGAATCTACAGAACAGATTGACTATGAATGTGGCTGCACTAGAACGTAATGCACATGGCGATACACTCTCTCTGCAGTTTAGGTTCTAAGCCTACACATTGAGATTGAGCCACCAACTGGAATGAATATGGGGCAGAGTGGCCTGGGTATACCTGATTTATCGCGATTTGTGATGAATTTGACTGCAAACTTGGCATCCTTTATAGCTTTGTCCCTAGTCTGGTCTTAAACTCTCACCATTCATTTTCACCATTCTTGTAATATCAGTAGAAAAGTAAAGTACACTAAGCTTTTAATTGAAGACTTACTTCTGTGTTCTGTCCTCCTACACTTCACCTACTCTAATTAGCAGGGACTTTGCTAAACAGAACATGATATAGGCATTGAATCATTTAGTCTTGGAAGACAAATATTCAGTTGTCAGTTATGTGTATATGACCATTTCTTAAGCTACCAATTTGGATCCAATATCTTAGACTTATTCTTTGACCTGTCATTTTCATTTTCTGTCCTACTTCCTTCAATGTGCCAATTTGAAGCATTTGCTCAAAAATGGTGGTCCTAACACTACTGTCATTTTGGCGTATCAGATCTTTTATGTATATGGCACCACAATAAAGTTACTCAATGTGAACCATGGTTCCATGGTGGCTCAGTGGTGGGAATTTATATTGTGAGCTCCACTGGGGGACGGTGTCACAAACGTTCCGGCATCAGGTTGCAGGCGTTCGGCTAGGCTTTCTAAAGTGACATAATTTGACATGTTTTCCTCTTAGTTTGGTTGCTGTTTACCACACCCCTTCCCCTCAGCTGTTGTGGGTGTGGTGATTATCTTTTCCCTATTTATCCCTTCCTCTCCCAGTATTCCTTGCGGTTTATACTTTCTGCTGACTTTGTTGTGTGTGGTGTGGATCTCGGCTGAGATCCAGGTGCTGCATTTTCTGCATTAAGATAAGTGTCATTTTCCCTATTGTGTTTATCCTACTTTTCCCTGTTGTGGTTTTGCCTTCTGGAGTCTCCTGTTCGTCCGTCCTCTTGGAGGAACGGGTTGACTCTGTCACTATCTGCAGGGTTCTTTAGGGTGAGTTTGTTATTAGGTTCCTGTGTATGAACTCTCCTACCACTAAGGCCTGTTCATACTGGTAGTTAGCCAGGGCCTAGTTTCAGGGTTACCTGCAGGAGGTGACCGTTTCCCTTGTTTGGTCCTTTTCCCTTCCCTCTTATGCTTGGTGTGGCTGTACCCTCCAAACCCTGTACCCATTATAAACCGCCAAACAAAAATGAATGTCATGTTTGTGCTGACATGGATACCATTGCCATGCTTGCTGAACGGCTGCAGGGACTCAGCTTGGAGGTGGCTGACATCCGCAACCAGGTTCAGAGACCACAGGCTGGTGGTTCTGGGGGTGCTGGGTGTCAGGCCTGTTTGGAGCATAAGGTCGCCCTCCCGGATAGATTTTCTGGGGGACGTGATAATTTTATTCTATTCAGGGAGGCATGCAAATTGTATTTCAGACTGCGTCCACATTCTTCTGGTAATGAGGAGCAGAAGGTTGGTGTGGTTATCTCGCTGCTTAAAGGAGATGCGCAGTCATGGGCCTTTTCTCTGTCGACCGGATCGCAGTCTCTCCAGTCAGTAGATGAATTTTTCAAGGCTTTAGGGATTATCTATGATGACCTGGATCATATATCCCTGGCCGAGACCCAGATACGTGACCTTCGTCAGGGTGAGCGCTCGGTTGAGATCTATTGCTCCGAGTTCCTACGTAGCCAATTCTGTCAAGGATTATCAGAAAGGTTGAAGGACGCTTTGGCCTTTCCTGAAACCCCTGTGTCTTTGGAAGCCGCTATGTCTCTTGCTGTACGCATGGATAGGCGCCTGAGAGAATGATCTAGGGGCCCCCGCTCTCAAGACGTACACACGTAGTATACGGTCTTCCTATGACACTTTGGGTGAAAATTCCCCTAGGTTGATGTCAGGGGACGAACCTATGCAGTTATGGGGAGCTACTCCTGTTTCCACTCTTAAGCATTTTGGTAATAAAAAGGGTGTGCGTTTTTTCTGTGGTCAGAAAGGACACTTTATCAATGTATGTCCATGCATTCAATCTCTAAAAGAGAGAAAAGAAAAGGGGGCGTTGAATTCTCATCTCACTCTTGGTGGGGTGGGTAGAGAAACTGAAAATGTGCATTTGTCTTCATCCTGTAGTACCAGTTTTCTCCTGACTGCCGAGGTGGCGCCAGAGTCAAAGGTTGTGAGAATTGAGGTGTTTATTGACAGCGGGTCAGGGGTGAACTTGATTGATGCTCAGTTTGACCGTATGCACGGATTGTCTCCGAGTACATTGGAAAAGGAGATATCTGTGTTTGCCATTGATTCTGCACCTCTATCTCAGAAGTGTTTGTCTCAGATGGTGCATGATATCAAATTAAGAGTGGGTGAATTTCATCAGGAACTTATTTCATGTTTTGTGTTGGAAGGTCTTCCTGCTCCTATGATTCTGGGTTTACCGTGGTTAAGCAAACATAATCCGACTATTGACTGGCATACTAGACAAATTGTGGATTGGAATGATTATTGCGTTGACAATTGTCTTAATACATCTTTTTCTGCTTTAACTACTAAGACACTTCCCTCTTTTATATCAGATTTCTCTGATGTATTTTCTGAAGGTGGATGTCGGGATTTGCCCCCTCACCAGGAATACGATTGTCCTATCAATCTTATCCCTGGAGCAAAATTGCCCAAATCTAGGCTGTATAACCTTTCTGGACCTGAGAGAACGGCTATGAAAGGAATATATTGCTGAGAGTTTGGCTAAAGGACATATTAGACCTTCCAAATCTCCTGTGGCAGCTGGGTTTTTCTTTGCTAAGAAAAAGGATGGAACCCTTAGGCCATGTCTGGATTTCCGTGAACTCAGTCGGATTACTGTCCGTGATCCGTACCCCCTTCCTTTGATTCCTGACTTGTCTAAACAGATTGTGGATGCCAAGGTGTTCTCCAAGTTAGATTTAAGGGGGGCAAATAATCTGGTCAGGATCAAGGAAGGGGATGGATGGAAGACAGCCTTTAACACTCCTGAGGGCCACTTTGAGAACCTGGTCATGCCTTTTGGGTTGACCGATGCCCCTGCTGTCTTCCAGCATTTTGTTAATGACATTTTTCATCACCTGGTGGGGAGGTTTGTAGTCGGGTATTTGGATGGCATACTAATCTATTCTCCAGATATGGTGACACACCAGGATCACATGAGACAGGTGTTGCAAATCTTAAGAGATAACAAGTTGTATGCAAAATTTGAGAAATGTGTTTTTGCTGTACATGAGGTGCAATTCTTAGGATACCTGCTTTCATCTTCAGGTTTTCGAATGGATCCAGAGAAAGTCCGTGCTGTTCTGGACTGGGACCGACCTGAAAATCTGAAGGCTCTTATGCGATTTTTGGGGTTCAAGAACTATTACCAAAAATTTATTAAGAACTATTCGACAATAGTTAAACCCTAAATGACATGACTAAGAAAGGGACGGATGTCTCAGTGTGGTCTGATGCAGTGTTGCAAGCCTTTTCCGCTGTGAAGGAGTGCTTTTCTTCTGCCCCTATATTGGTGCAGCCAGATGTGTCACAACCTTTCATTGTGGAGGTTGACATATCGGAGGTGGGGGTAGGAGCAGTTTTATCACAGGGCCCGTCACCTGGTAAATGGGGCCCATGTGCTTTTTTTTTCGAAAAAACTCTCTGCTGCGGAGAGAAAGTATGATGTGGGTAACAGAGAGTTACTGGCCATTAAGTTGGCTTTTGAGGAATGGCGTCATTGGTTGGAAGGGGTGATTCACCCAATCACTGTATTCACTGATCACAAAAATCTGGCTTACCTGGAGTCAGCTAAATGACTTAATCCGAGGCAGGCCAGATGGTCTTTGTTCTTCACTAGATTCAATTTCATTGCCACATATCGTCCTGGGGTTAAGAATGTGAAGGGGGATGCCTTGTCACAGAGTTTTACCGGAGGTGGTGATTTTGAGGATGCGAGTTCTATACTGTCCAAAGGACAGTACCCTGATCTTGAGGCTAAGGTGTTTGAGGCCCAGGGAGATGCACCGGAGTCTTGCCCCCCTGGGAAGTTGTTTGTTCCTTCTGATTTGCGTTATAAGGTGTTTGAGGAACACCATTCTTCGGTGCTTGTGGGACACCCTGGGAGTAAATCCACTGTTGACCTCATCTCTAGTAGATTCTGGTGGCCGGTGCTGCGTGTGTTGAGGACTATGTTTCGGCCTGTAGTGTCTGTGCACGCGCTAAGGTGACACATACTAGACCTTCTGAACCCCTACTTCCATTACCCATTCCGTCCAGACCATGGACTCACTTATCCATGGACTTCATCACTGATCTGCCTGGTAAGACAGTTATTCTGGTGGTTGTAGATCGTTTTAGTAAAATGGCGCACTTTATTGCATTACCCGGACTCCCCAATGCTAAAACTCTTGCACAAGTGTTTGTTGACAACATTGTGAAACTTAATGGCATTCCCACTGACGTGGTCTCTGATCATGGGACTCAGTTTAGTCCAGATTCTGGAGGGCATTTGGTACTCGGCTTGGGGTACAACTGTCTTTTTCCTCTGCCTTTCACCCCCAGACGAATGGACAGACTGAGCGTACCAATCAGAGTCTGGAGACTTACTTGAGATGTTTTGTCTCTGAGAACCAGGAGGAGTGGTCCTCGTTTTTGTGTCTGGCAGAGTTTGCCATAAATAATCACAGACAGGACTCCACTGGTAAGTCACCATTTTTTGGTGCATATGGCTTTCACCCGCAGTTTGGCACATTTTCTTGTTCTGATACTTCTGGTATTCCCGAGGAAGAAAGTTTGTCGTCATCATTGTCATCTATATGGTGGAAAATTCAAAATAACTTGATAAATATGGGTAACAAGTACAAACGTGTAGCTGACAGGAGACATATGAAAGGTCCGGACCTAAGTGTGGGTGATTCTGTGTGGCTGTCAACTAGGAACATTAAGTTGAAAGTTCCTTCTTGGAAGTTGGGTCCAAGATTTATTGGCCCATATAAGATCACAGCCATTATCAATCCTGTAGCATTTCGTCTTGAACTTCCTCAGGCCCTGAAAATCCATAATGTGTTTCACAGATCTTTGTTAAAGAGATATGTTGAACCTCTGGAGCCATCTCCCTTGCCACCCGCGCCTGTCTTGGTGGATGGCAATTTGGAATTCCAGATAGTCAAGATCATTGATTCTCGAGTTCTCCGTGGGACTCTTCAATATCTTGTTCACTGGAAGGGTTATGGACCTGAGGAGAGGACATGGGTACCAGCATCTGACGTGAATGCCAGTGGTTTGGTGAAAGCCTTTCACAGGTCTCATCCTGATAAAGTTGGTCCTGGGTGCCCGTAAAAGGGGGGGTAACGTTCCGGCATCAGGTTGCAGGAGTTCGGCTAGGCTTTCTAAAGTGACATAATTTGACATGTTTTCCTCTTGGTTTGGTTGCTGTTTACCACACCCCTTCCCCTCAGCTGTTGTGGGTGTGGTGATTATCTTTCCCCTATTTATCCCTTCCTCTCCCAGTATTCCTTGCGGTTTATACTTTCTGCTGACATTGTTATGTTTGGTGTGGATCTCGGCTGAGATCTGGTTGCTGCAATATCTGCATTAAGATAAGTGTCATTTTCCCTATTGTGTTTATCCTATTTTTCCCTGTTGTGGTTTTGCCTTCTGGAGTCTACTGTTCGTCCGTCCTCTTGGAGGAACGGGTTGACTCTGTCACTATCTGCAGGGTTCTTTAGGGTGAGTTTGTTATTAGGTTCCTGTGTATAAACTCTCCTACCACTAAGGCCTGTTCATACTGGTAATTAGCCAGGGCCTAGTTTCAGGGTTACCTGCAGGAGGTGACTGTTTCCCTTGTTTGGTCCTTTTCCCTTCCCTCTTACGCTTGGTGTGGCTATACCCTCCACACCAGAGCGTGACAGACAGTGAGTAATAATATTGTCTTTAAAGAGCCATGGAATATGTTGGCCCTATGTAAGTAAAATAAATATACCCTATAAGGGCCCATGGACATAACAGTATCTGTTTTTCGATCCGCAAAATACACATCCTCGCTATGTGCATGCAACCTTTTTTTTCAAACTCTTCTACAAATGTACTATTCTTGTCCACAAAACGGACAAGAATAGGACATGTTCTATTTTTTTTTCAGGGAAGTGTAATGGACATATGGATGCGGTGTGCTGTCCGCATCTTTTGGGGTCTCATTAAAGAGTCCGCATCTGAACCGCTACAAATACAGATCAGATGCGGAAACAAAATACGGTCATGCGTATGAGCCCTTAGTCATAGCCACCAATGCTGCAGTGCATTGGTGGCTATACCCTAGCAAATAAGCACACTGTGGCTGGTTTCATCTTTTCCTCTATGTCTGAAGTCTATATCAAATGTCAGAGATGAATACAGTTGTGGATTTAACAGCTGAAACTTCTGATGATCTGCTAACACAGAGGGAGCTTCAGAAGAGCTCTTTACATCTGTCATCACCAGGCTCTCAAAGACGTCCTAAGTGGGAGTCCTTGTGACTTCTATGTGTCCTAATAGGGCCAAATTTCCTATTGAGACTTAAAACTACATTACAAATACAATTTAAAAGCAATTAAAATTATATTTTCATATATATATTCTGTAAATAAATATCACAAAACATAAAGCAATCCAACCATAACCACTATTAACAGTGTTAGAAGGCACTGGAGGCAGGAAAATTCAAGAAACCTGCATGTCTGATATAATCTATCTATAATCTAAGTCTATTGGGTTATGTTATATAGTAAAATAAAGTAAAATAAAAGTGTTAGACCTCAGATTGAGGTCCAATTTGGTAGCTACAGTGCAGAGGTACTCTAGAACTGGTACCAAACCAACCTGTGCTGGTAAATGGGATGCAAATTACAAATTTTGCAATGGGCTCTGTTGGGGTGAGGAATTCTGCTAGTATTACTAGAGTGTTTTTGATGGGTAAAATAGGTCCAATGTAGTCAGCACACCCTTTGTGTTTGATGTTTTTATAATCTAAATGCAGTATATATCAAGAGTTCTATTACAAACACTTGAGTTCAAAGCTATATCAGCTACCAAACTAAGAATACACAGTAAGAGTAGATATGCATCACAAAGTAAATATTCTTCTTATAAAGCATTATTGGTGTCTTTCCTATTGGGTATGTACATGTGAACCTAGCTTTATGCAGAATGCTGTGCTTTCAACCATACTTTATAACCTATTTTTATGCAACTGACAAATGTAGACCCTACAATCATACTCCAACAATATTACGATACACCAATAATCATAAATCTTGCATGAATGAATTTCATGGACCAAAGAGGGTCAAAACCATAAAACTACTAAATTCTTTCGCAAAGTCATTTACAATTACTTGGTTAAGGAGTATAGGCACCATTTTAAATGGAATTTCTTTGTCAGATAAACCTATAGATGTAGCATGTCTGTCTTCTGCATCCAACCTACTGGTTGACCACACCGAGTATCAAAGGTAACATTAATGAATATCACCCTGCCTTACCCCTGGGACACAGTTCATCCCTGGGTCACAGCAAGCAGAATGGTTTAGGTGGTCACATTTCAGTCCTTACTAGAAAGGAGTGAAACAACACATAAAGTCATTTGGTACAATTAGTGGCTACTGCAGCACAAAGACATACAAGTGACATGGTGCATGCCCTGAACTACATCTCACCCTAGCAAAAAGGTGGTGACCCCACAGACTGTAGACTGGGGTCAATGGCAGGCCAATTGGGGGAAAAGTCCAGATTAGTGTGATGCAGGAGTCACAACCTTCTAAACAGTGGCAAAATGTTGCAATGTACTTTACACTAATATATTAAATTCAGCCAATGTCTCAATACACATTGTCATCTGGTGTATACGTATAATTCTACGCTAATCATTGAAATTAATATACTTGCACTACCCTTCAAAAGGAAACTTGGTTGATAGTTTTCTACTACTCATGATGAGTGCAGGGAGATGATAGATAGATTTGCAGCGTGTTTGGTTTAGCAGATGTGACGTATCCTCATAACGTGCCTTTATCGTCCTAATAGGGTAACACATTTTTCTGCTTGAAAGGTATCAAGGTATAATGCAGGTGTCCCAGGGCGAGCTCAGGGATGACAGAAACCTCCCGTGGAGCAGAATGGCAAAAGCTGGCTTGATTTTCAATATGAATACAGACCATGAAAGTGGGGCCTCATGATCCTTCTGACTTTTTGAGATTTTCAGCAAAAGTTGCTACAAGCATAACTTGATTGTGGCGACCAATTTAACAATTGCTTGGCCAGCTATTTCTTATGACTTGCTCCCCCAAACATGTTTAATTTGGCCGAGCGTTTATGTGTTGTCAATGGGGAGAGAGGAGTAGGAGGCTGCCAGATACTTCTGGTGGCAGTGGCTTATCTCCTAGAAGAACAGAAGGATCCAGCGAAATACTCACTTCACCCGACAGATACTTGGGAGAGTTAAAAGCTGTACACATTAGGCTGTCAGCTGAAACACTCACCTAAAGGTTTTCACGCATCTTCATCACATTCGGCTAACAGGCATTTTTCCTGTCTCCCCTGTTGACATGAAAGTTGATTATTTCCAATGGGGAAACGGGAATAAGCCACTGCCAGACATGTCTTTCTAGTAGGGACTTATCTCCTAGGGTAACAAAGGACTGGACAAGTTAAAAATCCAACATCTGCCATAGAGTCAGAGCCTCTCCACACAAATAAGATGTTATGCAGATTTTAAGTTTTCAAGTTTGGGCAACTTCCCTCTGTGTATGAGTACATTTAGTAACATGCCCCTTTGATTCTGCTTGGGGTTAGTAGCGTATGGACTATAAACTTCCTGTCAGTCATTATATTGATTAGCTCTCCCCAAAAAGCCAAAAAGGCCAGTCAGGAGCCAAGGGGTAAAGACAAGCACCGCTAGCAGCCAGACTCTGTTGCTACGACATCTCAGACATTTTGCATAATGGCAGTGACCCTTTAATGCCTATCTTAGTACATACCTGTAATATTGTCCCTGTAGAATTCTGTGACCTATCAGAGGTACATACTTCATGAGGCACACTTAAAGAGGGGCATTTAACATGCTATCAGCCCCATTATTTTGGTGCTAAAAAGTTGCAAAATATGGCACATGCCATATTTGTGCCTACGTTGCGACTTTTTGGGTGGCAAAGAAAGGGTGGGGCTTAACAGAAGGGGGCAGGCCTACAGCGGCCTGCTGGATTCACTATACGCAACCTTACGTCAGAAACTTGAGTTATAACTCAAAACCAGGGGCTGGTGTAGCTTTGAGTTTCTGATGCATGGACTACCAGAGATAGAGATTAATGGACTACCAGAGATTAAGAGACATCTGCTTCTTAATAAATTTGGTGCATCTCACATCAGCACACAGGGGATCAAGACTGTCATATGAGAATGCCAGTCTTGAGAAATATCCCCAACTAAGATTTTTTCACATGGATTCCAAATTAATCTGGAAGGACATAAATTGTGGCATGCAAATTTGCATGAGGTTTCCTACACTAGAAGGAAAATACAACTAAAGGAAAATATGGATGCATCATACAGAGGGGAGTCCTACGGACATGTGCCACTGAAAAGTATTTGTGCACGCCACATTTTGCAATTTGCAGTAATGGTAAGAGAAAGAATATGTTTGTGCGTACATAAATATTATTAATTGCTTTGTAAGCAGATTTATAACATATTCTGTGAATACAATTAATAGCCAATGGCTGGTCATACTCCTGGCTAGGATATATAGCAAACGTCCCCAGAAAGATAGGTAGTTTACAATTCCTTAACACCACCTTAAACAATGTCCTTTCTTTTTCACTACTCCCTTGTCCTTGTCAAATAATATCTCTAGTGCTTAAAGGTTCCGGCAATTTATTTCTTTAGCTGGAGGCAAATAATTTGACAGAAGCATGAGGTTCTCAGGAAGCTGATAGTGGTCTAAATTACTTGGTAAATGTGATATCTAGGGATAGCTAGTGACGATAACAACGACTTCATTATTGTGTGGGAACTAGACAGTAGGATCACTAGGCTCAGTCAAATGGGTTTCTATTTTGGACAAACATTCTTATAATTCCAAATGCTTTTCTTCTACCAGTGTGAACTTTATGGAACTTTCTCACCATTTAAAGATGAGATTGAGTTTTGAGACCTAGTCTACCTACTCAGTTTGATGTACCTCTTTTATAGCGGAATATCCTATATTTAGAGTAATAGCCACTGCACCGTGTACAAGATACAGTTTCAAACAGTTGTGAAATAACCAGAACTGAAAGAATACACAGTCCATGTGCATGGGACCATCAAACGATATGGCTTTCAGGGGTAGGGCTCTATGATGATGCAGCCAATTAGATACAGGTGTTTTTAATTTCAAAACTTCTGTCCCCATTCTTGTGATTGCTACTTATGAATATATACCTGGGCTGTGAGGACCAGAACTGGCACACAGCATCCGCAAACAGTCAATCGGCAAGTGAGACCTGTCTACTGTCTGTTCTTGTGATTCTGCAACCCTTTCCCTGATTAGGTCACATAAACATTGTACTGTGTAATTTTACCATGAACATTGCGCAGTAGAAATCGCTCTGGAGCCTTGGCTTTTGAGCTATGGAAAAAAGTTACATTTACAAATCGGACAAGCAGCTCAGAAACACTTATCAGTAAGACCTGTGCTCATATATTACACGCCTTGTACTTTATTGCCACTAAGTTCTATAATTGATTTGAATTGTTTAGGTTTGTTGAAGCAGATTGCCTTAATCCACAGGCGCAGGGCCTAGCTATAGTTGTTGCAGAGGTATCAGACATACCAGGGATCTGGCCCCAAGGGGCCTCTTCAACATAAGAAGACCGCCAGTATTAAAAATGGTAAATGGGAATCTTGTTACAGATCCTGTTACATTCCCAAAAGCATTAGCTTACTTTTCTTCTAGTACTACTAAGTATCTTAAAGCGGACCTGTGACCTCTGCTAACAATTCTGGAGCATCTTTTCTTATAACTGCAAGTTTAATCCTTCCTCTACTATTCCTAGTTTAAATGTATAAATAAATTGCCAACTGGGTATTACCATTCCCCTTGACAAAAGGTGTGTCCCTGCACAATCTTATACTGCCAGCACCGATAGGACATAGGACAGTACCAGACTGTGCAGGGACATACTCCCAGTTGGCAGCACACATTTGTCTATTTGTTTATAAACTTCTAATAGGAATAACAGCGTAACAGCACAACATACCGTTATAACAAAAAGATTCTCCAGAATTGTCATGTCATGTGGACTACAATTATTAATTATTTACCTTAGACGAGTTGTGTCACTTCAGCAAATGGCCTTTAACTTGTAGACAAAGTTAATATAAGGCACTTAATAATCTATTGTGATTTTCCATATTGCCTCCTTTGCTGATCTGATTCATTTTTCCATCATATTATACACTTCTGTTTCCATGGTTATGACCACCCTGCAATCCAGCAGTGGTGGCTGTACTTGAACACTATAGGAAGGCACCAGCGTCTGTGGTGGCCAGGACCATGAAAGCTTGCAAAGGCTGATGTTTTTTCCTATAGTGTGCAAGCACGGCCACTGCTGATGGATTGTAGAGTGGCTGTAACCATGGAAACAAGCAGTGTATAATGTGATGGAAAAATTAATCTAGTCAACAAAGAAAGCAATATGGATAAAAATAAATTATTACGTGCCTTGTATTAACTTTCTCTACATGATAAATGCCATTGGCTGAAGTGAGACAACCCCTTTAACAGACATGTCAGGATTGGTGTCAGGTTCTCTTTAAATGGAATGTTTAATACTAGAAGTAATCATCCTTGTTATAAAATAGCCACAATAGTAACAGTAATAGCTATATGATAATTTTATTGATATAACATGTTGATTAAGTGCAGTGAGTGAATCAACAACTTGTATTTAGAATGGAGATTCATAATTATACTGTATATTATGGCAATTACTGATCCATTGCCCATGTCAACATGGACGAGGACTATGCTTGTTTAGTAACACTTGGAACTAGTACAGGTATATAGTTACTGTATGCTGAACATGCACTGTATCATACACCTGTATAGAGCCATTATGATTAAATTACCTTGTATCGGTTACATAACCCGTCTTAGTATTAAACCACCCTGTGATCAGCTAAGGGTCTGACTTCTCTAACTTCCCAGTGATCAATTAAGATAGCCAGTGAAATCTGCATGAGGCTACTATTATATAGTGTCCACTTAAATGAAAGGGAGACTATGTAATTCATGTTTGCACCTCTACCAGTCTACCAGAGCAGTATAATAATAGAGCATTTGAAAAGGGGTTGTACAGATAGAATAACAGGACTCCTATATCGGTCCGACACCCAGCACTCCAGCAGATTAGCTGTTTGAAGAGGACACAACACCCTGGTGAACGCTGCAACCTCTTCACAGCATACCAAACACATTGCTAGTGGCTGTGCTTGGTATTGCAGTGCAGGACCATTCAGCTGAATGGGACAGAGCTGCACATAGGTTACTGCTGGGACGTACGCCGAGAATGGAGCAGGGAAAGCGGTGGCCAGAGGACCTAGGGTTTCCCCACCACTAAGCTCTCTCCCCATAGTAGTGAATGGGAGCGCATCGGGCATGATCGGCCACCGCTCCCATTTATTTCTATGGGGCCGCTGGGACCCGCACCTATAAGACAATGGGGGCATATACTAGCGATATGTCCCCATTGTCTGAGATTGAAATACCCCTTTAAGGCATGTGCGACTTAGTTTGGATTTTGCTAAAAAAAACATCCTTTTAAATAATCGGACGTTTTTTGCAGTCAGTACTTGGGAGTAGTTACTTCTGTCCTTCTGAGAGACCCCTGACATATATAAAACCTGATGGGCTATTTTGACATTTCCTTACCTTCCAAACCATATTTCTGTAAACTACTGGAGATCCTCTCCATAAAATTACACTAAGTGGCAATTCTTATTTTTGTACAGTAAGTTACAGACAGTGCTTCAAAACTTTTTGTTTCTTTCTTGGCTGGTTGGGAAATTGATTGTGCTTGGATTGTTAATGCTATGATCATAGCTTGTAAGGGATTGACAGCAAGGACGGCCTTCTAACTAAAAGTGGCCCCATGGTGTAGGAGGCTTAGGAGGTGAGATGCAGGCCACAGCAGTTGTATTCAGGAGGGCATGTGCGATCGCTGGCTGGGTACGTGAGTACCTGATTCTCACAATGTTAATTACCGCTGAGAGCTCATTATGCACCCAGCCAGCGGCTGAGAGGAGGACTTGGCCTACTGGAAAATCTCCCTGGTCTATGGTCAATTTGCCCCTGATTGACAGCCAAAAAGCAGCATTTCAGCATGCTAGATGTAGATATTGGCTGGGAAGGCAATAGGCAAGAAATCTCCCCAAAATCTCAATGAAGAGCTACTTACCAGTGATCTGATAACTGATTGGTTCAAGACATTACTTTCCTGCGTTACTTTATTGAATTAGCCAACAGTGTCAGAATCCTTTCAAAAATACTTTTTTGTGATTTCCAACTTCAAAGCGTTCCCCTACCCAACTTTCTGTAGTATGATATAGAAGAATATGAACACAACGCTTATCACTGTGACCAAACGGTTCAGTCGACATTTTTCATCAATAAAAGAAAAATTTATCTTGAGAGGCTGCTGCCATGAGATTGTATAGTTCACAAAAGATGTCAGCAAGGGCGGCTGACCCTGCTTGGCTCTGAAGCTCTCCACTCAAGCATACCATTAACATTCTTCAAATGCCATGGACTACCCAGTTTCTAAGACAATTTTGTGAACATGTTCTCCTTCTGATTCTGTCATCCAGGTGCCTTCCAATATAACAGGGCACTATTGTTTCATCAGATACACAGGGTAAATGCCTCCAATTTCAAGCACGAGTTGTTGGTGGTCTAAAAGGTGGTCTAAACTGCCCCAAATGCTATTTTACACATCAATACTTTTAAAGTGGCTGCAGGTATAAAATTCTATGGGAAAAAACTAAAACAAAAGTTTATGAAGTTCTAAAAAAAATGCTAGAATTCTCTGTGCATTAAAAGTATTTTGGATGTTTAAAGGTAATGTATTATCTATATTTTTTATTCATAAAATCTCAATGCTGATACATATTCCTTTTACTAATCTGTCTGTATACGCTGATTGCATTTTCTGGATGTTATTATGAAGGCTTCCATCTTGCCTGAACTGCTATTAATAGCATTTAGAGGTATGTTTTACAGCAGCCACATGGTCCATGGACACAATAGCCAGGAGACGTCCATTGACATCTACAGGAGAGTTTTCTAGCTATGCTCTGTGACCTGGGCGGAGGTTATTGTGCAGGGAGGGGCAGTAAAAAAGCTGTGACATCGCCTATTGTAAATTGTAAAAGTGTTATCTCTATGTTGGGGGTTATCTTTCATTGTAAACCTCCCTGTGTTGATAATAAGATGACTATTGAAAAGTAAATTCTACAGAACAGGGACTGGGAAAAATAACATGAAAAATTAAAAATATCACCATAAATTTTGAAAAAAAAAAGATGTTTAACATAAAAACTTGATTTAATGAATATGTCATTTTCTAATGACATGTATACTTGGAATTATGTGTGTTATTGTGGGCTCTTGTTTTTCACTATTTTACACAGAGTTAGAGGCTTTTTACTGGTATATACTGTATAATGAACACCTTGTTTTAACTGGAAAGTTATTCTAAGCCACATCAACTTTAGTCGATGACATATATACATTCATACCAATAGGATCAGACAATTAAGACAAATAGGGCATTCTGGGTGATACATAGACATTTATATCATGCTATGACTCAATCAGGCCTGGCCAGGCTCCAAAGGGCTGAACACACTTGCTCAAAAGTTAATGGCTGATGTGTCCTCCAAGATGACACTTGCATTACCAAGAAAGTCAATAAAAATAGATGTCAGCATTCTTAAAGTCATATTTTTATCATCATTTTATTAGGTAAATGGTAACATATTCATACTAGTAAACACTGACTCGAAAACACTACACATTGCATTTTCAGATATTCAGCAAAGTACTTAATTTGACTGTGGGGGAAATGTATATAAAAAGTGTCATATTGTCAGCACCATAGTTAAACCAAGCCTTTCTCTGTTATTACATACAGTACAGACCAAAAGTTTGGACACACCTTCTCATTCAAAGAGTTTTCTGTATTTTCATGACTATGAAAATTGTAGATTCACACTGAAGGCATCAAAACTATGAATTAACACATGTGGAATTATATACTTAAAGGGGTTCTCCGGGAATTAAGAAAATGAAAATACGTAAATATTACTTTATTTTAAATATATTCCCAAATACCTTATATTAGTTATAATGGCTCATTTTGTCTAGGGAGCAAACATTAGGAGAAACAATATGGCCGCCTTCCTATTAGTGTACACAGAACCTGTCCTAATCACACAGGAGGACAAGTTACATTACAACACTGAGCTATAGAGCTGCCTCATCCTCCTCTCTGCTCTGACTGTCAGGGATTATGATCTTGACTACGTTTTAATATAATATTTAGCTGAATATTTATGGGAATGGAGTTCATCAAAAGACATGAAGTACAGAGAGGACGGACAAGAAAGACTGTGGTAATGGAGACTGTATACGAGTGCTGCTGCTCATTACCAGATCCCAACCTCCTCCCTGTGCTACATGTCTCCTCATGAACTCCATTCCTACAGAGATTCAGCTAAAAATCTTATCTGTATTCGGGATCATAATCCCTGACAAGCAGAGCAGAGAGGAGGATGGGGCAGCTCTTTACCTCAGTGTTGTGAAGTAACTTGTCCTCCTGTGTGATTAGGACAGGTTTTGTGTGAACTAATAGGACGGCAGCCATTTTGTTTCTCCTAATCATTGCTCCCTAGACAAAAGGAGCCATTATAACTAATGTAAGGTATTTGTGAATATATTTATAATGAAGTAATATTTAAGTATTTTCATTTTCTTAATTCCCGGAGAACCCCTTTAACAAAAAAGTGTGAAACAACTGAAAATATGTCTTATATTCTAGGTTCTTCAAAGTAGCCACCTTTTGCTTTGATTACTGTTTTGCACACTCTTGGCATTCTCTTGATGAGCTTCAAGAGGTAGTCACCTGAAATGGTATTCCAACAGTCTCGAAGGAGTTCCCAGAGATGCTTAGCACTTGTTGGCCCTTTTGCCTTCACTCTGCGGTCCAGCTCACCCCAAACCATCTCGATTGGGTTCAGGTCTGGTGACTGTGGAGGCCAGGTCATCTGGCATAGCACCCCATCACTCTCCTTCTTGGTCAAATAGCCCTTACACAGCTTGGAGGTGTGTTTGGGGTCATTGTCCTGTTGATAAATAAATGATGGTCCAACTAAATGCAAACCGGATGGAATAGCATGCCACTGCAAGATGCTGTGGTAGCCATGCTGGTTCAGTATGCCTTCAATTTTGAATAAATCCCCAACAGTGTCACCAGCAAAGCACCCCCACACCATCACATCTCCTCCTCCATGGTTCACGGTGGGAACCAGGCATGTAGAGTCCATCCGTTCACCTTTTCTGCGTCGCACAAAGACACGGTGGTTGGAATCAAAGATCTCAAATTTGGACTCATCAGACCAAAGCACAGATTTCCACTGGTTTAATGTCCATTTCTTGTGTTCTTTAGCCCAAACAAGTCTCTTCTGCTTGTTTCCTGTCCTTAGCAGTGGTTTCCTAGCAGCTATTTTACCATGAAGGCCTGCTGCACACAGTCTCCTCTTAACAGTTGTTGTAGAGATGTGTCTTGCTGCTAGAACTCTGTGTGGCATTGACCTGGTCTCTAAGCTGAGCTGCTGTTAACCTGCGATTTCTGAGGCTGGTGACTCGGATGAACTTATCCTCCGCAGCAGAGGTGACTCTTGGTCTTCCTTTCCTGGGGCGGTCCTCATGTGAGCCAGTTTCTTTGTAGCGCTTGATGGTTTTTGCGAGTGCACTTGGGGACACTTTCAAAGTTTTCCCAATTTTTCGGACTGACTGACCTTCATTTCTTAAAGTAATGATGGCCACTTGTTTTTCTTTACTTAGCTGCTTTTTTCTTGCCATAATACACATTCTAACAGTCTATTCAGTAGGACTATCAGCTGTGTATCCACCTGACTTCTGCCCAACACAACTCATGGTCCCAACCCCATTTATAAGGCAAGAAATCCCACTTATTAAACCCGACAGGGCACCCCTGTGAAGTGAAAACCATTTCAGGTGACTACCTCTTGAAGCTCATCAAGAGAATGCCAAGAGTAATCAAAGCAAAAGGTGGCTACTTTGAAGAACCTAGAATATAAGACATATTTACAGTTGTTTCACACTTTTTTGTTAAGTATATAATTCCACATGTGTTAATTCATAGTTTTGATGCCTTCAGTGTGAATCTACAATTTTCATAGTCATGAAAATACAGAAAACTCTTTGAATGAGAAGGTGTGTCCAAACTTTTGGTCTGTACTGTACAATGCATTTGGACACCCTTTTACTTTTTTCACATGTTGTTATGTTGCAGCCTTGTGCTAAAGTAAAAAAAAAATAAAAAATTACCCCATCATTCTGCACTCAATGCCCAATATGAGAAAGTGAATAAAGAATGTTAGAATCTTTACGAATAAAAGCAGAAACTTAAATATTGCATTATTATTCAGACTCTTTACTCAGGTTTTACTTGAACAATGATTACAGACTTGATATGATGCCACAAGGTTTGAACACCTGGATATGGGGATTTTTTGCCATTCTTCTATCCAGATCCTCTCAAGTTCTGTCACGTTGGAAGGGGACTTTTCAGGTCTCTCCAGAGATGTTTGTTTGGGGTCAACCTGGGCAACTCAAGGAAATTTGCTGAATTGTTCATAATCAACTCCAGTATTGTCTAAGCTGTGTGCTTAGGGTCAATGTCTGGTTGAAAGGTAAACCTTCTGCCCAGTCTGAGCTCCAGGGCATCAGGTTTTCATTAAAAATATCTCTATACTTTGCTCCATTCAGCTTTCCCTCAACCCTAACCAGTCTCCCTGCCCAAGATGCTGAAAAGAACCCCAACAGCACAATGCTGCCGCCACAATGTTTCACTGTAGGGTTGGTATTGGGCAGGTAATGGGCAGTGTCTGGTTTCTTCCAGGCAAGACGCTTAGAATTGAGGCCAAAAAGTTCTATAGACCAGAGAATCTTGTTTCTAACAGTCTGGGAGTCCTTTAGGTACTTTTTTTTTAAACTCCAGGTAGTCTTTCTGGCCATAAAGCCCAGATTGGTGGACTGATATTTGATCTTGAAGTTTCTCCCATCTGCACACAGGATCTATGGAGCTCGGTCAGAATGACCATTGGGTTCTTTCTTACCCAGTTCTTTCTCCCGTGATTGGTGGGGCAGCCAACTCTAGAAAGAATCCTGATTGTTCCAGACCTCCCTCATTTAAGAATTATGGAGCCACTGTGCTCTTGGGAACTTTTAGTACAACAGAAATTTTTGGTACTCTTCTCCAGATCAGTGTCTCCCCACAATCCTGTCTCTCAACTCTATATGCAGTTCTTTAGTCCTCATGGCAGGGTAGTTGCTCTGATATGCAATGTCAGCTATAAAACTTTATATGGGCAGGAGTGTGTCTTTCCAAATCATGTCCAGTGATCTGAATTTACCACAGGTGGCCCCCAGGGCTATATTTCAAGTGTCATAGCAAAGGGTCTGAATACAGTACTTATGTCCATATGGAATTTTAACTCACCTGACTGTATTAATTTGGAATATATTTTCAAGGCACTCAATCCATTTCTGCATACATCAATTTTTCCCAGGTAGAGATAAAAATCTAAGTGTAGCCCTAGCCTACTAAACATTAAAGAAAATGCTGCCTAAGGCTAAAAATATTATACCAGTTATGATTATCACTAGGTGTGGCCTGTCAAAAGTCATACAGCACAAAGATAAGAACAGCTAATGTTTGGTCTGTGTGATCTGTCTGCAGCGTGTACAGGGCGCAAGGTTCACGCACTGAAGGTAGACATACTGGTAAATACCATCTAGACTTAAAATGTCAGGGACTGGAACACTGACTTATAAAACCTTCAAGCATGATTTGTGTTCACTCAAGAAAGTGTAGGCATTTGAAGGATTGTGGATAAGCTGGGTGGAGACCAAAGTGCATGGCTGCTCAAAGTCCATTACATCCTGCATATTACAGGATCTTTGCAAATGTCACTGTCTGGTCTCTTTACTTAACTAAGAAGTCATAAAAAGCGACATAAAAATATAGGATAGTCTACCTTGGTATATAGCAAATATTCATATTAAAAAGTGACAGCCATACTGTCATAGTAATGAGTAACATGAAAATTAAATGTACATATGGCTCATAAATCTCTTGTACAACAAGAAATAACATATAATGAAAATAAAAAATAATAATGAAAAATGAGCTAAAGATACCAACAGACAGATGATAGATAGATCGTTTGGTGATGTATACAGTAAAGTGCATGGTAGATGTATGGTGGGGGTGTGTATCTCACCTGGTTTTCAGTTTAGCTGGGTGAGATAACTGAAATCCAGAAATGTTGCTGCTTCAGCAAGGCATAGCTTGCTGGAGATTTTGTTTAAAGTTACATGGGCTGGATTTCTTGGACATGGAGACAGGTTGGTAGTGGGAGTCTTCCAGTCCACACCCTTAGTCCATTACAGGTTCTTTGACCTGAGGTGATCGCAGGTGAGGCCTGCTGTTGTAATCACAGAGGGATAAAATTAAACTCTGTGTATGAGACTGAGAGAGAGAGAGGCCCCAGGGAACAGACCTGGAGAGGACACGTGTGGTCCCAGCCAGGGAGGCCTGAGGGACCAAAAGGTTGAGGAAGCCTGAAGTTTGGGGGGCACAGCGACACCTACAGAAAGAGGGTCGCACGGTCAGAGTCAGGAGGACTTCTGGACCATCTCCCCCCAAGGGTGCTGGTGAGGTCATAGCCAGGAGGCTGCTGGACCGTATGGCTGAGGAAACCGAATCATGTTCTGTGTGTGAATGGCGCTCTATAGGTGAGGTAGAGACAACCTATGTATTAGGTAGTGCCTAGACGGGCAGGTGTTTATTTTGCAATGTTTATGTGTGTGTTGATGCTAAAGAGCCAAAAATAAAGCACCGTTGTCAGAGGAAAAGTCTGTGATTGCGACCCCCTGAGAGAGAGCGATCCCTTAGGATAGATAGATAGATAGATAGATATAATAGACAGACAGGCACAAACAGACAGATAGACAGATAATAGAAGATAAATAGAGACAGATAGATCATAGATAGATAGATAGATAGACAGATAGATAGATAGACAGACGATAGATAGATAGATAGATAGATAGATAGATAGATAGATGGAAAAAGTATTTAGTCAGCCACCAATTGTGCAAGTTCTCCCACTTAAAAAGATGAGAGAGGCCTGTAATTGACATCATAGGTAGACCTCAACTATTTAAAAGAATTTTAAAGAATTTATTTGCAAATAATTGGGCAAAATAAGTATTTGATCACCTACAAACAAGATTTCTGGCTCTCACAGACCGGTAACTTCTTCTTTAAGAGGCTCCTCTGTCCTCCACTGTAGTAATGGCACCTGTTTGAACTTGTTATCAATATAAAAGACACCTGTCCACAACCTCAAACAGTCACATTCCAAACTCCACTATGGTGAAGACCAAAGAGCTGTCGATGGACACCAGAAACAAAATTGTAGACCTGCACCAGGCTGGGAAGACTGAATCTGCAATAGGCAAGCAGCTTGGTGTGAAGAAATCAACTGTGGGAGCAATAATTAGAAAATGGAAGACATACAAGACCACTGATAATATCCCTCGATCAGGGGCTCCACGCAAGATCTCACCCCGTGGGGTCAAAATGATCACAAGAACTGTGAGCAAAAATCCCAGAACCACACGGGGGGACCTAGTGAATGACCTGCAGAAAGCTGGGACCAACGTAACAAAGGCTACCATCAGTAACACACTACGCCGCCAGGGACTCAGATCCTGCAGTGCCAGACGTGTCCCCTGCTTAAGCCAGTACATATCCGAGCCCGTCTGAAGTTTGCTAGAGAGCATTTGGATGTTCCAGAAGAGTATTGGGAGAATGTCATATGGTCAAATGAAACCAAAGTAGAACTGCTTGGGAGAAACACAACTCGTCGTGTTTGGAGGAGAGTGAATGCTGAGTTGCATCCAAAGAACACCATACCTACTGTGAAGCATGGGGGTGGCAACATCATGCTTTGGGGCTGTTTCTCTGCAAAGGGACCAGGACGATTGATCCGTGTACATGAAAGAATGAATGGGGCCATGTATCGTGAGATTTTGAGTGCAAACCACCTTCCATCAGCAGGGGCATTGAAGATGAAATGTGGCTGGGTCTTTCAGCATGACAATGATCCAAAGCACACCGCCAGGGCAACGAAGGAGTGGCTTCGTAAGAAGCATTTCAAGGTCCTGGAGTGGCCTAGCCAGTCTCCAGATCTCAACCTCATAGAAAACCTTTGTTGGGAGTTGAAAGTCCGTGTTGCCCAGTGACAGCCCCAAAGCATCACTGCTCTAGAGGAGATCTGCATGGAGGAATGGGCCAACATACCTGCAACAGTGTGTGCCAACCTTGTGAAGACTTACAGAAAACGTTTGACCTCTGTCATTGCCGACACAGGATATATAACAAAGTATTGAGATGAACTTTTGTTATTGACCAAATACTTATTTTCCACCATAATTTGCAAATAAATACTTTAAAAATCAACTGAGACATGGCTGGATGATACCTATGACTGGGCAGTTAATGTACAGGGTTACTATCTTTTTAGAAAGGATCGTCAAAACCGGCGAGGGGGAGGGGTCTGCCTTTATATAAAGTCCTGTCTAAAGCCCACAATCCGGGAAGATATAAGTGAGGGACATGAAGATGTGGAGTCACTGTGGGTAGAAATAAATGGAGCCAAAAACAATAATAAAATACTAATAGGAGTTTATTATAAACCACCTAATATATCAGAGGCCACAGAAAATCAACTTCTAAATGAAATAGACGAAGCGGCAAATCAGAATGAGGTTGTTATTATGGGGGACTTCAACTACCCAGATATAGACTGGGAAACTGAAACCTGTATATCTCATAAAGGAAACAGGTTCTTGGCAATAACCAAAGACAATTACCTTTCCCAACTGGTTCAGGACCCGACTAGAGGGACGGCCATACTGGACTTAGTATTAACCAATAGACCTGACAGAACAACAGATGTGCAGGTTGGGGGACACCTGGGTAACAGTGACCATAAAATAATAACCTTTAAATTGTCATTAAAAAAAGCATTTCTTCAGGGAGGAACAAAAATACCAAACTTCAAAAATGCAAAATTTAGCCATCTAAGAGAGGCCATAGGTCTAACTAACTGGGACAAAATCCTCAAAAATAAAAATACAGCCACAAAATGGGATATTTTTAAAAGCATCCTAATATCTAATTGTGAGAGGTACATACCGTATAGGAATAAAATGATAAGAAACAAGAAAAAACCAATGTGGATAAATAGAACTGTAAAAAAAGCAATAAATGACAAAAAGAAAGCATTTAAATCACTAAAACAGGAGGGGAGCAAGGAAGCATTGAAAAACTATAAGGAAAAAAATAGAATTTGTAAAAGACAAATAAAAGCAGCTAAACTAGAGACTGAAAGACTAATTGCTAAAGAGAGTAAAACTAACCCTAAAATGTTCTTCAATTATATAAATACTAAAAAGTATAAATCTGAAGGTGTCGGCCCCTTACAGAGTGGTGAGGGGGGAGTAGCAGAGAGCGATGAGGAGAAAGCAAAACTCTTAAATATTTTTTTCTCCACTGTATTCACTGAGGAAAATAAACTGTCAGATGAAATGCAGAATATAAAAGTGAATTCCCCTTTAAAAGTGTCCTGTCTGACCCAGGAAGAAGTACTGGGGCGTCTTAAAAAGATTAAAATAGACAAATCGCCAGGACCGGATGGCATACACCCACGTATCCTAAGAGAATTAAGTAATGTCATCGCCAGACCCTTATACTTGATATTTAAGGACTCTATACTGACAGGGAGTGTTCCACAGGATTGGCGCATAGCAAATGTGGTGCCAATATTCAAAAAGGGTCCAAAAACAGAGCCCGGGAACTATAGGCCGGTAAGTTTAACATCTGTAGTGGGTAAACTGTTTGAAGGTTTTCTAAGAGATGCTATCTTGGAGTACCTCAATGAAAATAAACAAATAACTCCATATCAGCATGGCTTCATGAGGGATCGGTCGTGTCAAACCAATTTAATCAGTTTCTATGAGGAGGTAAGTTCTAGACTTGACCGCGGGGAATCAATGGATATCGTATATCTGGACTTCTCCAAAGCATTTGACACGGTACCACATAAAAGGTTAGTATATAAAATGAGAATGCTTGGCCTTGGAGAAAATGTCTGTATGTGGGTAAGTAACTGGATCAGTGATAGAAAACAGAGGGTGGTTATTAATGGTACATACTCAGATTGGGTCACTGTAACTAGTGGGGTACCACAGGGGTCAGTATTGGGCCCTATTCTCTTCAATATATTTATTAATGACCTTGTAGAAGGCTTGCACAGTAAAATATCAATTTTTGCAGATGACACTAAACTGTGTAAAGTAATTAACACAGAAGAGGACAGTACACTGCTACAGATGGATCTGGATAGACTGGAGGCTTGGGCAGAGAAGTGGCAGATGAGGTTTAACACTGACAAATGTAAGGTTATGCATATGGGAAGGAATAATGCAAGTCACCAGTACATACTAAATGGTAAAACATTGGGTAACTCTGACATGGAAAAGGACCTAGGAATTTTAGTGAACAGCAAACTAAGCTGCAGAAACCAGTGTCAGACAGCTGCTGCCAAGGCCAATAAGATAATGGGTTGCATCAAAAGGGGCATAGATGCCCGTGATGAGAACATAGTCCTGCCACTTTACAAATCACTAGTCAGACCGCACATGGAGTACTGTGTACAGTTCTGGGCTCCTGTGAACAAGGCAGACAGAGCAGAGCTGGAGAGGGTTCAGAGAAGGGCAACTAAAGTCATAGATGGAATGGGTGGACTACAGTACCCAGAAAGATTATCAAAATTAGGGTTATTCACTTTAGAAAAAAGACGACTGAGGGGAGATCTAATAACTATGTATAAATATATCAGGGGTCAGTACAGAGATCTCTCCCATGATCTCTTTATCCCAAGGACAGTAACCATGACGAGGGGACATCCTCTGCGCCTGGAGGAAAGAAGGTTTGTTCACAAAAATAGAAGAGGATTCTTTACGGTAAGAGCAGTGAGACTATGGAACTCTCTGCCAGAGGAGGTGGTGATGGTAAGTTCAGTAAAAGAGTTCAAGAGGGGCCTGGATGTATTTCTGGAGGGTAATAATATTACAGGTTATAGTTACTAGATATGGGTTGTTGTTGATCCAGGGAGTAATTCTGATTGCCTGATTGGAATCGGGAAGGAATTTTTTCCCCTAAAGTGAGGAAAATTGGCTTCTACCGCACAGGGGTTTTTTTGCCTTCCTCTGGATCAACTTGTAGGAAAACAGGTCGAACTGGATGGACAGATGTCTTTTTTCGGCCTTATAAACTATGTTACTATGTTACTATGTTACTATGTGATTTTCTGGATTTGTTTTCTCATTTTGTCTCTCATAGTTGAGGTCTACCTATGATGTCAATTACAGGCCTCTCTCATCTTTTTAAGTGGGAGAACTTGCACAATTGGTGGCTGACTAAATACTTTTTTCCCCACTGTAGATAGATAGATAGATAGATAGATAGATAGATAGATAGATAAACACAAGTAATGAAAGCAGCACTGCAAAAGTCCAAATCAGGTGTTGGTGTGCCAGTAGCTCCGGAGTTGGTCAGCTCCTTCTTTAAATAAAAATCGTAATTCCACAGCACCACCAAACGTAAATTGAAGAAAAAATGTGATTTATTTCACCAAGACAGCGACGTTTCAGTCCTCTCACTGGGACTTTTCTCAAGCAGTCAGACATGACATGACATCTTGTCATGACATGACTGCTTGAGAAAAGTCCCAGTAAGAGGACTGAAATGTCACTGTTTTGGTGAAATAAATCACATTTTTTCTTCAATTTACATTTGATGGTGCTGTGGAATTACGATTTATAGATAGATAGATAGATAGATAGATAGATAGATAGATAGATACAAACAACAGAAGATGCAGTTAGATATGAAGATATGGGTGCAAACAAATCCTCAGGGATAGCAGGTAGTCAAATCCACATTTAGATAAATCCACAGAAAATGAGGCAGCACTCCAGGCAGGCAGCTGAAACGTTGCCTGGGGTAATAAAAGGGTCTTCACCCATTCACCGTTACTGGAGTGCTGCCTTATTTTCTGTGGATTTAGATAGATAGATAGATAGACACAGGCAGACAAATAGACAGAAGATAGATGATAGATAGAGACAGTTAGATCATAGATAGATAGATAGATAGATAGATAGATAGATAGATAGATAGATTATAACGTTTAAATAGTAATAACAATAAGTATACATAATTATTATATATTATAAATTGCTGTCTTATAGGATGAAAGCAGTTTACAAAATCTCCAACAGCAAAATATTATTATTGAAGTAATCCAATGGCTTTTGTAACACATAAATATTTTCTTAATTTCTTTTCCAACTAAAACACACTTTTGGAAGTTGTAAACCCAACAAGCTTGTCCTCTAAATTCCATTAGGGTGACTTCACATTTCTGCTTAGTTTTTAAGGCTTTTTTATCCTATCCATTGCAAATGGGGCTTTGGGTGAAGATTCTGTAGAATTCACAACAAGAATGAACATCATTTCTTTCCGCAGTGCAGTTTTTAAAACAGCAAGTGGTAAAAAACACATTATATAAAATCACCAACGTAGCCCATTCAGGCAACAAATACTATACAGTGGTGGTCTCCCCTCACTAGAGGCTGCACCCTAACCAGACTTAGGCAGTCTTCATGCTGCTAAATTCTCTTGGTACTAGGGGCGTAGCTATAGGGGGTGCAGAGGTAGCAGTCGCTACCAGGCCCAGGAGCCCAAAGACCCTTGTGCCGCATAAGAAGACAAACAAAATACTGAGTGAAAGGAGGCCCAAGCGGAAATCTTGCTCCAGGGCCCATTAGCCTTTAGCCCCTGACTAAGGCTACTTTCACACTAGCGTTTTAAAATTCCGGTATTGAGTTCCGTCATAGGGGCTCAATACCGGAATAAAACGCTTCAGTTTTGTCCCCATTCATTGTCAATGGGGACAAAACTGAACTGAAGACAACGGAATGCTCCTGAAAGCATTCCGTTCCGTCTTCAGACCGGAGAACAAACCGCAGCATGCTGCGGTTTGCTCTCCGGTCCAGGCATCCGCACCAAGACGGATCCGGAATGACCCCCAATGCAAGTCAATGGGGGTGGATCCGTCTGGTGTGACCATAATGGTAACCGGATCCGCCCTCCATTGACTTTCAATGGAGTTCATTACGGATCCGGCTACACATAGACACATACAGACACACACATAAACATAAACATACACACACATATAGACATACAAACACACATACATACTTACATGCTCCCCGGCAGGTCTTCGGAGCGTCAGGGACAGGAGGGCTCACACAGGTCACGATTCCCCACAGCGCCCTCTGCTGGGCGCCTGGTGGAATCGTCATGATTCCACCAGGCGCCCAGCAGAGGGCGCTGTGCGGAATCGTGACCTGTGTGAGCCGTCCTGTCCCTCTGACGCTCCGAAGACCTGCCGGGGAGCATGTAAGTATGTATGTGTGTTTGTATGTCTATATGTGTGTGTATGTTTATGTTTATGTGTATGTATGTACTGTGTGACATGTGTGGGGCCGGAGCGCGGTTCCGGCTCCACACATGTCACTGCGGCAGGCCTGATCCGGCAGCACCCTTCACCTGCCGGATCAGGCCTGCCGCCAGTGTGAAAGTAGCCTAAGAGACTTGTTAGAGCCACTCTGATCAAAGAAGTATTTATGGGGAAACCTCAGTAGAATAGGCATAAGCCCAACTCTCTGTTTGGTGCCAAGAAACTACCAGTACTTTTATTATTCCACTTTAATTCTGCCTCAAAACTTCCGAGCAAGTGGTATCCCACCGTCTACAACAGGGACAGGCAAAAGCCGGCTCTCCAGCTGTTGTAAAACTACAGCTCCCACCATGCAAACTTGCTCTGGTTTTCTCAGAAATGAGCACTCAGAAATGAATGGAGTATGCTGGGAATTGTAGTTTCACAACAGCTGGAGTGCCAAAGGTTGCTGACCCTTAGTCTACAAGATACAGGACTACCACGTCACCAGATTTCCTCTCCACAGAGAGATTTGTCCAAATCAAATCCCTAAAGATTTGGACTCAGCTAGTATATGATTTTTTGGAAAATTCAAGATAAATTTAATTCCTTTAGAATTTATTTGCTCATGTCTAACTGTGCATGATAGCTGTTGGTCAAATGAGTGTTCAGTGGAAGCTTATCTTATGGGTACGGCTGCCCAGCCTGCATACTGTACCTTAAAGGTTTTTTGGGGGGATTTTAATATTGATGACCTATTCTCAGGATAGGTCAGCAAAATCAGATCAGCGAGGGTCCCTCGCCGATCAGCGGTTGGAGGCTGCACTCCAAGGCCTCGCCGTCGACCTTGCAGAAGTGAGCAGGTGTTACAAGCCGTCCCATTCACTTCTATAGGGCGGCTCCTTCCTATACACTTGAATACTACAGAGCCGTCCTATAGAAGTGAATGGAACAGCTCGCAACTGCACTTCAAGTAATAAAATATGGTTTCAAGATTTTTCAGTCTCTTTAGATGAAGTAACCAAATACTAGTGTTGAGCGAGCACCTCTGTGCTCGTATGCTCGGGTGCTCTGGCTGAGCACTAGGGGTTGTTCGAACACCGAGCGGACCTGAGCGTAGGCATGCTCGGCCGAACAGTGACTTCGGCCGAGCATGCTCGCTCAACACTACCAAATACTGTATTAACTTGTGGTTGGAGCCTAAGAGATATCCAATACTGTGTAGATGTTACTGATGCTGTTAAATTGCATTTACTGTAATTGATGGTAACTGAATTGTTGGACTATTTGATTAACCTTTCTATGATCCCGCACATTAGACAGACAGGTTTATATTGAAATGGTTGGACTTTTAATGAAGTGAAACCCTAGATGATAGCTGGCTATAATATCGCACTGAGGTCAAAGTCATGCTTTTATTGCTCAGTAATGCTATTTTAAAACTGTCCTAGGCAATAAAAGATCCTCCTCAGTAAAACACTTTTACCTTAAAGACCGTCTTCTGAGGTAGAAATTTCCATTGTGGGGTAATTACAGACTTGAATATTACATCCCATTCTGTACCTTTTATGTATCTACCTCTGGTCCAGTATATACAATGGAAAAACTTGGAAGTCTAATGTATTATATTTTTTTAGTCTAAACCCTTCTTTACTAGGGGTCTACCAAACAGACACATGCCTAAACCTTGAGCATGGACCCTCCACTTACCATGTGCCATTTATAATACTGCTGCGCAAAGGAGCCTTTGAGACCCCTAAGGCTTAAAACCCAGTTGCAAATTTTGTCTTTGCTTCCATATTTCAGCGATGGCTGCCATAAGAGCGCTGTTGAATGTATGCCATTTATACAGATTATGAGGGAGATTGATCAAAACTGGTGTAAAGGAAAACTGGCTTAGTTGCCCATAGCAACCAATCAGATTTCACCTTTCATTTTCAAAAGGAGCTCTGAAAAATGAAAGGTGGGACCTGATTGGTTGCTATGGACAACTGAGCCAGTTCTACTTTACACCCCTACATCCCTATATATCATTGTACTAATCAGAAAATGACCTATTGTTTAACCTTTAATATCTCCTGATGTTTTAATACGTCAGCGAGGCGGGAGAGGTGCATGGGGTGGGGTCATCAGCTGGCCCAGCTCCATACCCAACGGGTGCTGGCTTTGTATTACAGCTGGCACCTGGCCGCAATGACCAACATCAAATATAACTCTGATACCAATCATTTAACCCCTCAGATATTGCGGTCAAAAGTGTTTATGGCATCAGAGCAGTTAGACAGAGGGAGAAGATTGCCGGGCTACAATCAGCTGCTATGACAGCCTGGGGCCCTGTGAAGTCTCCCAGGCCTGTCAAAACGAGCTGCCTGCAAAGCTGAGCCAGAGGCATGGCCTAAGAGGCAACCTGTCAGAATAAAATAGACTGCAATAGTATTCTATTGAAGTTTAGGAGACAACAAAAAATACAGTGAAAACATAAACGTTTCTAAAAACAAAAAAAAAAAAATAAATTATTGAAACTGCAAATCACCCCCTTCTCCCAATTTTACAACAATAAAGAATAAAAAAAATAAACATCATAGGTATCCCTGCATGCAAAGATATCTGATCTATTAAAATATAAAGATATTTTTCTTGCACAGTGAATTTTGTAACTGAAAAAAAGAATTCACCATTTTTTGGTCACTTTGTCCCTCCCAAAAAAGTTGGTATCGCCGTAATCATACTGCAGAATAAGCTTTGTTGTGTCATATTTATTTTCTGACTTTTCAGTAGAAAATATGGTAAACTAAATTGTGTAGTTAAAAAATACACCTTGTCCCCCCCAAAATAAGCCCTAAAAAGGCTGCCTGAACAGAACGTAAAAATGTTATGCGTCCTGAAATGCGAGGAGGTGAAAAAGAAAATTGACCTTGTCCTGAAAGGGTTAAATCAGTTTTTATCAGTGATTTTGTTTAAAGGGAGTCTGTCACCTCATTTTGACCTATATAACTAACAGCAGTGCCCCCCAGAAGATTGCATACACATCCCAGACATACCTGTGTGCACTTTGTGTCTGTATTACATGTCCAGAAAAAGTATAGGATGCGGACCCATTCATTTCTATGGGTCCGCAAAAAATGTGGACAGCACACCGTGTGCTGTCCGCATCCGTATGTCCGTTTCGTAGCCCGCCAAAAAAAATAGAGCATGTCCTATTCTTGTCCGTATTACAGACAAGAATAGTACTGTTCTATTAGGGGCTAGCTGTTCCGTTCCGCAAAACACGGAAAACACAAAGATATCATCCTTTTTTTTTTTTGCGGATCCACAATTTGCGGACCGCAAAACAAAACGTTCGTGTGAAAGAATCCTTATTCTGCAGGAAAACAGCTCCCAAGTGCCCGGCTCTGCTGCTGCAAGTGCTCAAAGCAAGCCAGACTGAAGAGGGGAGGGCTGCTTTAGCTGCTCATATCTTGGGATTGGTAGCAGATAGAAAAATGGCTGTGACCTTCTTTGAAAGCTGGCATTCCAAGCTTTAAAATGATACCATTACAGCATTGTATCCAGTATATCAGATATAGCTGTTAGAAATCGAGTCGGGAGAGAAAGCTGTTTTTAGTTTCACTTTCATCTGGGCACTTGGGAGCTGTTTTCCTGCAGAATAAAAGTGCTTTTTTTGGACATGTAATGCAGACACACAGTGCACACAGGTATGTCTGGGATGTGTATGCAATCTTCTGTGGGGCAGTGCTGTTAGTTATATTGGTGAGAATGAGGTGACAGACTCCCTTTAAAATCTTCCAAATTCCTATCTATATTTAAATAAAGACAATACAAAAATCTTCTTCCCACTGGCCACTAGATTTTAAAAATGTCAATGTTCCTGTTCTTTGAGAGCAGCCAGAGGGGTCACAGATAGTTTGGAGGGGACTTCATTAACTTCTATTAGAGAGTTTTCTAGTCATGCTCTGTGACTTGTGCGGAGGTCCAGAGGGAGTAGATAAGCTGTGACATTACCTTTTGAAAATGGATTCTGTGTTATATCTGTAACTGTAATCCTTCCTGTTTTGATGCACTGGCTCTTGAAAAGTTATGTGTTCAGAACAGGAACTCTCAACATATTATGAGAACTAGTGACAATTTGGGGTATTTAACAAAAAAAAGAAAAAAAAGACAGTAACATGGAACATTAAACAATCACCAGAAATTCAAAAAAATATGTTCAACATGAAAACATGATTTACATGATCGGTCATTTGCTGATGACATATTACCTTTAAAATGCCAGGCAGAAGTGCTTACGTGGACCATGTCATCTTGGCTAGTGAATATGCAAATATGGCTAATATGACATAAACAATATATTGTTAAAAGGGTTGTATGGGACTTAACTATTGATGACCCATCCTCAGGATAGGTCATTAAATATCAAATTGTTGGGGGTACAACTTGGTACCACCATTGATCAGGTGTTGGAAGGTGCCTTGTCCTTAGCTTATGATGTCTACACCAAGCACAGCTGCAATACCAAGCACTGCTGTTATACAATGCAAGGCGCTGTGTTTGGTATATTATGAAGAGACTGCATCACTCCCCTGGACCCCAAACAATCTGATATTGATGACCAATCCTAAAGATAGGTTATCCATATTTACTGGTAATTCCTACAAAACTCCTTTAAACCTATTAGCTCAGTACAATACTCAGTACAATACTACAAAAGTGGAGCAGCAGTGTGTATACGTAAAGCAGCACAACCATGGTTGCCAATCATCCAGAAATTTCTAGGAAGTCTGTATAAATAAGGGACTTTTTTCCAGTGTTCATGATTTTTTGAGGCTGGTGGTACGTGACCAGGTCCCTGTGACTGAAATGCTGGTAATATGTTCTTCAGTATACTCAGCTACAGAAATGTATTACTTATAATCTTTATAATTAATTATGGTTTTCCAATTTACAGATAAAAACTGTTGGCTGTCCGTAATTCTGATAATTTGTCCAGAAAAAAAGAAAAATTCAGCTTGTCAACACTGAGCTTAACAACCTCACTTTCTGGCAGAGAGAGACCACTGGTCTGGTTAACGGGTTGGTACCTTTATAAGCAGGTTGGGCAAGGTTAGGTGATTCATTTTAGCCAAGCCATGGGAAGAATTCATGTTTTGCATAAAACACATTCTTTGCTATCACACAGTTTAATGTACTACTATTAGTGTTGGAAAAAGATTCTCCTTTAGAATAGTTTAGATCTAAAATTATATTTCTGGCAACATTTTAAATAATTTTCCAAGTTCACTGTAGCTGAGCCAAGGATCTTGTTATCACAGAGCCATGGAGAAAAATATTGCACATTTTGGAGTTGTCAATGGCTGGTCCAATTATGTGGAGCACAGTTTATTAATATGAGAGGATGTGGCTTCAATTGTCATAAACATGGCCCTGATAGCGGGACAGAGATTAAGATATAGGGGGGATTTATTAAAACTGACATTGTATACGTCAGTCTTAATTTGCCCTGTGCTAGCGGAAGATGAGACACATTTATTAAGAGGTACAAGCCTATTAATAAAATTGTTGCATATGCCACTGTCCGTGCACCAGAAATCTACTCCAGCCAGGAGCTGAATTAAATCTCTAACATAATGTGCACCAAGAGATTCACGGCCCACCTCCTCCTGCCTATGTCCCAACCCCTTTTCAGAAAGAAAAGGCTAAAAAGTTCCAAAATACCACTCAAGACAAAATTAGTGACTTTTCTACACAATTTGGAATAGAGTCTTAAAAATCTTCACCTAAAATTTAATAAATGTGTGCATAGATGTTTTATCTGTATTTTCCACAGACAGAACACTTACCCATTCATTTTAATGTGCTTGTTCACACATCAGTGATTTTCCACAAACTGTGGGTTAGTGGAAAAATCATGGAAAAGTGAGTTACTTTAGTCCATGATGTGGGCCAAATATGCCCATTGAAGTTTATTGGTCCATGAAAAAACACTGACACAACATGCAGGAGCAGACTGGCCATAGACTCTACAGGGAAATTTCCCAGTTGGCCAATGCCCAGATAGGGGAACACTCAAGCCCTCTTCAGGCCGCCAGGTACGTAACAATCTGACGGTTCTTAACTTAACAATCTTAACATTAATTAACAATAGGAGAATCTGGTACTTGTGTACCCATCTAGATACCAGATGCCTTACTGCATTCAACTGTATCACTACTGGCAGGATGGAGATACAGTTTAATACTATTGCAGCAGAGGAGCCTATGGCTTCCTTTTCAGCTGTTCAACCTCATAGGAAGACTTCCAGCCTATGAAGCAGGGAATAAACAGCACAGGAACCCAGTCATCTCAGGCTCCAGGCTGGAAGAGGCCTGTGGCCTGCACTGCATATGGTATGGCTGAGCCCGCCTACTTGTGTTGCTCCCACCCTCTGTCAATTTGGATGGGCCACTTTTAGTCTTTTTTCCAGGGCCACTTTAAGTTGTCAGTCTGCCCCTGACAACACAGATGACATCTGTGTTCTGTCAGTGTTTCACAGACCATTGGTAGGAGAGGCATTGGAAATTAATTTTTAGCTGAGCGGTATGTGTAATACGGATGACAGGAGGACAAAACAACGATTCTTCAAGGAAATCTTCACTGAGGAACCACGGACCACTGATGTCACTGATGTCATCACGGGCATGGAAATCTGAACGGCACCTTATAGCCATAACAATTGCTGGAATCAGCTACAGACAATAGGTGGAAAATGCCTACGGCTAAAAAGCTTTTGAAATCATGGTCCGTCCTTATCTATCATGGAAGGAGAGAATTTCTTTATGAAAATCAACAATTTATGGTAGTTCACTGGTTAGTCCTGGTGCGTGGCTGCCCTGGGGTCCTATGTTTAAATCAGGGACCTTGGCCACGATCATGTCCATCAGCATTATTGTCATAATCAATATACTTCTATGGATATATTCACACAACTGCATCCTAACTGAACTGATGCATCCTGATGTGCAAAATCAAAACGGATCAGTTTAATTCAGGTATAGAGATCCTCTGCCGGATCTCAGTACCTGAATTAACAACGCAAGTGTGAAAGTAGCCTAAGATGGCCCTAAGTGTATTAGACCACATTCACACAACCCTATTTTTGGTCCTCATCTGATCCACATTTTTTGTTGATTGGACCCATTCATTCCAATGGGCCACAAAAATTGTGGACAGAACACCTTGTGCTGTCTGCATCCAATGGTCCATTCTGCAGTCCCGCGAAAAAAAGATAGGGTGAATGCACCCTTAATGTGCTCTAAGTGTATGCAATTACATAATTGTCAATTATAAAGATGAGATAAAATATATACTATATTATGAATATGGCCACTATATTAATTAATTGTGATATAGTGAATATACTGTAGCATTTTTAATATAATCAATTTATGGATGTATTTTATGCATTTATGATATGTATAAGTTAATGAGCACATGATAGCAATCACTACACACCTATATGTATATAAGTATGGAGTTGTCAGTATTAAATTGCTTATAAAAGATCCTGAAACTTTGTGGCAGCAACATGGTTGTGTAAAGGCGTCTTTGTTTGACACTGTTCACATTGTAGTGCTTCAGATCTTCCTTTTTGTATCATTGAAGAAGAGATGGTTCTATTTTTAATTTTTACTAGGTTGCTCATTAAATTAATTACCACAATTGCAGGAAATACTTGCACTGGGCTTGCTGCTTGAGATAACGCTAATTATATGCTGGCAGATAGGGATAGTTCTCCATTAGTCTGTTCAAAAAAAAACGGGCAATTCGTACAGCAGTTCTTGTAAATAATACACTGTACAGAATACAGACTTTGTCCAAAGTAGTAAAAGGTGATTTATAACACGCGAAAACGGAAACACACATTCATAAACATAATATGATCAAGCTCATCAAAAAGTTACAAGGGAGGGTCCAAATCCAGGGCAATTACAGGGTTAACAGTGATTAGTGAGACAGGCACTCCTTGGATAAGGGAAAAGTAGGCAATACATAGCAATGCTACGGCACCTAGCCAAATACAAAATATGTGTTGGAAACCAGAGCACCTGAATCAGCCTTTGATAAAACAAACATGCTTTTGATAGTTATGTTTAACTAGTAGGAGCCGTGTTTAATATTCAATATCATAAGACAACACCTCACAACATTCATCACAGAGCTGACACATTAAACAAAGATGGCTGTATAGCCATACTGGCGACCAAGCTAGTTATTCATTGTATGACTATGACATCTATTATGATGGAAAGTGGTCCTGAGAAATTGAGCCTCTGGAGCTTTTCAGTAACCGTTTGTCAGCCCAGTAAGGTGCCATCAGAAAGTAGTGGAGGTCTTATTTACCAGAAGTGGCTGTTATCCGTGGCAGCAGCTCCCAAGTCACAGGGGATATTGTGCCACCTGTGACTGATCCTTTTTAGTGTAGACACATCAAAAAATACCAAATAATATAGTATATCTCTTATATTTATCTATTTCTGTCTGTCTCTCTCTATCAGCCTGTCTGTCTAATATCTATCATCTCATATATGTGTAGACTAGCGATAATCCATTGTTCAATCAGGATAAAACAGAAGATAATTATCTAAAACTCTTCATTATGAAGTAGAAGAGACTCAGATTAGCATCCCAGCATTTTTCATAAAGTCTTACAGGTGTCATACTTAAACAGCTTTTACCTCAGGAAGGGAATCTCGTCGCCAGCTCCCTTTGAGCTTCCATCCTCAGTAAAATGAACTTCCAGCTCCACGGTAGACTGGCAACCTCCACGCAAGCATGAGAAACCAAACACTGGACCAGAAATCAAACAGCTACCAGTGACGAGGCACAACAAAGCACACGCCAGGTACAGGTGTCTAACAGCAGAACACCTTCAGCATGAAATCAGTAGCAGCACAGTACAAAAGGCAGTTCAAATTACTGCTCAGCGGCCAGCCAATCCTCAACGAGGCAGGCCTTGCTGAAGAGAAACCGTGACGTAAGGGGAAGTGCTCCAGCAGAAATGAAAAGGAATTCAGTTTCAGTAATGATTTTCTATTTAAGAAATCAACTGCTTCAAAGGGAAGAAACCATAAAAACTTGAATCAGATAATGTAGAAGGACTTATCTTCATCTCGTAACCAAAGCATCTGACCATGTCAAGCGATGGGACGGTGTTAACCTCTTGTTGTCCACACATCTTATTATCATTAAATGGGTTGGCCACTTTCTGACTACTGTTGTACACTGGTGTATGTAAGATGACTATATGGCACCTACTAATATAGCCTTTGTTGATATTATGTGCAGTTTCCTACATTTCATAAGCCATGTTTGCCTAGAGGTCCTGTCCATAAGATGGTTGCTGATGGAGAGTCATGTGACCAGAGACATCATTCAGCTTCCTCCGTTCCAAGATACTGCAGCTTCATCAGGTGGGTGGCATTGTTGATGCTTCTGTTGTCACTACTCTCAAATCTGCTGACCTCTTGGAAGGGCCTGAGTTTGTAAAATGCATTCCTGATGAGTTGCCACTGCCTGAGCACAAAATAACACATGCTCCCTGCTGTGGTGGTCTGGTGCATGATGTAATCATTCACCGCTTTTTGATGCTCATACAGGCTATTCACTATATGCAAGACGGAATTCCAGCGCAAATCATGTGGTGCAAAGGCAGACCATTTTGTTGCTGCAAGTCCAGGAGGGGGTTTTTAGACACATAAGAACAGCTGAAATCTAGACACTTCTGGACATGGTTAGCACCTTCTGCAAGCCACAATGCAATTTTTGCACCACTAAATTTATGACATTTGCCTGGCCATAATTGCTGCTTCACGTGTTGATGGTGGCGTACACCTTGCCACACAGCAACAATTCAGCAGAGCGGCCTATGTTCTCGGCCACATGAGAGTACAAGGTAGGGATGCCTTTTTTTAAAATAAAATAATGATGACTGTGTACTGTATGTTCTATCGAGGCTAAGTGCACGCCATCATTTGCCTAAAGGCAGTGGAATCCATTAAGTAGTATAACAGAGACCACACCGCCAGCAACCTTGCCTAGTGGGAATTCAGTTTGCAAACAAGTAGATTACTGATTGTGTATTGTTGAGTTCTGCCCGCATATTCTATTATGGATCACTGATGAAGCAGAGAAGGAGGACCAGGAAAAGCAGTAGCTGCTGCTGCTGATGTTTACAATGTAGTCTCGTTACTAGAATGATGATGGGGAACAGACACATGGTTCTGTTTACATTGCTGGTCATTTCAATTTTCCCATTTGAGTCTGTGATGTCTAATCATATGATGAAGGAATGTCACAGTTCCTACACCGGTGCCTAAATATCCACATTTTGTTCTCTGCCTGCATAGCTTGCACACAGAGATGGTTTTGTCAGCCAGCAATTTGTGAAGAATTCCCACACAGGAGATGCCCAACAGAGCTGCCACCACATGAGCTTGCTCTAGATCTGACAATTTTTTTCACCAACAACATAACCGCATTGCCCCTTTTTTATGTCAGTCCCTCCCTTTATTGCCACCACAATCCTCCTCCTCTGATGCTATCACCTCTTTGATGTCATGGACTCTTTGACCTTTCTCATGTTTCCCATCTCTATATTTGCCCCAAGTACCAGTACCACCACAGCTACCAGTGTCCCTACCACCACTATGGCTACAAGTGTCACTGCTACCACCATCAACGCAGCTTTACTGTACATTTCAGTCATCAGGCCATCCCCCTCCTCCAACCTAAATCTCCATCTCCTGGCAGTCCAAATGCTGACTGTTCTCATACAACTTATCAACAGGTACACTATATGAAATATTTTCCTTAGTACCAGAGGTGTTGACTCTAAGGAGAAAAGAAGGCTGCCAATTAGGAGGGTTCAGTGAAGATAGAGATGATGGACAATAAATGCTTCTATCAGAACTCATATTAACCGTTAAGGTCGATAAACATGAGAAATGCAAGCTACAATGTACCAAAATGTGAGGCAAAGAAGGATCCAAGACAAGCCAAAGTCAGAAACACAGGAAGCAAACAAGAACACAAGGACAATGAAGAATAGAGTAAACACTAGAGAGCCACAAAAGACTATCATTGGCAATGTTCAAATGCAATAGGGGGTTTAAATACAGAGCCAGGTCCCTGGACCAGAACCTGATTGGCCGGTGAACTGACTCTCCCATAGGTTAGCCTAACAGAAGAGCATGTAATTGAGCAGATGGGCTGTCATTCATCTTCCCCAGCAAATGAGTGCTGTGGAGAGAAGGCAAATTATTTCGCTCTTAAACTAAGGAAGTGGTTGCATCACTGGGGGTGTGGCTCAGCACGTCTCTCCCGGCATGCGTGTGCCGGAGCTGTAGATCGAACCAGGTAAGTGTCTTACATTGCCCCCTGCCCTCTTAAGAGGAGCCACCAGACCCTCAACATAGGGAGCTGGCTTCAAAGGGAACTCGAGATGAAACTTCTTTATTAAACGAGGAGCATGAACATCCCGAGCAGCGACCCATGTTCTTTCTTCAGCAACATATCCCTTCCAAAGGATAAGGTACTGAAGGGAGCTCTGGACAATATAAGAGTCAAGAATTTTGTCCACCTTATACTCTAATTCGCCTTGGATTACAACAGGATCAGGAGGTTTAGAGCAATCACAGGAGGAATGTATTTCTTAAGCAATGATTTATGGAAAGCATTATGTATCCTGAACGAAGATGGTAATTGAGGATGGGAAAATACCAGGTTTATTATAGAGGAAATCTTATATGGACCAATAAACTTAGGAGCGAGTTTACCAGATGGGACCCTATGGCATAAATTCTTAGTGGAATGTCAGACAAGTTCTCCCAGAACAAAATTTGGACCCAAGTAATGCTTCTTATTGGCTTGTTTATACTGGATGCTTAGAGTTTTTTCCAGGCCCTTGCAAGCCTGGGCCCAAACTGTGCACAGATTCATGATCCACAGCATCCACAGCAGGATTAACAGAACAACATAGAAACGCAAATTAAACCCAATTATTATTACAAAAAAGAACCCAAAATTACAAAAGAAAGGAAGAACAGTTTGATTCTTAACCTTTTGGTAAATTCTCTCCAGAATTTAGAGACAAACTGTACCCCATATCAGAGACAACGGAATGAGGAATCCGTTGGATACCTTTGGATACCGGAGGTTTTTTCGGTTTTGCATTTTCATTTTTCTTCCCTATTTTCTGTGAGCCCTAACTTTTTTATATTTTTGTTCACATAGCTGTATGAGGGCTTATTTTTTGCAGGACTTTTTGTGCTTTCTAATGCAGCCATTAATTATGGCATAAAATGTTGTGGGAAGCGGTAAAAAAATTCCAAATAGGGGGGAATTGGAAAAAAAAAACGCAATTCCTCCACTGTTTTACGGGTTTTGTTCCCACGGCGTTCCGTTTGCGGCAAAACTGACCCATGCCCTTCATTCTCTGGGTCAGTACAATTACAACTATATCCCATATGTGTAGGTTTGTTATGTCTAAATAGTGTAAAAATAAATTTAAACTTTGAAAAAAAAAATTTCATACTTCGTCATATTCCGACCCCCATAACTTTTTTTTCGTTACATACACTGAGCTGTTTAGGGGCTCCTTTTTTTGCGGGACAATCCATAGATTTTATTGATACCATTTTGGAGTGTGCGTGACTTTTTGATCACATTTTATTACATTTTTTTGGGTAAGAGAAGTAGTGAAAAAATGGCAAATCGGCCATTTTGACCCTTTTTTCCGTCAAGCAATTCGCCGTATTGGATTTTTTTTTGATATTTTAAAAGTATGGGCGTTTTTGGTCGCGGTGATACCCATGATGTTTATATTTATTGTTATTTAGGTATTTATTTTTTTAATTATACGGAAAGGGTGGAGATTTAAACTTTTATATTTTTTATATATTTTTTAACATTTTTTTAAAATTTTTTTGTGATTATTTTAAGGATCATATATGACCATATATATAATGTTTTTTAATTTTTCATTTCGAGCAATCAGGGATTTTTAAAACTCAATTTTAAGTCCCCTTTGCTCATTTCTTATCATGGCCTGCCATCTGGTGGCCAAAATAAGAATTGCAGATTGAAAGCTATAAACCTCATCAGCAAGGTTTACAGCTTTCAGATCGAGTGCAGACACCCCGATTGACCACATCCGGAAGGGCGCGCTTCCGGGATTTAGCGCTGTTAGATGCCGTGATCTCACGTGATCATGGCATCTAATGCCTTTGTTTACCGCGATCGGCATTATTGCCGGTTGCGGTAAGTAGCGGCAGGTCTCTGCTGTTTGAAACAGCAGAGACTTGCCGGCCATGACGCCCGCTGCACGTGCGAGTGGGCGTCATGCTCCCTCATCGCTCCAGCGCAGTACATGTACAGCGAAGTTAGAGTAAGGGTTAAGAATATTATTAACAAAAAAAATTGCTAATTTCTTAGAATCAGGGAGCTTCTTTAATGGAAGTAGATGAGGCATTTTGGAAACTCTATCAATGACTACCCAAATGACAGTCTTTCCCACGGTGGGGGGAAGATCTGTTATAAAATCCATAGAGATGTGAATCCAAGGTCTCTGTGGGCAAAGGACAAAGTAAGCTCGCAGGATATCTGCTGGGTACCATGACCCTCGCACAGACCTCACAGGCAGAGACAAAGGCAGTCACATCTCGTGACCAAGTAGGTCACCAATAGGATCTAGAAACCAGATGTTTAAAGGGAGCCTGTCATCAATTTTATGCTGACCATACTGAGGGCATCAAAAATTAGTGACAGAAATGCTGGTTTTGGTGGTGTGTCACTCATGAGCTAAATGTAAGTGGTTACTAAGAACCAGCATCATAATCATTGCAGCCCAGGCCTGGAAAAGAGTCAAATCTACCTGCGAAGAGTCATGGTTATTCATAATCTCCTGCTCTCCCCGCTATCTATAGAGAAAGGGAGAAAACTAGGTAGAAGACTGTCAGTCATCAGCAGGTGGGCAGGGAAAGCAGGAATTCATGAATAACCATGACTCTTCTCAGGTGGCTGGGACTAGAGAACGTAACGAGCGGTTCAATGCTTGGATCCCCTGCGCTCCCCTGCCCGCAGCCATCCGGATCCGTCCTCACCCGACTGTAAGTCAATGGGGACGGATCCGTTTGGTGTCACACACTAATCACATACCAGTGTGTGACACCAAACGGATCCGTCCCCATTGACTTACAGTCGGGTGAGGACGGATCCGGATGGCTGCGGGCAGGGGAGCGCAGGGGATCTGAGCATTGAACGGCTCGTTATGAGCAGGTTCGCTCATCTCTAGCTGGGACTCTTTTTCAGGCCTAGTCTGCAATGTTTGTAATGTTGGTTCTCGGCAACCACTTAATATTAACTTATAAATGACAGACCACTGAAATCAACTCACCTCTCTGTACTTAATAATCGCGTTAGTATGGGCAGCATAAAGGTGATGAACGGTTCCTTTTAATAGCTAGTAATTCCCAGTTACCAATATCATAACTCCTCTCAGCAGAGGAAAGTTTTCTTAAAGAGTAAGCACATAGTTGCAGATTAATTAAAGGGGTTGTCTCACTTCAGTAAGTGGCATTTATCATGTAGAGAAAGTTAATACAAGACACTTACTAATGTATTGTTATTGTCCATATTGCTTCCTTTGCTCGCTGGATTCATTTTCCCATCACATTATACACTGCTCATTTCCAAGGTTACAGACTACCCTGCAATCCATCAGTGGTGATTGTGCTTGCACATGAACACTCTAGGAAAAAGCATTCAGCCTCTCTGGTGGTCGGGACCATAGGAGCGCATATAGGCTAGTGGTTTTTCCTATATTGTGCAAGCACAACCACCACTGATGGATTGCAGGGTTGTCTGTAACCATGGAAATGAGCAGTGTATAATGTGATAGAAAAATGAATCCAGACAGCAAAGGAAGCAATATGGATAATCATAACACATTAGTAAGTGTCTTGTATTAACTTTCTCTACATGATAAATGCCACTTACTGAAGTGAGACAACCCCTTTAAGGATGATGACCCCTGAGACAATACAGCATCCACTCCTAACTCTGAAGCATCCACCTCAATAATGAACTGTTTGGTAACATCAGGTTGAATAAGTATCATGCACTAATGAAACTCTCTTTCAGAGCCTCAAAAGCAGACAGTGCACCAGGAGGCCAAGAAGAAGATCCTCCATTTTCCTGGTTAAGTAAGTAAGCGGTTTAGCATTGACTGAGAAATTCCTAATAAATTTTGTATACTAATTTGCAAAGCCAAGGAATCTCTGAAGGGCTTTGAAGGAAGTGGGTCTAGCCCAATTTACTATGGCTTACACTTTAGTGGGGTCCATATAGAATTTTTGAGGTGATATTTTATAACCCAGGAAAGAGATTTTTCTTACACCAAAAACACATTTACTTAATTTAGGAGTTTTCTCTCATTTTCTGAAGAACCTGAATAATATGAGAAGCCCAGTCGGAAGTAAAAAATTAAAATATCATCAAAATAGACAACCACAAACAGATCCATCATTAATGAGGTTTTGGAAAACAGCTGAGGCATTCCACAGCCCAAATGGTATTACAAGGTATTCAAAATGCCCTTCAGGGGTATTAAATGCTGTCCCCTTTCCATACTCTAATCAAATTATAGGCTCCTCTGAGGTCACTTTTATTTTTATTTTTTTTAATAGTATCTTTTATTTCAAAGCACAATGTTACAGTATACATTTCTCAGAGAAGATATTAACAGAGCCTTAGGTACCATACATAAACTATATTGACAAGACACATTCATTCATATACTCATTCATACAGACAACTATTCGCAACCCCCCCACGGGACCAGTAGCAAGAAATAAAGATCTATCAAGGTGTCACTGTTTATGCATTGATCCACGGATCCCAGATTTTCAAGAAGCGGTCAGGGACCCCTCTCTGTTCATAGACAATCTTATATAGTACTAAGTCAGAGTTAATTAATTGTATCCAGTGTTGCTTTGTGGGAGTCTTGGGAGACTTCCAGTTTAGAAGAATGGTTTTCCTAGCATAGTACACAAGTAATCTATATAGTTGTCTACCATACTTAGTGGGGATCACCTCATTCACCAGCCCTAATAGACTAGTAATTGGTGTACAAACATTCGGGAGGCCAAGTTTATCATTTATATAATGATGAATCTCCACCCAAAAGACCTGTAAAATCGGGCATTGCCACACCATATGCATGAAACTGCCAATATCATGTCCGCATCTTGTGCATTGAGGGCTAGGTAATTTATGCATCTTGAACAGCCTACTGGGCGTATAATAAACCCTATGCAGCCATTTCACCTGTATAAGTTGGTCTCTAGCGCGAATAACTGTGGATCTCCATGTATGACTCAGTTCCTTTATATAAGAGTCCTCCAATTCTGCCATATCACATTTCCATTTATGAAACGACTTCTCAAGCGGAGAACTGTGTTCTTCCATTAATGTCGCATATCTGAGGTCACTTTTAGAAAACCACTGGGCAGCAACAACTTGATTGAACAGATCAGGAATGAGAGGAAGAGGATACAGGTTTCTGACCGTAATCTTGTTTAATTCCCAATACAAGGGCGTAATCCACCATCTATTTTCCCAACAAAAAAGAACCCATACACATAGGACATACAGTGCCTTGCGAAAGTATTCGGCCCCCTGGAACTTTTCAACCTTTTGCCACATTTCAGGCTTCAAACAAAAAGATATAACATTTTAAATTTTTGGTGAATAATCAACAAGTGGGTCACAATTGAGAATCCACCTGTGTGTAATCAAGTCTCCATATAAATGCACCTGCTCTGTGATAGTCTCAGGGTTCTGTTTAAAGCGCAGAGAGCATCATGAAGACCAGGGAACACACCAGGCAGGTCCGTGATACTGTTGTGGAGAAGTTTAAAGCCGGATTTGGATACCAAAAGATTTCCCAAGCTTTAAACATCCCAAGCAATCAGACCACTGCAAATCTACCAAGACCCGGCCGTCCCTCTAAACTTTCATCTCAAACAAGGAGAAGACGGTAGGAATGATGAATTTGGGTCCACTTGGTTGAGCAATTTGTCTACTAATACATAGTTCGGACCATAAACTATTGCAAGCCTCCTGTATAGCAATAATCCAGCTGCCATGTTTGATCCATCCTGCAAGTTTGTCCCATTTGGTTTTAACCCTAAAAAAAGGAGTTATTTCACCCCAGGCGTTCCACATCCAACTTCCTTCAGGGCCAAGTGGCTTTCAGCACTAACTGTTCTGTGATGCCACTACATGTCCGGGGCTGCACACTCTCTGCACTGAAGGGATCGCCGTGTGTCTCCCCTTTGCCGACAGGTAGGGATTACCAGCTCAATGTATTCATGATAGGTATCAGGGATTGTAATACTGGAGCAGACTTATTTGGTAAAAAAACTAACTTATTTAATAAAAGACTAATTTATTTGCTAGAAGACTAATGTTTTCGCAAAAAGAATAGCTTCTCAATTTTTCCAATCAAAAAACGAAGAACAACTTGTAGGCAATTCTGCTGTGTGAAGAATCAATTTATTTGCACTGCCCAGAGGGTATTAATTAAGATCGCTCAGTAACACTAAATTACAGTAAGTGTTTGGCTAACAGAAATGGTTAAATATCAATGTGGATACGCTATAAACAAGAATGAGACAGATGTATCATCCCAATTTGTGAATCAGGGCCTAATAGAATTGCTTATCTATTAATCAATGTGGACACACCACAAACAATACAATGAGACAGAGATGTCACCCCAATTTGAGAATCAATGCCTAATAGAATTGTTTATCTATTAAACAAGGTGGAAACCCCACTAACGGTAAAATTAGAAAGCTTTCTCAATCCAATTTGAAATTCAAGGCCTAATAGAATTGCTTATCTATTAAACAGGCATTGCAATAACAGTAGTACTAGACAACTTATTCACCCCAATTTGGGAATCAAAGTATAATAGAATTACCTATCTATTTAACAAGCTAAACACACCAATAACAGTTAAATCATAATGCTTTTTCACCCCAGTTTGAGAATGAAGACTTAATGGAATTGCTTATCTGTTAAAAAAGGTAGACACTTTTAAATTAGATAGCTCTGTTCCATACACTGGGATTGTGGGCTGTCTCCTATGGATCCCTTCAGTTTCAGATTACAGAGCCTGCACTGTCCCTACAGCCTCCCTATGCTCACTCTACAGTGTGTAAGCAGTGTGTACCCCATTACCAGTAGAACTAGACAGCTTATTCACCCAATTTGAGAATCAAGGCATAATAGAATTGCTTATCTACTAAACAATGTGGATGCCCCACTAACAGTAGATGTAGACAGGTTATTTACCCCCAACTTCAGAATCAAGGCCTAATGGAATTTTATATCTATTAAACAAGGAGGACACCCCACTAACCTTAAAAGTAGCCAGATTATTCACCTCAATTTGATAATTAAGGTGTAATAGGGTTGCTTAGCTATTAAACAAGGTGGAGACCCCAATAATAGTAGAAGTAGACAGCTTATTCACCCCAATTTCAGAATCGAGGCCTAATAGAATTGTGTATCTATTAAACAAGGCGGATGCCCTAATAACAGTAAAATTAGAAAGCTTATTCACCCCAATTTAAGAATCAAGGCGTAATAGAATTTCTTATCTATTAAACAAGGTGAGCACCCCAAAAGCTTATTCACCCCAATTTGAGAATCAATGCCTAATTAAATAGCTTATCTATTAAACAAGGTGAACACCCCAAAAGCTTATTTACCCCAATTTGAGAATCAAGGCATAATAGAATTGTGTATCTATTAAACAAGTTGTGCACTGCAATACAGTAGTATTAGACAACTTATTCACCCCAATTTAGGAATCAAGGCATAATAGAATTGCTTATCTATTTAACAATCTGAACACGCTAATAACAGTTAAATGAGAAAGCTTTTTCCACCCGTTTGAGAATGAATACCTAATGGAATTGCTTATCTATTAAAAAAGTGGACACTTTGAAATTAGATAGCTCTGTGCCCTATACAGAGATTGATGCAAAGCGGGCTGCCTCCTATGGATCCCTTCAGCTTCATATTACAGAGCCTGCACTGTCCCTACAGTCTCCCTATGCTCACTCTACAGTGTACAAAGACTCACCATACAATCTCCCTACAATGTCCCTGCAGTCTCCCTATCCAATATTCCATGATTAAAGGCTTCTTGAACACTGCGCTTATCATGTCTCTTCCTATCCTCAGCTCACACTGAAATGGCTGACACCACACGGGATGTGGGCTGTAAAAATGAAAATCAGACATCATATAGTACGTACATGAAAGTCTCTTTCTAACAAAGCTAGAACCAGCCCTGTACCTCAAATGGATCCAGAGCAATCTCTCTAGGTAGGAATAAACCATAATGTAAAAACATTAAACACCTGTAATATCCATGTGAGATTTTAACATGCAATAACACATGTAGCTTTATTAGAAACTGATAAAGGGGAGTGTAATATATGTACTGTTATTTATACCATATTACGCCTCATACAGTGTGAATTGTAGTTTACTTGTAGTCTACTTGAACAACATTGCATATAAATATATGCATTAAATTCAATATTGACAAGTAAAATGAGCAGGTATATGTTAGTTTTGCCTTGCTTCTAGTAGAGAGTATCTTCAGAGATACACATGATGTACGACAACACATGGGGTCATATGAGCTGTGGACTTTTCAGGTACTGCAGTACAGACTCCATCTTTTTGGCATTGTGTTAAGTAGGCCTACAGTGGGGAAAATAAGTATTTAATACACTGGCGATTTTGCAGGTTTTCCCACCTACTAAGAATGGAGAGGTCTGTAATTTGTATCGTAGGTACATTTAAACTGTGAGAGACAGAAAATCCAGAAAATCACATTGTATGATTTTTAAATAATTAATTAGCATTTTATTGCATGGAATAAGTATTTGATCAGCTACCAACCAGCAATAATTCTGGATCTCCAAGACCTGTTAGTTTTTCTTTAAGAAGCCCTCCTACTCTGCACTCATTACATGTATTAATTGCACCTGTTTGAACTTGTTACCTGTATAAAAGACACTTGTCCACACACTCAATCAATCATACTCCACCATGGCCAAGACCAAAGAGCTGTCTAAGGACACCAGGTACAAAATTGTAGACCTGCACAATGCTGGGATGGGCTACAGGACAATAGGCAAGCAGCCTGGTGAGAAGGCAACAACTGTTGGTGCAATTATTAGAAAATAGAAGAAACACAAGATGACTGTCAATCTTCCTCAGTCTGGGGCTCCATGAAAGATCTTGCATCTGTAAGAATGATTCTGAGAAAGGTCAGGAATCAGCCCAGAACTATACGGAAGGAGCTGAAGAAAGCTGGGACCACAGTCTCAAATATTACCGTTACTAACACACAACACCATCATGAATTAAAATCCTGCAGGGCACACAGGGTCCCCATGCTCATGCAGGCACATGTCCAGGCCCATTTGAAGTTCACCAATAACCATCTGGATGATCCAGAGGAGGCATAGGAGAAGGTCATATGGTCAGATGAGACCAAAATATAGAACTTTTTGGTAAGAACTCCACTCGCCGTGTTTGGAGGAAAAAGAAAGATGAGTATACAACCCCTAGAACACTGTCCTAACCATGAAGCATTGGAGTGGAAACATCATACTTTGGCATACTTTGGGGGTGCTTTTCTATAAAGGGGACAGGATGACTGCAGCGTATTGAAGGGAAGATTCATGGGGCCGTGTGTCATGAGATTTTGGCCAACAACCTCCTTCTCTCAGTAAGAGCATTGAAGATGGGTCATAGCTGGGTCTTCTAGCATGACAATGACAAAGCATTTCAAGGTCCTGGTCTCCAGACCTGAACCCAATAGAAAATCTTTTGAGGAATCTGAAAATCAATGTAGCCCAGTGACAATCCCAAAACCTGAAAGATCTGGAGAAGATCTGTATGGAGGAGTGGGCCAAAATCCCTGCTGCCCAGTCTGCAAACTTGGTCAAGAACTATAGGTGACGTCTGACCTCTGTAATTGTAAACAAAGGTTTCAGTACCAAATAAAATGCAAATTATTTATTTACAAATCATACAATTTGATTTTCTGGATTTTTTTAGATTCTGTTTCTCACAGTTGAAGTGTACCTATGATAAAAATTACAGACCTCTTGAAAAATTGCCAGTGTTTCATATGCTTATTTTCCCTACTGTATCTTACAATTTGCCTGTTTCCCAAGGACAAGGAAAGGGAGGACACAGCAAATTTTAATGAGGAATTATCTGTCATTATCATACCACTCCCACAATTGTTAAGAAAATACTTTACTTTATTACTAAGCTCTCTATAAATTTTATGGCATCTGTGTATTTTCTAATATCTCTTTTATGCAAATTATTATTTTCACTGGGTAGATGTACATTTTATCAGTTTATAACATATTTCCTTGGATAATCATGAATTGGGAACATGGCCAAATCAGTAACTTTGATATGCATGGTTATGATGGTTTAAAGCTAGTTTCACACTAGCGCTAAACTCTTCTGGCAGGCTGTTCTGATAGAGGAACAGCCTGGTGGAGTCCATTGCATCCAGCCTAGCCAGAAACTGCTGGGGCATCACCAAGCCCCTGTGACTATAATGGGATGCGGCAGGGATCTGGACAGTTTCCGGTATTAGTACCAAGATTTGGCCGGATCCACGCTAGGTCCCATTATAGTCAAGCAGCTGTGGCTATGACAGACAGAATAAACTCAAACGGGCAGTTTCTCTATCAGTACAGCCTGCTGAAACAGTTTAGCGCTACTGTGAAAGTAACCTAAAAGACACAAAAATATTACTACCACAACAACCAGAGCAATGATAAAATGTTACCGCTCTTCTTGGCAATTCTATGTTCACTTTTGAGTAGAGCTACTAGTGTTATGTCCTATCAAATCTCTGCTACTTTGAGCCTTTAGAGTAATCATTCAGATCGCTTTCTCCATTTTCTAACCTGTGATTACAATGCTAGATCAAGAGTAGATATCCTAATCCTTAGCAGACGCAGCATACCTCATCTCTTTCAACAATGTATCTTCTCATGATGAAAAAAAACAAAAAAACAACATATATATATATATATATATATATATAGTACAGTACAGACCAAAAGTTTGGACATACCTTCTCATTCAAAGAGTTTTCTGTATTTTCATGACTATGAAAATTGTGGATTCACACTGAAGGCATCAAAACTATGAATTAACACATGTGGAATTATATACGTAACAAAAAAGTGTGAAACAACTGAAAATATGTCTTATATTCTAGGTTCTTCAAAGTAGCCACCTTTTGGTTTGATTACTGCTTTGCACACTCTTGGCATTCTCTTGATGAGCTTCAAGAGGTAGTCACCTGAAATGGTATTCCAACAGTCTTGAAGGAGTTCCCAGAGATGCTTAGCACTTGTTGGCCCTTTTGCCTTCACTCTGCGGTCCAGCTCACCCCAAACCATGTTGATTGGGTTCAGGTCTGGTGACTGTGGAGGCCAGGTCAGCTGGCGTAGCACCCCATCACTCTCCTTCTTGGTCAAATAGCCCTTACACAGCTTGGAGGTGTGTTTGGGGTCATTGTCCTGTTGATAAATAAATGATGGTCCAACTAAACGCAAACCGGATGGAATAGCATGCTGCTGCAAGATGCTGTGGTAGCAGGGGCGTAGCTAGAAGTCACTGGGCCCCACAGCAAACTTTTGTACGGGCCCCCCCCCCGGGACGTATGTCTCAGAGGGTATGTCTGTACAGCCATCCCAGCCTCTGCCCACTCCTTCTTGTGCCAGCCTTCTGTTTTGTACTATAGCAGAGATGCATTTAATACGGGAGGCTGGGGTGGCTGTGGCAGTCTTTACTACTCCACCCTGCCCTACCCGCCCACAGCCCTGCTTCCTCCTTATGCCCAGAACTTTGGCTGCAGGCAAGGGCCAGGGGCGTTACAGATGAATATGGAGATGAGCGCTTCCACAAAGCGCTCATTTCCTACTGCCACCTCCCCACCACTAGTGTTGCCACCTTTCCCAATAAAATATACCTGCCAAGTTAAGCCACACTCCATAGTCGGTTGGTTAAAGGGGGCATAGCTTAACACAGGGTCATAATGTGGCTCCCAGTATTAAAAGTGCCCCTATTAATGCCCCCCAGTAATATTAATGCCCCCCATTAGTGCCTCTGGTAACAGTAATGCCTCCATTAGTGCCCCCAGTAATGCCTCCATTTGTGCCCCCCAGAATTAATAATGCCCCCCCCCCAAAAAAAAATAAAATAAAAAAAAATAAAATAAAAATCACCTCACCCATTACCTCCCTGTGCGGTACTGCCACTCGTCGCTCCCTGGTCTTTTTCTGGTCCATGCTGCACTGTGAATGGACTTCGCCCGGAAGAAGACCAAGGAGAGGCGAGTACAGCTAGTGGAGTCCTAGACTCATTGCTCCCTGCACCTCCTGCATACTGATGACGTCTTCTATAATGGAAGCAGCCATTAGCAGTCGCTCTATAAGACACACTGGTTGTTGATCATATTTATTGTATGATCACCAACATATTTCCTTAAAAAAATGCACACACACACACACATATATATATATATATATATATATATATATATATATATACACACACATACATGCATGCACAGATAGATATAGACACATATATACACACATGCATATATACATACATAGACATACATGCATACATAGATATATCTAGACACATATACAGAGATAGATATAAACACATACCCCCCCCCATAATGTGCCAGTAAGAAATGCCCCCATACATAGACACATACATGCATACATATAGACACATATACATACATAGACATATATACATGCATACATAGATATATCTAGACACATATACATAGATATACACATACAGACACATATTTACATACATACATGCATGCATATAGACACATACATGCATGTAGACACATATATACATGCATGCATACAAAGATATATACACACACGCATAACAAACAGTTTGGTCGCTTATCTTTCTACTTGGAGGCACGGAGGAGGAGGGGGAGCACCACTGACAGCATTCAGAGAGGTTTTTTCTCCCTGACCTCTGCATGCTTCCCTCTTAGCACCGACCGCTGGGCAGCATCAATCAGCGTCAGCAGGCACACGTGTGGAGCCTGCTCTTCATTGGCTCAGAGTGCCTGCTGACGTGTAATGCTGCTGCCCTGCGGTCCTCCTCAGCCTGCAATCGTAAGTCCAGACACATACAAATAGTTTTCTTCATGGGGCTGACAGGGGCTGTATAATAGCAGGTGGCAACCCTACCCACCACCCGCAATTATATCCAGGGCCGCGCCGCCTGTGGCAATTGGCGGTGCGGCCCTGAGTGTTTTTTTTTTTTTAAATGAATGGTTCTAGGGGGGTCCAGACCTTTGGACCACCCCTGTCGGTGCGCCCCTGCACATACTTGAAAAGCCAAGACGGAGCTCTGCTGTGCCGCTGATGAGCTGCTCCTTTTGCTTGCCGTGCTGCTTCTCCCACCTGCCGCTCCCTCCCTCCGCTAGGAACTTTGTGGGCGGGCTTAATTAGCAATGCGCGCTTCGCCTGCCTGCTTGTACTTTTCTCCAGCCGGCGGCGCAGTGCGCTATTCGGGTGCAGTGCCAGTATGCAAACAATGTATGGGAGTGGAGTGGGCGGCTCCCCAATGTGACCATCACTGCACAGTATGGCCCGGCCTGAAACTGTAGGTCTGAGACACTGCTCCTGGCCGGGCCCCTTGTCAGCCCGGGCCCCGAAGCAGCCGCTTCCCCTGCTTCCCCGGTAGTTACGCCACTGTGTGGTAGCCATGCTGGTTCAGTATGCCTTCAATTTTGAATAAATCCCCAACAGTGTCACCAGCAAATCACCCCCACACCATCACACCTCCTCCTCCATGCTTCACGGTGGGAACTAGGCATGTAGAGTCCATCCGTTCACCTTTTCTGCGTTGCACAAAGACATAGAAAAGTGGTTGGAACCAAAGATCTCAAATTTGGACTCATCAGACCAAAGCACAGATTTCCACTGGTCTAATGTCCATTCCTTGTGTTCTTTAGCCCAAACAAGTCTCTTCTGCTTGTTGCCTGTCCTTAGCAGTGGTTTCCTAGCAGCTATTTTACCATGAAGGCAGTCTCAGTCTCCTCTTAACAGTTGTTGTAGAGATGTGTCTGCTCCTAGAACTTTGTGTGGCATTGACCTGGTCTCTAATTTGAGCTGCTGTTAACCTGCGATTTCTGAGGCTGGTGACTCGGATGAACTTATCCTCCGCAGCAGAGGTGACTCTTGGTCTTCCTTTCCTGGGGAGGTCCTCATGTGAGCCAGTTTCTTTGTAGCGCTTGATGTTTTTTGCGACTGCACTTGGGGACACTTTCAAAGTTTTCACAATTTTTCGGACTGACTGACCTTCATTTCTTAAAGTAATGATGGCCACTCGTTTTTCTTTACTTAGCTGCTATTTTCTTGCCATAATACAAATTCTAACAGTCTATTCAGTAGGACTATCAGCTGTGTATCCACCTGACTTCTGCCCAACACAACTCATGGTCCCAACCCCATTTATAAGGCAAGAAATCCCACTTATTAAACCTGACAGGGCACACCTGTGAAGTGAAAACCATTTCAGGTGACTACCTCTTGAAGCTCATCAAGAGAATGCCAAGAGTGTGCAAAGCAGTAATCAAAGCAAAAGGTGGCTACTTTGAAGAACCTAGAACAGGCATCCCCAAACTGCAGCCCTCCAGCTGTTGTAAAACTACAACTCCCACCATGCCCTGCTGTAGGCTGATAGCTGTTGGCTATCTGGGCATGCTGGGAGTTGTAGTTTTGCAACACCTGGAGGGCCGCAGTTTGGGGATGCCTGACCTAGAATATAAGACATATTTTCAGTTGTTTCACACTTTTTTGTTAAGTATATAATTCCACATGTGTTAATTCATAGTTTTGATGCCTTCAGTGTGAATCTACAATTTTCATAGTCATGAAAATACAGAAAACTCTTTGAATGAGAAGGTGTGTCCAAACTTTTGGTCTGTACTGTATATATATATATATATATATATATATATATATATAAAATTAAAAAATGAAAGCAGCAATGCACAGTATAAGATGATGGTGTGCCAGCGGCTGGGACGTGGTCCAATCCAAATATACAAAGAGATTAATTCCACAGCACCACCACGGATTATGCCAAAGCTCTGGTGGAATAAACACATTTTGCTTTTGGCATAATCCGTGGTGGTGCTGTGGAATTAATCTCTTTGTATATATATGTATATATATATATATATATATATATATATATATATATATATATATCAAAAAGGGGGAAAATTCTATAAAACCCCAGTTTCTAGGAAAATTTGCAGTAACAACATTAGCCGCCAGACAATACCACACAAAGCCCAGGGGCAGATGTGGCGCTGTTTCTGGAAAAAAAATTTATCCTTTTTTCTAATCTTGGACAAACCCATTAATAAGCTTTGGAAACCCTGTTGTTTTCTATGTAATGATGTTTGTGGTCATTTAACAGATGAGTATAATAAAGCAGGAATGTAACATAAGAGAATTCAATGCTTTACACAAATAAAACTATGCTCTGACTCAGTGAACCTGTTTACCTTTGTAGACTGTTAATGCTTCTTTTAAAAAGTGGATTTCATTACTGTGTTTGTACAAGATGAACTGAACTTGTTGAAGTAGTAAATTGGTTTGCTTTTCAATTATTTATTGAGCAAGTCACTGAGAGTTAAAAGGTTTTGTACAACTTGTACGTTGATGGCATATCGCTAGAATATAACATCAGTGTCAGGTGTCGGTCCCACCTCTGGGACTCGCTCTTATTTCCATAACGGAGCCCCCAAAAGTGAAGGAGAACTCATAGTATGTGGCGTGCTCTCCTTTCACTGCTATGGGACTCGAAGTTCCAAAAATATCCAAGTGGTGGCCATGCTTGCACAGTTCACTCTACCTCACTTCAGGGGAGGATGGCCCGTTCTAGAGATAGACGTGGGTCCCAGAGGTGGGATCCGCACTTTTCTGAGATTAATGGCATATCCTAGCAATATACAATCAATGTCTGAGATGGAAATACCCTTTTAATCACCTATTTTGCCCAAACTCAGCCCCGGCAGTGGGAAAAGAACTAAAGTGGAGGGCTGCTTTAGATGTTGATATCTTCTCAAGGGTAGCAGCTAGAAGCCTTCAACTCAAGTCCAAGCTAAATAGGAGAAATCACAAAGTGGACTTTGATCCGAATTTCAGAAAAAAGTTGATTCGTAATGAATCAATTTTCGCTAAAATTGTAGTAAATAAAAAAAATCACACTCACCGCATCTATTTGCATGCAAAGAGTCTGCCGCAGGCATCTTCATTGAAGATCCTGTTTGAAATCTGAATGCACGTATGATGTCACTATGATGGCCAGCGTAATGACGTCTTCAATCAAGATGGCCATGGCGGACATTTCGCAGGAAAATGGATAAAGTGAGTATTTTTATTTATTTCTGCGATGAACACGGCATGTGAGGGGTTCAATGACAGGGACAGTCCATCATCATTCCCCGTCATTGCGCCTGGTACTCACAAAGAAATGCGCTTTATGATGAAGTAATTTGGCACAAAGCGAATTTCTCTGTGAAATTTGGCGAAGCAGCCAAATTAAATTTTCTTCGCTCAGCACTAGGCATCTTCCGACAGTAATACCTACACTGAATGCACTAGCTTATGCAACTCTGTCTGCACTGCTCTATCTAGTACAATGATGGTTGAACCACTTTATAAAATAATCAGTTTTAACTTTTCTGTCACCCTCAATTCCTCATAGATTGTAAGCTCTTGTGAACAGGGCCCTGACTCCTAGTGTTTCAATTGTACAGGGTGGTCCACAAAAAAATAGCCCTCTCCAATACCTCCAAATCAAACTGCCTAATAGTAAATCTGTCCATAGCAACCAATAAGAGCTCAGCTTTCAGGTCCTACAGGTCTCTGAAAAAATTATTTGCATATGAATCCTCTGAATTGTGAAGTGCTGCAAAATATGGTGGCTCTATATTAAAAATTATTATTATTATTATTAAAGAAGGCTTCTATTTCCACTGCTTTGATTAAAATCCTAGATTCATTATAAAATAAAGTGTATGGTCTGCCAAAAGTCTTAGATGGAGTGTATAATAAGAAAACTCAAAACTAGGATAGCTGAGCATATTGCCGGGGGGTTATTGCAAAAAAATCCAGCGTGCCGAGGGTAGAAAAGCATTTTGTGGAAAAAATATCAACTTCTTGGATACTTTCCAATTCTGCGAAATAGACCCATTTGAGGAGGAGATTGGAGAAAATGTGTTCTGAACATGAAGACTGCTGCTTAGGCACAAGATTTTCAGCGAGCTTCAATAATGAAAGCGATTAATTATATATTTACTGATTTGAACAGTATGTGAAACATACTTGTCATGCCATACAACTTTTTCTATGCTGTAGGCCTGTACATAATTAGCATTTTGTGTGTGAAGCATGCCTTAATATGAGTCATAAATATGACATACTAATGTCAAGCTGCACTTCATCCATTCTCATCCTCCCAGATGACCAACCTGAGATAAGCAGATGAGTATGACATTGGCCCTCAGATTACTCCTTCTCTTGCTAAAGTCCTTGTTATTGCTATCTCTGGCTAGCAACTACAACATGGCCACAGTGGCTGTGGTGTCCACTAGTCTGGTGTGCATAGGGTGTCTTAACTTGTTTCCCCTTTGCAGCAGCATGGTCTGGAACACTTTAAGCTGGGTTACCTTGCTGTGTCTCTCCATATAACCAAGCAAATCCTCCTCCATTAGTTCTTTCTTGCTTTCATCTCCTGGAGCTGCTGGAGGTTGACGGAGACTCCAGAGCTTGGAGGTGGAGTCTGGGGGAGAGGAGCAAATGGATACTGCTACCTTCTTTCTCACTTTTTACAGCTAGACTAACTAGACTAGTCTGGAACTAGGGGGTGGAGCCATTCTACACGCTAAGCTCCATAGAGGGCTAGGCCAGGACTGTTAACTCTGTCCATGCCTGGCTCATGCTGGAAAAACTGAGTGGGCAGTACATTACATTGACATTACAAACATTACATAACAAACAAAACCCCTAGGTCTGGGGTACAGCCATGTAAATGGCAATTAACCAGCACTGATCTCCTTGCTTTCTGTGTATTAATGATGAGTCAGGAGATGTAGCTTTCTGCCTAATGATCATTCAGCTGACAGCTATTGAAGATCCATGGGTGCCTTTACTAGTGTTCATTTAAAAGGAATCTGTCACCAGTACATTCACTGTTACACCAGGCACAATGCCTTGTAGGGTTAGTTCAGCTAAATGTAATGATATATTTTACTTAGTGATTGCTGCAAACTGGATAAAAAGTACCTAAAATAAATATGCATATGAGCAGTTAAGTGCACCAGGGCGAGCCTAAGCCACTCTGTGCACCCTTGTTTCTCCTTCTTTCTCTGTAGCCCCTACCTTTCCTTCTTGATTGGCAGGACCAGGCTCCTGCTTAATCACCTGCCTGGCCCTGTGAATCAAGAAGGAGGGGCTAGCAGGGAATGAAGGAGGAGCAAGGGTGTACAAAGTCACTTGGGCCTGCCCTCTGTGCACTTAACTTCTCTTTTGGACACGACTGGCTTCAACAGTGATGTGCTGCATGTGGTCAAATCATCACGGAAGCCAGTCTTAGTCTGGAGAGGTACATGTGACCAAGTCCACAGCCAGCCAGATGTAAACAGTTCCAGGACCAGAACATGGAGAGAGCGGAGGCAGTGTGGAAGTGTGGAATCTTCTGTTTTAGGGGCCATGCTGCCGGAAATTGCTAAAAAATAATTTTTAATGGAAAACCCCTTTAAAGGTCCTTTTTTTTGTCCAGAATGAAGCAATGGATTGCTAAATGAAAGGTATCATTACAGTCAGTTGAGCTGGCCCTACACGGCATTGTGCCTGGATTAACAGTGGATTTCCTAGTGACAGACTCCCTTTAAGGCTAGTGTTCTAGTTTCGGGTGATCTTCCTGTGTGACTCAGTTGCTCTAATTGCTTTTGTTATGAAAGCACTGGATGTAAGACTTTTGTAAACCATTTAATACTTTGACGACTATTCTGGTTTAATGGTGTGTGCAAATAGGTTTATTTTTAGCCATAACTGTAGTGCAGTGAAGCAATGTTAAACATTGCTGGCCCCCAGTGCTTGATGCCCGAGCTGATAAAATAAGTTTTCCATTGTAAAGCATACAATTTAGGAAAGTCCAGTCTAGAATGAAATAGTATCTATTCTTTCAGCTATTTCAAAGTTAACAGGTAAAAAATACTGCTAAATTACAATAAAGTTAATGATACAGTTTACGGATACACCTGAAAGTCATGGATATAACCACCAGGGTAGCGAGCAACAGTAGCAGCTGCTATGCAGCTCAACAGATAAGGAAGCAGTAGCAATTTTTGCATTACTTCTGAGCTGTGAAAACACTATCACATCATTGTTTGTATTATACATGCATGAAAACATTATTAAAGCGATTCTCTACCTTTTTCTTACTAATGATCTAGCCTTTGGATAGGTCATCAGCATCTGATCGGCGGGGGGCAGACACTTGGGTCCCCCACCAATCAGCTGCTGGAGAAGGCAGCGGCACTCGCGGAATCGCCGTGGCCTTTTCACTGCTTTCTGGAGGCCAGTGACGTCACCACTATAGGTCATGTCGCCTAGGCGTAGCTCAGCTCCATTGAAGGGAATATTGAAGGGAATACGGCTGAGCTGTGCTGAGGTCATGTGACATAGTCATAATGTCACTGGCCTGCAGGAAGAATTAAGAAGGTTGCAGCACTACTGGGAGCGTTGTTACCCTCTCAAACAGCTGATTGGCGGGGGTTCGGGGTGTCAGACCCCTGCCGATCAGATGTTGATGACCTATTCAAAATGTGCGGCGCCACATTCTCTTTAAACAGTTGATCAGTAGGGGTGGCGGGATAATATTAAACACCTGGAAAACCCCTTTAACAATAGTATATCAATATTGATGACATAATAGCATACAAATAGCATAAAAGAAAATACACCTAATTGGCATCAATGTTTTTATTGAAACCTATTTTTTGTATTTCTTCATTCCTGAAATTCTGTGGGTTTTTTTAACACCAGTGTGTCATAGTATCTCATCATTCTTTATATAGTAACAGCAAATAATTATCTTATTTGAAAAGACATTGCGTAATATAATATGCACTTTTAGAGCAGGGAGCTTGTTCTGTGTACAGCTAATTAACTGTCACTATAAACTTCCTCATTCCTTCACATAGTTCCTTCATTTGTTGACTGGTCATAGTGTAACCCAACCATTCCCTGGACTTCTTGGGAAACGTTTGGACGTTGCATAATGAAGCTTCAATGTTTTATGAAACATGAAAATTGTCTATAACTTTATGATTGGAGATATAATATGAGAAATATGAGTTAGGTAAATGATTTAAAGGGGCTGTCTCAGATTTTAAAATTTATGGCCTATTCTCTGATTTGTCATCAATATCTGATGTGTGGGGGTCGGACTCACGTGATCCCCAACGATCAGCTGTTTGAAGAGTTCACAGCCCTCCGGTGGGCACTGAGGTCTCTTCCTAGGCCAGTGACCTCATGTTCATCATTCACATAGACCAGGTGCAGCTCAGTCCCATTTAAGTGAATGAGTCATGGGAGCGCCGCAGTCAGGGGCGGATTGGGAACTTAAAGTGGCCCTGGAAAAAATACTAAGAGTGGCCACATTTTGTAGTTGGTTCCAAATTGGTGGAAGGCAGGGCCACCAATACCATATTGTGGCGCATTATACCACCCCAACAGAGCCAGATACCGCAGTCCATCACAAAATACATCCCCAAAACCTTTCACTGGCCAGTTGTGAGGGGGGCTCAGGCGGCCCCCTGGGCATCGGCCCACCGGGAAATTTCCCTGTAAGGTCTATGGCAATCCGCCCCTGGCCGCAGTCTTTTCAAACAGCTGATTGATGGGGTCCTGGGAGTCAGACCCCCACCAATAAGATATTGATGATCTAAGGATAGACTCTCAATATCAAAATGTCAGCCAGCCTTTTTAATATAGGTAGCAAAGGACAGCTTCTTCCATTTAAATTCTAGTAGTGCAGAAAAAAAAGTTACCTACTGCAGAAAGATAGTGGATAATGCTTAAAGGGGTTGTCTCATCTCAGACAATGGGGGCAGGAGGACACCACCAAGCGCACTCCACATAGAAGTGAATGGGAGCACACCGCGCATCACCGCTCCCACTCACTTCTATGGGCCCGACAGAAATAGCCAAGCCAACGCTCGGCTATTTTCAGTGGCCCCATAGAAATGAATGGAGGGCGGGTGCCAGGAGCGGACTGGGAACTTAAAGTGGCCCTGGAAAAAAACACTAAAAGTGGCCCAGTTTTGTAGTCGGGTGCAAATTGATGGAAGGCAGAGTCAGTAATACCATATTGTGGCACATTATACCACCCAACAGAGCCAAATACCACGGTCCATCACAAATACTGCCAGCAGCTCAAACTATATCCCCAAAAACTTCCACTGGCCAGCCATGAGGAGGGCCCAAGTGGCCCCCTGGGCATAGGCCCACTGGGAAATTTCCCTGTAAGGTCTATGGCCAATCCGCCCCTGGTGGCTGCGCATGCGCAGTGTGCCCTCCACAACTTTCGGGGCTCTGTTCCTGATCAGACAATGGGGGCATATCCTAGTGATATACCCCCAGTGTCTGAGATGAGACAATCCCTTTAATGGCAATTCCAATGGAACATGAAAATTTAGGTTTTACTTGCGTTAAATGTGTTGTCATCTTTAGACAATCCACTACAGGGGAAATGGGGCAGTACACAGGTAAAATCCGTTGGCTGTTTGTGTAATGCATGGATTTGCAGGGTCTTCCAGAGTAAACGTCCTTTTACAAGGATTAGAACATTTACTGGAAATCAGAGTTTGTACAAATGCTTGCTGACAAAAATTGCCTGTCTACATATGCTACCGATCATCCAACAAATGAGCTCTGCCCAATGATCAGGTAATGATGGTGAACAAACAGTTCCTTCCTGATCATTGCCTTTGCTTCAGCAGTTGTAAAGCGGCCTTAAGAGATATTTTTTGGTGTCCAGGCTTCCTGATGAGATTAGAATTAGAGATGAGCGAAGCATCCAAAATTCCCTTCGCCGAATAATCAACAAATTTCTGACAAGATTCGTTCTTAATAAGAAATTAATTCGGTCGAATTTGCGTTAAAAAAAATAATCATTGTGTAGCAATAATAATAATTTGTGTAGGAATAGAAGGAACATTCCTACACAAATCACGAACATACATTCAGTTTTGTTAAAAGTACGCAATATGTAAGCATTAGCGTACAAAGTGCGTACGAATCCTTAGTGTACTATTGACTCGCGGTTGCGCCATATGCACGAGGCTAGGCCGCGGCATACAGTCTTTAGAGGCAGTCCATATGAGGTAGAAAAGTAAGGTGCTAGGCTGCTAGCTATTCGGCTAAGTGCATAATTTACTAAAAAACACTGTACAATAAGTGCATAATAGGACACATTACAGTACCTGAAAAATAATACACACAATGGGCAAAAGTGCTTGAACGTTGCTGAACCTGTAAAAACATTATTGCTAAAATCAAGCAAAGACAATTATGCAAACATTTTAGTGCAATTTCACATTTGCAAGCATAAAAGGCTCAGATATACGTTTGAGTCTCTCCTCGAGTCGTGGCTGCTTGATAATAAAACACTGGAACACAGTCCAAAATGCAATTGTAATCCACGTGAGATAATTTTGTAATCCAAACAGGTAACGAACGTGTAATCCACATGGATGGTATAAAATAGCAGCAAATAGAGAACCCTCTTTGCAAAGGGGGCTCCCAAATAACCTGAGAAGAGGGGGGGGGGAAGGAAAATAGGCGCGCTTAGGCGCAACTGGGAATTTTCAGAAGGGGGGGGGGAGTCCTGACAAGCCATGTCCATCTGGGTGAGAGTCAAACAGGGGCAATACAAACTAAACAAAAAAAAGTGCCAACTAGCTCTCACCCGTCAGGTGCAGTCCATGTTGTGGCTCCCATAGGTCCTCTTGAAGTGTCCTTTAAACCAGCCAGTAGTTGGGTTCCTCAGGTGAGGGACCTGAAGTCCTCCTCACTTCGGCTACTGCTGAAAGACATCAGAGGACGCTCCAGCCTCCTGTAGGCCAAGCTCGCTGCCATGGTGGAACTCCACTACCCTCTTCTTCCAGAAGTCGGACTTGACCGGGTCCGGGTGGTGGTCACGCTGGTGAGCGCTGCAGCCACTTGTGCCTTTATTTTTCCAGATTCTCCTGCCGGGAGAGCAGGGGTAAGGACTTCTGGCAGCAGCGGTTCCGGCAAGGCTGCACCCAGGGAAGAAGCCCCAGCTCCCCTGGCTGCTGCTGGCTTCATCTTCCAGGGTAGTTGGTACTGGTGGATCACTGTAGACTAGAAAGTAAACTACAAAGTCGTCAGCTGACCCAGCTAAAAGGATTGTGATGGTGGTGGTGGTGGCAGTCCAGGTATCAGAGGCTCCCTGAAGCGGAGGGTGCCATCTGGTGACTCCTGAAGGCAGCGTACCCCTACTTCGCCTGGTGGTTCCTCCGGCCATACTTCAGGTGGTGATGTAAGGACCAGGGGCTTAGACAATACGGTAACCCCGGTAGCAAAGGGGCCTTTCAGGGATGGGGGTGTATTCAACCTGATCCCTTGCGTACAGGCTGTGACGGGGTTGGGGCAGGTACGGCCGTTTCACTGACCTGCAGCCCACAAAGTACTCCTTGCCGTCCTCGTCATCCGCCAGGAAGCCAGAACCTCGCTCCACAGAAAACTACAGGACGGTTCCCTTTCGCCGCTCCAGTGTAGGGTCCCCCGGCCTTGGATGGTCCAGTACTTGGATGACCCAGTCCTCCACTGCATTCTTGTACTCCCATAGGGTCTGGGCGTGGGCCATCACCAATGCTGGCACAATGGGATTCTGCCGAATGGAAGGTGTTGTTGTTCTCCTCCTGGGCAGCGAAGTAGACGCTCCAGCCGCCTCAGCCGCACCAGTTGTCTCCCTATACATGCAAATAGTTAGTTCCCAGTGGGCCGGGCTGGTTTTTCCCGTTTCTGAAGGGGGCGTATCTTCACTTTCCCGCTCTTGAGGGGGAGTATCGTCCTTTTCCCGCTTGGGGGGGCCAGGGGAGGGGGGCAAGAAGAATGCGTATGTTGCGTACGTCACGTCAGCGGTCAAAATATTAAGAACATTTATGAATAATACGAAGCGAATCTGAAAAATTCCGGATTCGCTTTGGAATAGAAAAAATGGAGGATTCAATACGAATCTATGAAGTGGCGAATAGATTCGCTCATCTCTAATTAGAATCAGAAATGGTATAGCCCTCTTTTTTTTATCTCAGAGTTCCATAAAAGGATATTTCAAAACCAGTTTAAATAAATTCTTCCACCTACCCTCAACCCAGAAGGCTACTGCAAACTGAGATTAAAGGGGATTTCTGGTTTGCATCAACATCCTTTAACCATTATGATACTTTTTCGTTTTAATTTTTCTTCCCTATCTTCTTTGAGCCATAACTTTTTATATTTCCGTTCACATAGCTGTATGAGGGCTTATTTTTTGCGGAACAAGTTGTACTTTCCAATGCCACCATGAATTATGGCATACAATGTAGTGGAAAGCAGTAAAAATATTCCAAATGTAATGTAGAATAATGCAATTCCTGTACCATTTTACTTTACAGTTTTTTGTTCGTACGCATTCTGTTTGCGGCAAAACTGACCCATGCCCTTCATTCTCTGGGTCAGTACAATTACAATAATACCCCATATGTATAGGTTTAAAAAATAAATAAAATTTTTTACATCACCATATTCTGATCCCCATAACTTTTTTATAGTGATATCTACTGAGCTGTGTGGGAGCTCATTTTTTGCAGGACATTCTGTAGTTCTTATTAATACTGTTTTGAAGTGTGCTTGACTTTTTGATCACATTTTATTATATTTTGTTAGAGAAGCAATGAAAAAATGGCAAATTGTCCATTTTGAGCCTTTTTTCCGTTATGCCATTTGCCGCATCGTATTTAATAGTACGAGCATTTTAGTTCATAGTCATATCCATGATGTTTATATTTTTTGTTATTTAGGCATTTATTTTTTTATTATATGGAAATGGGAGTGTGATTTAAACTTTTATACATTTTTAAACGTTTATTTTTACATTTTTTAAATATCTTTTGACAGTTTTTTTAATGGTTTTGAAACTCACATATTACAAAATATATTTTTTAATTTTTAATTTTGAACAATCATGTATTTTTAAACTGGACTTATTATTAAGAATTTCTCATGTATTATGTTGGCCTGCCATCTGGTGGCCAAAATAAGAATTGCAGTTTGATTGTTCTCAGCCTCTTCAGTGAGGCTGAGCCCATTCAAACCAATTACCGGCATCCCCATTGGCTGCAGGGGATGCCGGCAGGATGCCCAGAAGTGTGAGCTTCTGGGGTTTTGCTCTTTTAGATGCCGTGATCTCACTTGATCACAGCATCTAGAGCCTTTAATTACCACGACTGGCATTATTGCCTGTCGCAGCAATAAGCCGCAGAAACCTGCCGGCTATGACGCCTGCTGCATGTGCGAGCGGGCGCCATGTTTGCCTATCGCTCCAGCGCCATACATGTACGTCACTGGTAGCGAAAGGGTTGAAATAATCTATTATGAAGGTAAGTCTAATTTTGTAATATATTTCTTTTACCTTTATTGCTCCTATCTTCTGTTCTGGACTGGCATGTGACCGTGTCCATGCAGATCTTTCTTATTTCCTGTGATGTTATGTCCACGTCTGTCTGTCTTTTTTCGGCCTTATAAACTATGTTATTATAGTTACTAGAGATGGGTCGTTAATCCAGGGAGTTATTCTGATTGCATGATTGGAGTCGGGAAGGAATTTTTTCCCCTAAAGTGGGGAAATTGGCTTCTACCTCACAGGGTTTTTTTTGCCTTCCTCTGGATAAACTTGTAGGAAAACAGGCCGAACTGGATGGACAGATGTCTTTTTTCGGCCTTATAAACTATGTAACTATGTTAGGGTTAGTGACAAGATAGCATCTATGTAACTAGCTGGGTGGGAAGAGCACTAAACTAGCTGGGTGTTGTTTGGGGCTGTGCTGGAGAAAGGAGAAGTGCATCCTGGGTTTGGTTGGATATAGTAACAGGAAGTGCTACGTACATGATGTAAGCAATCCAGAGTAATTTTTTACATGGTGAAAATGGTTCAGCAGAGTCCAAATTGACAAAAACATGGAAAGATGTACATTAGGTAAGCTACCATATGTGCATATCTGTTAAAATCATAAGAAAACATTTGCAGCATTCCTAAAGAAATTCAGCCCTACATGGGCTAATAAACCTCCTTTTTTGCACATTGAATTTCTTTAGGAGCGCTGCAGATTTTTTCTTATACTATCTGGATATTTGATCGTGATCAGGGACGTGGGCACCCATTACATTTGAACATTTTACTGAGTGCTGCCTTTTTCTGTTTAATCATATATAATAGGAATCCCAGAAAACCCTGTTAAGTGTGTCCTTTCTTCTAACATAGGAGAACTGCTTTGTTTATGTCTGCTAAATTGACGTGAAAAAAACAAGGTAACTACAAGTACATTTCTAAGACAACAATGCCTTCTGGGTATACTCAAACATGTCACAGATGAACATGAAGATTAGCTCATTCAGTGGGACTAATTCATGTGGGACTAATCCACTCTTCCATGAATCTTCAAGAATAAGTAACCTGCTACTTATCATTGATTTTTTCCGCAGTGCTGAGATAATTGTACACATATCTTTTATCTGCAAATGTGCATGGGTTACAAATAGAGATGAGCGAACATGCTCGTCCGAGCTTGGTGCTCGTTCGAGCATTAGGGTATTCGCATATGCTCGCTACTCGGACGAGCATATCGCGATCTTCGAGGAAATGTCAACTTCCTCTTCCTGCATGTTAGCCGCCTTTTTTCAGCCAATCAACATGCAGGAGAGTCTTTGGTACCTCCTAGCATCACGTGGGGCCCCTACAAGTCGATAGCTGGGATTGGCTGGCCAGATCAGATGACTTGGGAATATAATAATCTGGTCCCGCGCTGCTCGCGTCATATGCCGTCTGCATGAGATTAGGGATAGAGCTGCTGTCTGTCAGGGAGAGTGTTAGGGCCTGAATTTAGTTGTTGGTTAGGCAGGAATCACCCACAAAGAACCCAACAGCCCTTCTAAGGGCTACAAGCACGTTTTTTATTTTTTGGTCTCCTCCTGGCTGCTGGCTGGGACTTGTAGTGCAGCTACCGCCATCTTGGCTGCACACTGTTAGGGTGTGAAATTAGAATCTGGTTAGGCAGGAATCATCCACAAAGAACCCAACGCTCCTTCTAAGGGCTACAACGACATTTTTTTTTCTCCTCCTCTCGGCTGCTGGCTGGGACTTGTAGTGCAGCTACCGCCATCTCGGCTGCACACTGTGCACTGGTGGCAGAAAGGGGACAGCACATGGTCCACACAGACCCCAATGAAATTGACCAAAGTCCTCTCAGTACTAATTTTTGCTGCTGCTGTACCTTGGCTTGCTGGGATCTGAAGTGCAGTCTAGGGAATATGTTTTGTCACTCAGTTATATAAACTACAGTCCAGTGAACAATTGTGAGGTGTGCTGTACAGCAGCGTCAGTCTATAAAATAAGTTTTTTTCACTCAATTATATGAACTACAGTCCAGTGAACAATTGTGAGGTGTGCGATACACTTGCCGCAGTCTAGAGAATAATTTTTTTCACTCAATTATATAAACTACAGTCCAGTGAACAATTGTGAGGTGTGTGATACACTAGCCACAGTCTAGAGAATAATTTTTTTCACTCAATTATATAAACTACAGTCCAGTGAACAATTGTGAGGTGTGCGATACACTAGCCGCAGTCTAGAGAATTATTTTTTTTCACTCAATTATATAAACTACAGTCCAGTGAACAATTGTGAGGTGTGCGATACACTTGCCGCAGTCTAGAGAATAATTTGTTTCACTCAATTATATAAACTACAGTCCAGTGAACAATTGTGAGGTGTGTGATACACTAGCCGCAGTCTAGAGAATAATTTTTTTCACTCAATTATATAAACTACAGTCCAGTGAACAATTGTGAGGTGTGCGATACACTTGTCGCAGTCTAGAGAATAATTTTTTTCACTCAATTATATAAACTACAGTCCAGTGAACAATTGTGAGGTGTGTGATACACTAGTCGCAGTCTAGAGAATAATTTTTTTCACTCAATTATATAAACTACAGTCCAGTGAACAATTGTGAGGTGTGCAATACACTTGCCGCAGTCTAGAGAATAATTTTTTTCACTCAATTATATAAACTACAGTCCAGTGAACAATTGTGAGGTGTGTGATACACTAGCCGCAGTCTAGAGAATAATTTTTTTCACTCAATTATATAAACTACAGTCCAGTGAACAATTGTGAGGTGTGCGATACACTAGCCGCAGTTTAGAGAATTATTTTTTTTCACTCAATTATATAAACTACAGTCCAGTGAACAATTGTGAGGTGTGCAATACACTTGCCGCAGTCTAGAGAATAATTTTTTTCACTCAATTATATAAACTACAGTCCAGTGAACAATTGTGAGGTGTGTGATACACTAGCCACAGTCTAGAGAATAATTTTTTTCACTCAATTATATAAACTACAGTCCAGTGAACAATTGTGAGGTGTGCGATACACTAGCTGCAGTCTAGAGAATAATTTTTTTCACTCAATTATATAAACTACAGTCCAGTGAACAATTGTGAGGTGTGCGATACACTAGCCACAGTCTAGAGAATAATTTTTTTCACTTAATTATATAAACTACAGTCCAGTGAACAATTTTTCGGTATGCGATACACTTGCCGCAGTCTAGAGAATATTTTTTTTCACTCAATTATATAAACTACAGTCCAGTGAACAATTGTGAGGTGTTTGATACACTAGTCGCAGTCTAGAGAATATTTTTTTTCACTCAATTATATAAACTACAGTCCAGTGAACAATTGTGAGGTGTGCGATACACTAGCCGCAGTCTAGAGAATATTTTTTTTTCACTCAGTTATATAAACTACAGTCCAGTGAACAATTGTGAGGTGTGCAATACACTAGCCGCAGTCTAGAGAATAATTTTTTTCATTCAATTATATAAACTACAGTCCAGTGAACAATTGTGAGGTGTGCAATACACTAGCCGCAGTCTAGAGAATACGTTTTTATTCTCAGTTATATAAACTACAGTCCAGTGCAAAATTGAGTGGTTTGCGGTGCAATAGCTGGAGTCTAAAGACTACATTTTTTTGCCTCAGATAGTAATTCTACTGTCTACTGAATACGGTTTTGGCCTCAGATATTAACTCGACAGTTTGGTGAATATAGAAAATGTTGAACCCAAGGGCTAAGGGTCTAGGACGAGGGCGTGGGCGTTCAAGTAGTGTAGGGGGCAGAGGCCGTGGTCCTGAGCAGGGTTACACTGTACATGCTGATGAGGGAGCAGTGGAACGCCGCAGAGTTTCGCTCCCTAGCTTCATCTCGCAACTTACTGGGTCACGTGGTACACCACTATTGAAACCACAACAGTGCGAACAGGTGATGACGTGGATAGCGGACAATGTGTCCAGTAATTTATCCACCACCCAGTCTTCCACGCAGTCCACCCACAATAGCCAAGGGAGTAGACCTCTGTCTCCTCCAGCTCAACCTCCTTCCCACCAGCCTGCCCCCCCCACGGAAAGTATGGATTCAGATCAGGCATACTCACAGGAACTCTTTTCAGGACCCTACCCATAGACACAAACCACTGCTCAAGAGCAACCTGAGCAGTTGCTCTGTCCCGATGCCCAAAATTTAGAACTTTCACAGTCTGTGGGTGATGAGAGTGTGGACTTAGTGCAAGTAGTGCGTGAAGAGGTGTCGGATGATAATGATGATGATGATGATGAGACACGGTTGTCAGACAGTGATGTTGTTGTCAGGGCAGTAAGTCGGAGGGGGGAGCAGAGTGAGGAATCGGAGGAAGAGCTGGTGGATGATGAGGTGACTGACCCGAGCTGGGTTGGTAATCCAACTCAAGACAGTGCTTCTGAAGTGGAGGTAAGTGCAGCACCAGAACAGGTTGGAAGAGGCAGTGGGGTGGCCAGAGGGAGAAGCAGGGCCAGAGCAGGTAGATCAGCAACTGTTTCACGGAGTCAAGTTCCCGTGCCAAGGCCTAGATGTTCGCAAGTCTGGAGGTTTTTTAAAGAAACTGAGGATGACCGACGGACTGTGGTGTGCAACCTGTGTCACACCAAGATCAGCAGGGGAGCCACCACTACCAGCCTAACCACTACCAGCATGTGCAGGCATATGAGTGCTAAACACCCAACTCAGTGGAACCAAGGCCGTTCACCTCCTGCGGGTCACACCACTGCCCCTTCCCCTGTGTCACATGCTGGCTCGGCGAGTCCACCCCCCGCCCAGGACCCCGGCACGAGCGCCTTCCGCCCTACAACCACCCATTCACCTGCATGATCCTCCACAACCTCCACCAATGTGTCCCAGCGCAGCGTTCAGCTGTCTTTGCAGCAGACATTTGAGCGCAAGTGCAAATACAATTCCAGCCACCCACATGCCCAAGCCCTAAACGTCCACATCTCCAAATTGTTGAGCCTGGAGATGCTGCCCTATAGACTGGTAGAGACTGAGGCTTTCCGCAACCTGATGGCGGTGGCTGTTCCTTGGTACTTGGTCCCCAGCCGCCACTATTTTTCCCGATGTGCCGTCCCAACCCTACACCAGCACGTGTCACAGAACATCATCCGTGCCCTGACCAACGCGGTTAGTGATGAGGTCCACCTAACCACGGACACGTGGACAAGTGCTGGCGGGCAGGGTCAGGACACAGGGACACTATATCTCCCTGACGGCACATTGGGTTAACTTGGTAGAGGCTGGGATCGAGTCTGACCCTGGGGCCACTCATGTAATGCCCACACCAAGGATTGCGGGGCCTACCTTGGTCACGGTTTCTCAGACTTATTATGCCTCTTCCTCCAACCCCTCCTCCTCCTCCTCCTCTTCGCACAGAAACGCTGAGCCAACAGGCAATGTTTCTGAGGGCCAACTGGCGCTCTATACAAACAATGTTTACAGAGAGCCACCTACAGGCCCTCTCTCCAATAAATTTTTTAGTAGCGTCAAATACAGATACTCAAAAAACAATTTTACATGAGGGAGTGTCTCCCCGTCTGCCATCATGTTTGGTCAGGCTGTCCATAGGTACACCACCTCTGTCGTCCGCAGAAGCGGCCACTATGAGGAAGGCCACGGCAAGAACATCCCCTTTTCTATTGAGAACAAGTGGAGACTTGTAGGAGGATGACACTTTTCTTCGGCAGTGGATTCACCTTCCCCTTTATCATTGCCAGACAACAGTTGGTGAAAAAGTAATTGGCAATGCTGAAGAAAATGTAAAGATGCAGTGGACCGTCTGTGAAGCAAACCTATATATTCCCACCATGCCAGCCATGGGTTGTACATAAACGAATAACAGGAAAAACAAAAAAAAATATTTTACAGGAGGGTCAACTACAGACACTCCAAAACAATATTTTAGGAGGGTCAACTTCGGACACTCCAAAACAAATTTTTGGGAGGCTCACCTACAGACATTTGACTGCAAACTCAGTCTGACCAAGGCATTTGTGGTGTCACTGCCATGCTGTGTCATTCTAAATTTTTGGGTGCTTCACCTGCCACCTGAGTCTAACTTGGTCACTATGGGTTCACCGCCATGCTGTGTCAGGCTACATTTTTGGGTGGTTCACCTGCTACCTCAATCTAACTTGATCACTTGTTGGTGTCACTACTATGTCACCATGCTGTGTCAGGCTTATGTCTGCGTCGTGGGGCGGGGGATAGCACAGCAGTGCCAGCATGAGCAGTGGTGTCACCTGCAGGCAGTGATGGACCTTCGTTGCACCTAGTTGGGTGCTTTCCTAACATGTGCCAGCACATGTGCCTTGCCCATCTTGGTCTGGGTCAGCACAATTGCCTTGAGGGTCACCACCAGGCTGTTACCCAGAATTTGGCATAATGGTACGATTAGGCAGCCTCAGAGGCATCCATGCATGCTGCCCCTGCTGTTTCCTGTTCATTTCCGTGGTGTTTCCATCATTTTCTGAGGTTTCCAGGTTTTCACACAACCTTCCCTATGCAGAGCCCCGGTCCCCTGCAAAAAATGCTCGAGTCTCCCATTGACTTCAATGGGGTTCGTTATTCGAAACGAGCACCCGAGCATCGGGAAAAATTTGATTTGAATAACGAGCACCCGAGCATTTTAGTGCTCGCTCATCTCTAGTTACAAAAACCCCATTGACTTGCATTGGATGTGGCTTCGATGAGGATCTTGGCGCGGAATTTACAGGGAACTCCTCATTAAATTCTGAACATGTGAATGGGACCTTAAAAGGATAACATAACATGACTATGGTGCCTAGATAGATCCAAAGTCGTAAGAAATATTTAAAACAAGCATATCACAGAAAGACAGTGTTTGACAAAGGTCTCTTTTGTACTGGCTAAAACATTGCATGTTAATGCTTGTGATGGTGAACATATGGTAGAATAATTTCATACAAGCATTTGAATTTGAAGTCCTGTTTTTACTGGTAAGATGGATTCTTACCTGGTTGCGGGAAACATTGTGAAGATGAGTAACCTCCTCTACATACTAGGCCACCGAAGAAGGTGGAATTGCTTTTGACCAATAGGGAACCAAGTATTCTTCTACTAACCTAGACCAGTACAAGTGTGGTCTAAATCCCTGTTCATTGGTCTGAAATCTCTTTCACTCATTTTCTAAACCTGCGTACATTTTATGGTCTAGTCTATTTTACAATATGAAAGTCCACAAATATGGACTGATATTTAAATCAATCTATTAGTATTTGGCACTTCTCTTTAAATTCTACATGTGACCTATAAAGTAGTTAAAGGCAAACATAAATGGCTCTTATTGAATCCACAATTTTAGTTGCTAAAGATTTTCAGTTTTTACATAGTGTATATATATATATATATATATATATATATATATATATATATATATCCGTGGCCTGATACCATTAGATATAATAAACGTAATGAGTTATATCGTAAGCCACCCCACTACTAGTTCAGGAAGAGGTAGAAAGAAATTAGTATCCTTCTTCCTCACTCTTAGACCGGCTTCACATCACTGTGTATTTTCCCGTTTTTCTGATCCATGCAGAGAGTCTAATATCTTCATTTAAGGGCTTGATGTCTAATTGAACTGCCCATTATTATTTTGTATAAATAGTACATTTTTTTACAAGGACATAGGGGGTCATTTACAATCACAAATATTTGATGAGCAATCTGCAACTTTTCCCCGCTCACACCAAGTCTGAAAAAGTGGGCATGATGTCTCATTTTCTATGCTTGTTTTAGGCATAGAAAATAAAGTTGAAATATATCAACTCAAATTTATCACGCATTTGTCATGCAGTACAATGTGTCACGAGAAAAAAATCTCAGAACAGCTTGGATAAGTAATAGCGTTCCAGTTATTACCACATGAAGTGGCTCAGATTTACAAAATTTGACCTGGTCCTTAAAGTGGTTATTCCACGAATAATGTGAAAAAATGAAAATCAGTGCTGACCCAATCACGTGACCGCCTTTGTTCCGGGATACGTCATACGCCATGCGGAGCAAGACGCCGCGTCCAGCGAGGTAACTGACACGAGGCAACTGACTCGAGACCGGTCCCTCCACTACGGTGATACGGAGTAAGTACTCCAACTGGAGATTAGTTTACCAACATCGGTGCAGTTGTCCGGAGACAAGTCCCCTATTGACGATATAGTGGGGAAATCCTTTATCCTGAGGACAGCCTTTTGAAAGTGGTAAGAGCCTATATAGACTGCATGTATACCAGACTAATATCATCTGGATGGTAATACTAACTATATATATATGGGACAGTGCATATTCCATCTATATTAGAAGACTTAATCCTTCCAGGTAACCTAAACGGATCTATTGGATTGAGATTTGATCTTCCCAACTAACATAAATGGATTTATTGGATTGAGAATAGCGTGCTGGATCATGCAATAGCAGGCTTTACACCCATTGACATTGTGAATATTATGCTATTTGGGACTTTTTATTTGTTTTTAATTGTTTGTTATTTTGATTTTATGTGTACTTAATATATATATATATATATATATATATATATATATATATATATATATATATATATTTTTTTTTTATTAAAATTCCATACATTTCCAGTTATTGAGTGCAGGTCTCTTTTACCAATCTGGTCCTTAAAGTGGTTATCCCACAAATAATGTAAAAAAATGAAAATCAGACATGATATAGTAGATGACAATACCTTTCTAACAAAGCTAGAACCAGCCCTGTACCTCACATGAATACAGAGATCTCCACATTCATTGCTCTGCTAGATGTATATCAAGCTGTAGCTCAAGGGGGGTGTCTTTTCTGCTGCAGCTAAGGGGGCGTGTCTCAGCTCTCCCTATCACAGCTCAGGAGGGAGGTGAAAGATGAAACTGAGCATGTGCGGCCTTCTCAGTGAGCAGGTCAAAGAAATAAGAAATTAAGTGGCCCTATACAGATATACAGATCCTCAGGATAGATCATCAATCAGATCGGCAGGGGGTTGATTCCCGGCACCCCATTGATCAGCTGTTTGAAGACAAAGCATTGGTTGTACGAGAGTTGCCTTCTCTTTACTGGCTCACTAATGCAAAAGCAGCGCTGAGCATGTGTAATTACAACTCCACCATCTCTATTCACTTCAATGTGATGGTTCTGTCTTATTCACAGATAGGAAGGAGAAGTCTCATTGAAATAAATGGGGACCGAGGAGATGTAATCACACCTGCTCGCCACTGGGATGTCAACATACAAGTGCTGTGTTCTGTGCAAACAGCTGATCGGTGGGGGTGCTGGTAGTAGCCCCTGATCTGATATTGATGACCTATCTGCCGCTCTATTCTCATGGTGCAGTGTGCTGGCACTTGGAGACCCCCATTCTTGTGTCCTGTGGATAGTGGATATGTGTAATTAGTGGCACAACCTCTTTATATATCTCTTAGGAGCTAGTTGTGGCTTGCTGATTAAATATAAAATGAATTTGAAAATCAAATGATGATAATGTCTTATTCAAATGTACCATTCCCTTTATATAGTTTAGTGCAGTTTTATGAACTAATGTAGTTTGATATTATAACCTTCAAAGGTTTCAAGTTAGTTACTGTAAGATGCCATTGATTGTCATCTGCACCGTTTCTATACAGCAACACATGAGAGCTTATTGTTCGCTAGTACATAGCCATACTTTATATAGGATCCAACAATATGAAATCGGAGACACAGAAGTATAATATTGCCCTATGCACTTGAATAGGAACCCTACAAACTGCATGCTGCAGTTGTGATATGGCTGTGTGTATGAAACCTAACTCTGGTAATTAATTAGTACTTAAAGGGGGTCTCCGGGAATTAAGAAAATGAAAGTACTTAAATATTACATCATTATAAATATATTCCCAAATACCTTTCATTAGTTATAATGGTTCATTTTGTCTAGGGAGCAATCATTAAGAGAAATAAAATGGCCGCTGTCCTATTAGTACACACAGAACCTGTCCTAATCACACAGCAGGACAAGTTACTTCAGGACACTGAGGTAAAGAGCTGCCTCATCCTTCATCCATGTCAGGAATTATGATCCTGAATACAGATGATAAGATCTTCTACTGAATCACTGGGGAATTTAGTTCATGAGCAGATGTGGATAATGAGCAGCAGCTCTTGTATGCAGCCTCCATTACCACAGCCTGTCCTGTCTGTCCTCTCTGTACTTCATGTCTCCCACAAAGGTTCAGCTAAATATCATATTAATCTGTATTCAGGATCATAATCCCTGACAAGTAGGAGAGGAGGATGAGGCAGCTCTTTACCTCAGTGTTGTGAAGTAACTTGTCCTGCTGTGTGATTAGGACAGGTTTTGTGTGTACTAATAGGATGGCGGCCATTTTATTTCTCCTAATGATTGCTTTCCAGACAAAACAAGCCATTATAACTAATGACAGGCATTTGGGAATATATTTATAATAAAGTAATATTTACGTATATTTATTCTCTTAATTCCCGGAGAACCCCTTTAAAGGCTTACTTGTTACATGTGCACTTGACAGCTGAAGACATCTGTGTTGGTCCCATGCTCATATGTGCCTACATTGCTGAGAAGAATGAAGTTTTAATATATGCTAATAAGTCTCTATGAGAAATGGGGGTGTGGCCATTACACCTAGAGGCTCAGCTCTCTCTGCAACTGCTGTGTCCTCTGCACTTTGACTGACAGGGTCAGGCAGTGATAGCATTTTTACTGCCTGGTCCTGTCAATCAAAGTGGAGAGGGCACAGCAGTTGCAGAGAGAGCAGAGCCTCTAGGTGTAATGGCTCCTAAAAACTCATTTGTAATGCCGGCTCATATGAACATGGGACCAACACAGATGTCTTCAGCTGCCAAGCGCACATGTAACAGGTCAGCCAGTTTCATAAGTACAAAGCTGTTGACAGATGCCCTTTAAGGCCCTTTGGCACAGGCCAATGACCATTCAAAGAAGCACTCTTGTTCCTGATCATTATACACTGTAAACAGGGGACCAAACAGCCGCCAAATGAGAAAATGCTTGTTTGATGACTGATTGCATCTTTTATGCAGTCAAAGAAATAAACGCTTATCGGAAGCACATCTACACATATAAATAAACAGGTAATGTGCTGCCAGCATAATGGTCAGTGTCATTCAGCCTCCTCTTCATTGTAAAGTGAAAATGAACGTGATAACAAGCACCAATCGGACTGCATATCATTAGCGGGCACTTGACATGGACAGAAAATCTGCCCATGTAGAAGGACCCTTAGCCACCTACTTTGTTTAAAAGTTGTTCATAATCTCTAGATTATATTCTCTGTATTTCTTCGCTACACCAATTCCTAAGTCTAGAGAAGTCAGGTTTTCTAAAATTTGAAAAACGAAAAACTATTTGGAGCTGCTGCTGTGATTTATTCTTCGCATTTTATAGAAATACTTTGCAGCTGCAATGTGTGAATGAACCGCTTCTTTTCACAATTTTACGTATTTTCAAACTTTGAGCATCTACTATGTCCCCTGCTGTGTGAAGATGAAATAGATTGAAGGCATCCATCTGGTTTTCAGTTTTAATTAGGGAAACGTAGATTTCCCTCCTGTTGTCTCTTCTAGTATGACAGGTTCACGGTCAGCCGGATATTCTGACCTGTTGGCTTGCTTATGGGTCAATGCATTTTATTGGTTTAGCACCATCCTTCAGAGCCTGTTTCTCCTGTTTCATGCCCTTCTTCTGTCACCCTTAAAACTTAATACATGGGACCATTTGGCAGCTTAACATTCTCTCAGTAACACCTCATTGATTAAGTCAGCAGGGAGATGAGAAAAGCTAAAGTGCTTTCAAATGCCACTAAGAATAAATGTAATAGCATACTGTATCAGTGATTTTTGAACCATGTTTCCTAATTTTGTACTTTTGATATTTGATATTTTCTGTAATTTAATAAGAATATTATACTTGATACCCTTATCTTGTGCATTTACCCTTCTAACTATCCCCTTCTGGTTTTTGATTACCCCATTTTACCAACTAATAATGACTGATAATAATGTTATGCAATGTTCAAGTATATATGTCAAGAGAAAAAACTCTAATGAACCAATGCTCGCTGTGATTTATTGTTTTGCAACATTTAAGCACTGTGCCCAGAGAAGAAACTTTAATGTATCTAAGCTAATCTAAGATGTTTCAAACTATAGTCCAGGGATTTGAATTTAAAGTACTTAAACTGCCAGTGCCTTATTGTATTTTTTCACTTTTTACCATTGACTATTTTTGCCATGGTTTGATAAGGACTATATCCCAAAAGGACTGTATCCTTATTGTGAGAAAACAACGCCCCATGTCACCCCATTGGAAGTTGCCATTGACCCAGATCCCACCTGCAGTGACTGAGGGCCTAGGCTTAATATTTTGCATATGCCTTAACCTTATTTTTACAGGATGAAGCCAAGAAGAAGGAGCCAGAATGTACCATGTGCAACATGCTAGGGATGGCTTGTGTTACAACAGAGGGGGTTACAGTGCCCCAGAGGAACACTGCAAAGGGTTAATTAACTTAGTTAAATCTTGTGATTTACTGTTAAATCACTTATTTGTTTTTGTATACCTTATGGCAATGTATGAACAATAGATAGTTAACACTGGCAGAATTGGTTAGGTTACCAGAGTAATGGCCTTAGCCCACCCCCTGGTTAATGAGTGTTAGCTGAGATAAGCTACAGGCAAGATGTGTGTGAGAGCTCCTGCAAAGTAGGCCCAGAGAGAAACATGATGAAGGAGATACTACTTCTGAGACTAAACAGCTGCTAGAAAGCTACTTAACTGAGTAAATATCCCTGAGGAAACAGACAACCATAGAAGGTCTAGAACCACCAAGACTGTGCACTGGATTCAGAAAGTAATGTACCACTTGTTTATGGCATTAAATACTTTACTGCTGTGGAAAATTTGTGTCCAGCACCCCCCGCGCTTTGAGATGAAATGGCCATCCAGATATAAGATCTGCACCCCTTAGTCCAGGAATTGCAAAAGGAGTTAACAAGTACAGAATAGCATACCTTTGGTTATCTTGGAAAGACTGCAAAGTATTTAGGGAGTGACTCAAGGGCTGCTACCATCATCATTGCCGCTGCCTATGCACAGTAAATGGGAAAAGCAAGCTCTGTGCTATACCTCAGAACTGTGCCTGTTGCTGCCATCTGTGCTTCAACCATCATCCGTAGTAAAAAAAAAACTATTCTTTGTTATCACTAAACTGGGCTTAGTCATTCCCTGCAAAACATCCACCATCAAGGGTACCCCACCTAACACCAGGCAGGAGCTCCCAAAGAGACTACTGAGTGCCCTAAGGGAAGAAAGGGTGCACCATCCATTCACTGCACAGCCCAAAGAGGCCAGGGTGGGTTTTACAACCACCATCATAGCCACTGCCACTTCTTCCATCCTTACCTCTCCTCCATGTCGCTGCAATAGAACGGGATCTCCAGAAGAGCCCAATTTGGATAAACAGAACTTTGATGGAAAGTGGAGCTCCATAAATATGTTGAAAAACGAAATGCTCAAGTTTAGTGTGGTGCAATGCTTTAAAATTTTAGTCAAAATTAATTTACTGTAACATTGCTGACTGTTTTGGTGGTACTAAGTCACCTTTACACCCTTTGAATATAGTTACATTTCTGTGCTTCGTCTTCCACTTGTGAGTATAATTTTTAATCATGAACGATAATGACTTCAAGGATTTTTTCTAGTCTGAAGATATTTATGACCTACCTAGATTGGTGGGCGTCCGACACCCAGCATTCCCACTGATCAGCTGTTTTTGACAGCTACCAGTGCCAGAAACGAGACAATGGATGGAGCCAGAAGTAGCAGGTTCCGTCCAACGTGTAGTGGCTGGGCTAGTGTACTGCAGTATTTCATTTAATGGAAGCTGAGTTGCAGTACGATGGCATGCCCACTGTCCTCTTGAGGATAGATCATCAATATCTCTGGAATCTCCTTAAAGCAGGTTAATAAATGAGATAGAATAAGTGGACATTTTAACACTTTGAACTCAGTCAGGTGAGCGTTACTTCCCAGCAGTTTTCTTGCAAAAATGTCTTTGGCGTACGTATGTAGTAGGAGGGGTGGTTTGAATACACTATTCCAGAAAACTGGGAAATGCATCAATAAATAATATACCCCATTTAACCTTATGATTAAAAAAGCTTTTTCTTTCTATGATTCTCATTAGATTTTGTCATCAATGATATCATTTTGCCATAGTGATGTTAGACCATGTAATGTATTATACTATCTCAGTGATCTTATTTTTTTGAACGAAGGGTGTCATTAATGATGAGATTTACTTCACTTTTCCCCGCTCACGCCACTTTTCCGAGGTGGCGGAAAAAGGGGGAGTGCGTGGTCGAGGAAGGGGGCGGGCCGGCTGGTCAGTTTCATTTATCATTTTCTACAACTGTTTTTGGCATAGAAAATTACTTACATCTACGCCAGCTCCCTAGCTCCCTCCTAGATTTAAGCAAGCCGCACGGCCAGCGCCTCTACATAATTTAGGCTCATCAAGTGCAGATTTATTATGACCAGCGTCTAAAATGCTGGTCTTAATAAATGACCCCATAGATGCCTTACTATGCTTTATATATTGTATTTTTATGAGGGTGGCAGAAGTTTTCTTCTTCTTGACCATCATGTCAATACACTTGCCTTAGTACATAGTATATCCAAAAGAAACCAGACAGAACAAGGGCAATGTTGCTGGTTTTGCCCCAGGTAATTCTACAGGAATGTTGGGTAATTGTCCCAGAACAAAACAGCACGAGAAGCCTTTTTGTCTTGTCTAACAATAAACATTCAGCTGCTGCGGCTGCAACGTAACCTTACAGAGTCTCACTTTTCAGACAGCGCACAGGTCCAGAAAGTGTGACGTCTGGTAAATATACAGTCCCATTATAAGTGAGCAAACCAGTTATTAAACACACAGCACTGTTTGAAATTCTTTCCAACAATCCTAAAATCAAACAAACAAGGTGTGAAATAAAGAGATTACTCCTACCAAAAACCATTGTGCTTGTTTTCCAATTATCATTTTACTGTATGGCTATTAAATAGTGGATAGGATAGTCAGATTCGGTTGAAGAATATATATGCATAGAATATGAAATAAAGCACATTTGACTAGGGTACAAAGAAACAGTATTATCAATCCAAAGAAAACAATGTATGCCTGGTTTATAGAGGGTGTGTACAATACACAAGACATTTCTTTTCATGCATAATAAGGCAAGTCAGGAGATGTTTAAAACGAAGCTCAATCTTGAAGTCACTATTGAAGAAAATTTAAAAGAGTTGCATAAAGGCCCCTTTACATGGCTTGATGTAGCAAGCAATTGTGGTGAAAAAAGCACTGCTTCCTGACTATTGCTTGCTTGTCAGTTAAGAAGACTGTCACATTTACATGCAGTGACCTCCTCCACAGTGTGGGAAGGAAAGATCGCTCGTTACCTTACAGAATCATTTTTTTCCGGCAGCAGGAACTGTTTATACAGCATGATCTTCTGCTGGCAAACTATGATTTTAGGTGAACACGCCAACAATCTTTTACCTAATGAACACGAGTTTCAGTTGTTGATCAGGTAACTAGCGGCACCTTTACACAGAGAAATTATCACTAACAAGTGTCCATACGAATGCTCGTTAGCTATAATCTGCCCAAACATCAGGCAGTGGAAAGGGCCTTTAAAGGGTTATTCCCATCTTGGACAATGGGGGCATATCGCTAGGAGATATATCGAGAACGGGCCTAGAAACTGAATGAGGGCGCACCGCGCATGCGCGGCCACCCTCCATTCATTTGTATGGGGTCGCCGAAAATAGCCAAGCACCGGCTCGGCTATTTCCGTTGGCTCCATAGAAATTAATGGGATCGCACCGCGCATGCGCGGCCCAGCTCCCATTCATTTGTATAGAGCCGACGGAAAAAGCCGAGCCAGCGCTCGGCTATTTTCGGCGGCCCCATACAAATGAATGGAGGGCAGCCACGCATGCGTGGTGCGCCCTCCTTCAGTGTCGGGGCCCTGTTCTCGATATAGGTGCGGGTCCCAGAGGTGGGACCCGCACCTATAGGACAATGGGGGCATATCCTAGTGATATGCTCCCATTGTCCAAGATGGGAATAACCCTTTAAGACTAAACAGGTCTACTTTAATTTTCAGAAACAGGGCCACTTTTACTTCCTGGAAAGAAATGTGAAAGAGAGGATGAACAGTCAAACTCCAAGGATGGACAATCCTAGAAAACAGAAGACCACCAAAATGTCTGGTAGCAGAAAGAAATATTTTTTGACAAGGTCTTATCTCATTTTAGGACTAGTGGTACTCCTTTGTCAAGTTCAGCATTGTTTTGATGAGACTTTACCATTAAAAAAGAAGTATTTTCTTCTACTTTTATATCTCCTGGTGTTTTTTTGCACCCAACTTTTGGCTGATTGCTCTATCTACATAATTAATACTTTTCTATTGACTTCTTCTGTGAGGTGGGCACCTGTCTGTGAGGATATATGGACAATGGTAGCAACCTGACACAGGAGGTACTTTGATGCTTAAAATAGCATGGTGTTATTCCAGCACAACTTTGACAGATGAGCCTTCATGATCTCAGGGAAAGTGGGTTGAAGACTGAGGATGTGGACCACAAAAGATGGGAATGTGAGTGGTGGTACTCGGGGAAATGACTAGGAGGGAATGACTAAGAAGGTGCACTGTGATGAAAGAAGTATGCTAACTCATATGTCTGTTCTCAGGTCTGGGGGTATGAGGAAAATAGAAGACAGCATAAGATACAGCAGCAAGGGAAGCAGTGTGATTGCTTTATCATAGTTTCAGTGAGATCAGCAGGTTAAGAAACTTGAAGGAAAGAAGTTGTCAATATAGTGGAGTTTGTTGCACACTGACTGTGGATTCCATAGTGCACAGTTAAAAGAAGGAAGAGAAGACACAGAATGAAAGGTAATGAGGTTCAAAGGATTTCTGTGTGAGATAGGAAAGGAGTTAAAATTAGCAGAAGCAGGTGGACCAGGTTTAGGAAAGATGTCCCCTGAAGTTAACAGCAAGAGAATAGAAGGAAACAGAAAGTTATTAGTAAGAGTACTTTTCGTGTTGCATGCTGGGACAAGATGGGTTTAGTTAATTCAAGAAGATGAATCATGCATCTGAGCTGTACATGGGTGAGGGAAGGAGAGAGGGAATGATATGGGGAGAATGCAATGGAGGTGTAACAGGGCAGTAAGTATAGAGGAAAATATAACAACATAAAATGGACATAAATGCAATCAACGTAGTGAGATGTAGCAATTGTGTTTCAGTATCTCTCATAGCATACCTCGCTCACTGCCATGTTTAACGTTGCCACAGCAACACTTTGCCTACGATGACTCACCACGTGGCAAGCGCGGTGACATCATCGTAGGTCCTTTTGCAGGTACTGCAGAAAGAAGAAAGAAGAGGATACCGGCTGTGCAATCAAGTGGATTAGGTGAGTTTTTTTTAACCCCTAAATGGCCATTTTATTTAGCATTCTGTCTTAAGAATGCTATTATTTTCCGTTATAACCATGTTATAATGGAAAATAATAAAGTGAAGTTCGGGTCCCCATTGACTTTAATGGGGTCCCGGTTTGGGTGAAGTTCCATGGGTTCATTCATCCCTAATACTACCCAATTATCCTATATTCTATAGTCAGAATATCACCAGGGCTCTAGTACTAGAATTTACTTCCTAGATCCACAAATCTACTCTGGTTGTTGCAAGTGTTTGTATACTGACAATTACCCCAAAAAAATTCATGTACACATTAGTAAAAGTCCATTTAACAGTACCAAAACCCAGAGAAAACAAAAGTATCCCGATTCCTATATCATATGTCATCAGCTCAGTCTTCAGTGAATTTTCCATTTGTTTTAGTGAACTCCTTTTTGCCCTGTTGTACTTATCCTGCATTAAGTGGTGTAGGAGCAATGTAATTAATATACTACCGGCCCTCTGAGTGATTTATCTTTTATATTCAAACCAACCTTTGTCATGGGTTTCAAACAAACAGAGCTAGTGAAAACCAACACTTAGTAGAGCCACATTCTTGAACCAAGTTGCTCAAGTGTGCACCTGTAAAACTGTTAATACATCAGGTATGTCAGGAAGATATATCAAGTGTTCAATAAACACAAAGCACTGATCCCTGAAGCACCTGCTGTAAATTTGTATTATATACTGTGTATATATATATATATATATATATATATATATATATATATACACTGTATCATGGGCATGTGAAAATAAGGGTGGGTTCACATCAGCGTCATGGATTCCGTTTCGTATTCGTCTGGTTCCCGTTATGCAGAACAGAAAAAAAGTCCCGTTGACAGGACTTTGTTTTCTGTCTTGCATAATGGGAACCAGACGGATACGTTATGATTCTCATAGACTTCTATTATGACGGATCAAAACGGAATGCCTCTAAAGGCTTCCGTTTTGACTTCTGTCTTACGGATTCCGTTATCTTCCATTATAACCATGTTATAACGGAAAACACAAACAGAATCCATAACGCTGATGTGAACCCACCCTAAGTGATAATATTGCAATAAAAATGCATAACTATACTTATTTAGTTGGTTGGAAAAAGGGACTAGACTAAAAGTAATTTTACATGGGCTCATTCCTAATAATTGCCACAAGAAAATGAGCCATCACCCGATGCACATAAAATCATCATTGTTCCACATTGTTCTGTATCAACAGTGCTGCCTGCAAACAATTAATCTGTCCCCATACAGAGCAGGTGATTTCTGTACGTAAATCACCTCAGCTCAAAAGCAGCGAGATAACCAATGTAGAAAGTAATAAAAAAAGTATCCATTATAAATAATCCTAAAAATCCATAGTAACTAGTGTTGAGCGAATCAGTATCTGAAGTGGATGTTGATATGAATTTCAGGAAAAATTTGATTTGCCACAAAGCCGAATTTCTTTGTGCTTCGTGGTAACAAATCTATTTTTCCCAAAACATACTCCCCTCATCCATTTGCGAATGAAGAGGATGTTGTGGCCATCTTGAATGCAGAAATGGTGCGAAATCTCGTGCGGAGTGAGTATGTATTTTTTTAAACCGGATTAGCCCCTGAAAGGCCTTAATTTTAATCTCAGATGCTGCAATCAGCGATGAAGGTGGCATCTGAGGGGTTCAATTGCCGTTCCTCATCATTGTGCCTGCTATATACAAAGGAATGCGTTTCGTGACAAAGTAATTTGTCACGAATCGTATTTCTTTGTGAAATTCGGCGAAGCAGCCAAATTGAATTTTTCATAACTTTGCTCATCTCTAATAGTAACAAACTCTTAAACATGCATGGACAAAGATATATGGGTTGCCATGAAGCTACATGCAAGCCTTACATCACAAAGCACAATATCAATATTTGAATGGAGTGGTGTAAAGCACACAACCAATCTACAGCAGTGGAAAAGTGTTTTGTGGAGTGACGAATCATGCTTCCCTATCTGGCAGTCTGATGGATGAGTATGGGTTTGGCAAATTTCAGGAGAACGTTACCTGCCTGACTGCATTGCGCCTTCCTATGCACTTGAACAGACAGAGCTGTCACATAGAAGTGAATGGGGAAGCCATACTTGTAATTACACCTGCTCACCACAGCAATTGCTGCTGCAAGCAGGTAAACAAAGCAGAGAAGGTAGCTCTGCTTTCTCTTCAAACAGCTGATCGGCAGGGGTACCGGGACTCAGACCCCCGCTGATCTGATATTGATATAATTAAAAAGCAGAAAACCCCTTTAAGGCTTCAGCATACTAAGACATTTTGGACAATTGTATGCCTCTAACTTTGTGGGAACAGGTTGATGAAGACCTATTTCTGTTCCAGGATGACTGTGCCCAGTACACAAGGCAAGATTCATAGAGGCATGGTTGGGTGAGTTTGGTATGGAACTTGACTGACCCACACAGAGTCTGGACTTCAAACCTATTGAACACCTTTAGGATCAACTAAAATGAGATTATGCTCCAGGCCCTCTTGTCCAACATTAATGTCTGATCTGCCAAATGTTCTTCTGGATGAATGGACAAAATTTCCTGCAGATACCCTCCAAAATCATGTAGAAAGCTTTCTCAGAAGAGTGTAATCTGTTTTAGGTGCAAAGGAGGAAAGGACAGAGGGGGAAAGGGGCTATATAAATTCCTATGGATTTAGAATGGGATGTCATAAAAGCTGCTAGGCTGGCGGCTTATGTCTGCCGCTGTCCTGCTGTCCCGGGCAAGAGCAGGCATTTCTCCATTCTTAACCTTGCTGGTTAAGTTGCTGATCACCTTCCCTATTTGCTGGACTGTGGATCACCTCCTCTCTTGAGCTTTCAGTTTAACTACTTGCTAGTAAACAGTGAAAGTGATCTTGTCTAGATATCCGTTTACCAAAACTTGTCTGTCTACCAATTCTGATCCTTGCTGCCTGCCCCGACATTGGAACTGTGTCCTGGATCATGCTCGTGCTCAGCCTGCCCTGACCTTGGAACCGCTATTTGGAATACGCAAGTACTCAGCCTGCCCTGACTATTGGACTGTGTTCAGACTACGCTTTTTGCCTGAGTCCTTGGTGCTTCGCACCAGTGTCTCTGTCCACCAGGGGTCAGCTGCCAATTACACCAGGACTACTACAGAAGGTAGCGGCCTGGTTGGTTCCTTGCGGCAAAGTGCAGATCCCTCTATGGGGTTTAAAGGTTGAATACCAGGGAACCGCAACGCCCTTATGTTTAGCCTAAGGCCCCTTTCACACAAGCGGGAGACTCGGACGTCTCCCGCAACGTGTGCTGTGTACTGACCTCCCAGCACTGAACGGGGTTACATAGCATTATACTGATTTATGATGCTATGTAACCCTTACTCCAGCACATTCCAGAACTGTAAGGGTTACATAGCATCATAAATCAGTATAATGCTATGTAATACCTGTTCAGTGCCAGGAGGTCAGTACACAGCACACGTTGCAGGAGACGTCCGAGTCTCCCACTCGTGTGAAAGGGGCCTAAAGACAAACTGGTTTGTTGGCAAAGTTGGTCCACACCCACTGACTGTAACAAAAGCTCTTGTAGGTATAATGTATACGCGTCCCAATACTGTTGTCCATGTAGTGTACTTATGCCCTACTGTTGTCATTTCCTGTACTATTACTATTTTTCTATAAATTTGGACTTTTAATGTTTGATACAGGCATCCTACCAAAAATAGTGCTACACATGCAAAAAAAAAAAATCTCACATGACTATAAACTCAACACATAGCAATTATACCTAACAAACAATTATTCCCACTTAGTAGTGTGCATTGTGGGTACCCTCTGTTGGAGCCATTTGTGTAATGCTCATATAATAGTGCCATAAGTTGGCACTAAAAAATACTCTGCAGTACCTACATATTACTACACAAGTTCTAATAAAGATAACTACAGTAAATAGCAGCTCCATACATAAGTAATCTGGTAACAGTGTTATGAAATGTATAAATAATAGTTATACGTAGGTCACATTACCATAATGCTGGCCTGTTGCCCAACTTGGTGCTTCTGCAACAGTACCGGTCTTGTTGTGCAAAATGATAATATCAGCCACAAAATGGCACCCAAACAGTAGTGCCAACATGCAGCTATTCTAACTGTTCATACAGTACTACTAATGCATTTACATGGTCCCTGTAGCAGTAGTAGTAGCCACAAGACAGTACTTATACATTCAAACACAAATACCATATTTGATTCTTTACAAATGTAAAATTTAACATCAGTCTGTATTTTAGATCTCTTCATTTGAATTGAGTTGCAATGACCATAGTCCTTGAATAAATACTTTTTGCTAAAAAAAACAACAACATTAAAAACAACATCAAAATAAAACTATGAGAATCATATCATCCTTTCATTGAATATTTGTGTAAATTTACCTCCTTACAACCAGTTGGAGATTTTTGTAGGATCCTTTAACAAGAGAGATGGCTTCTCTCCTTGAACTAGACAGCTCCACACCATTGATCATCACCACTTCATCTCCCACTTGAAGATAGGACTCCAGCATATCAACTTTCCCACCCTCTTCAACCTGCAGAAGTAGAAGGGTTATTAGAGCACATGCACTATGCATCACAGAAATACACAAGACATTTCCACTGATTTTGCAATGTTTTCAGGAAATGGAAACTTTAAGTTCAAGATTGATATAGCAGAGTACCCATAAGGTGGACACACTGGGGCAGGGATGTACACTTTTGTCAAACTATTTGCCAACTATTGGTTGGCTTACTTTGAGGCAGAATTTTTGCCCAGAATTGTGATGCACTATTGATGCAAAATGTCTCATTGTGGGCCACACCCCCTTTCCCATGACTACTTCCCACTAAGACTAGCCCCTTATGAGCAAGTTAATGGATAAACTCTTGTTGCACCATACTGCACCAAAATTGTGCCATTTTGCATGACTTTTTAGATAGATTCCAGAAGTAGACACATTAGTAAATCAGAGCCACTATTTTCCACATATATAGTATATTGTATATATTCTACAAAATTAAGACAATTTGGGTGGCTGAAATGTGTTGTTGTGTAAATTGGATAAACCTGCTGTTTGCAACATGCTGTCACACAACTATTTTAGAGCTGTGATTTGTCTCTAAAAACACAAATTGCAGAAAAGTTTCAACCAATGTCAAATGGATATTTCACTGTGGTCTTTGATGACAGAAGTCACATGCAACTTACAACCAAAAATCCAACAATGTTGTAGTTATCCAACTGTTGTGACACATGTTGCTGTGTAGCCCCTAGCCTAAAGCCTTATGCACATAACCATATATAGCGGTCAGATCTTATGTGGACCAATTCCTTTAAAAAAAAAATGCAAGTCATCTGTGTGCTGTCATCTGTGTAACCATTCTGCAAGTTATAAAACGTCCTACTCTTGTCTGTTTTGTGGACAAGAATAACCATTTCTAAAATAGGGTATCTGTATTTTGTAGATCCGTGGTTTTCGGACCACAAATCTGATAAAGTTGTGTGCATATAGCCTTAAAGTGGTGCAAGGATAAAGCATACAGTAAGTTAGTAAACAAGAACCACAAATAATAGGACACCACAAAAATAATACATTGCTCAAGGTGTATGTTCTAGGATTTAAGTGTTCATGCTCAATTAATCAGCAAATCAAGTAGAGTATCATGAACTCACAAATTAAAATAATATTTCATGTAATAAAGATGTCACAGGTTTCATTTTAGCTGTGTTTTTTTCTTTTGACATTAAAAAGTGGGGGCAGATTCCAGAGTGACAGAAAGATAAGGCTAGGTCTACAGGACAACATGTGTCGTGTGACTTCTTGTTGCATAAAAATCGCACATTTATATTGATATAATTTATAATGATAGTCAATGGTGTCGCACTGTGACATGCAACATGCTGCAACTGCAACACGACAGTCGCAAAAAATCCATCCAAGTCTGATTTCTGTACGACTGGCATGTCGCATGTCACAGTGTGCCACCATTCACTATCATTATAAAAAATGTCACGCGACATGTGTCGTGATCTAGTTGTACCCTTTTTGTCACGCAACCTATTGTCACAGGACACATATCTTTGAGTAGTCTTAGTCTAAAGCTTTCCTACCAGATCTGGAGAAAGGTCTTGAGAGTAGAATTGGCAGCTTACCGGTAGATTCACCTGAGTGGTTATTATAAGGTAATTCAGCCCAGGGAAGCAAAGGTGCCCACGCTGAGGCTGCAAGTGATAAAATGGAGCAAATAATTCTCCAATACTTGGGTATTGTGTTCTGCCTGCCCATTGAACTGATGATAATATGCTGATGAGAAATACAACTTAAAATTCAGCAATCTACAATAGGACCTTCAGAAGCTAGACATAACATTGTACTTCACTATCAGAGATAGGCCACATAATTAGGAATGTCTCAGAAAAGCGTAGGCCAACGATAGGGTTGAGAAACTAGGTCTATTTTAAACTGTAACTAGAACAGGGACAACTGAAATGATTTGAGCAAGATCTATCATATACTGAGGCTCTGTGATTAACTCTATCGGATCAAGGGAGCACAAGAGGACATCTGCCTTGATGTTCTTCTCCACAGGACAATAGTGAAGAGAAAATTTGAGGCTAGCAAACAAGAGAGATAGCTGGCTTGGTGATGACTTTGCTGCTGGGGGGCAGCCCGCCATAGACACAGGATAACTGCTGATCCTCCTCAGACAGCTTGACGCATTCTAACTCTATGGGTTCTTCCTGTGAGACAGATGAGAAAGGGAGTAAGGGTTTCTGGAATTTAGTAGTCAGGCATGCAATTCTTTTCCTGTGAGTAGAACTTTTGAGGCATAGTTCTATGCAAGCAGCCAAGATGATTAACCAGTAAGTCTTGGCCTGCTGGTAAGTCTTGGCCTGCAAGCTCATCTTTGATTTAAGCAGCCAGACCATCCCAAAAAGTTGTTGCCAGAGCCTCATAGTTCCAGGAAAACTCTGAGCACCGAGGATAGAACTAGATGGCATACTAGCCAACAGTCAAGTTGCCCATGCAGAGACGTAGCAAGGATTATTCAGATCAAGCTGTATGACCAGGCGCATCAAAGATCCTACAAATGGAAGTCAGGAATTCTTGTAAGTTAGTAGTCAGGGAGTCTCCATGTTCCCGGAGAAGTTTGGCATGTCCTGTAGGAAGTCTGATCTGAGGCAGATTGAGCTTGGAGGTCTTAGGGTCTGATCTTAGGCTGATGGAGCTTGGGAGTCTGATACAGGTCTGATCTGAGGTCTTATGGAGCTTGGGTGTCTGATTTGGGGGTCTGACTGCGGTCTAATAAAGAATGGAGGTCTGATCTGATGTATGATGAAAAATATTTTTTTTTCTTATTTTCCTCCTCCAAATCCTAGGTGTGCCCTATAGTCCAAAAATCCAACATAAATACACTTTACTGTGTATTACAGAGTGAAATGTGTCTTCCATGCAAGTATTTGGCTGGACCTTATGGTGGGATATATTAGATTCTCTGGCTAATGATTTTGAGAGAAGGTGCTGTAGCTCGCATTTATGAGGAAGGGAGCTATAGTGATATTGAATAGAATACCTTACTAAACTGTTAGACATTGCAAAAATAAATAAAATGAGGGCTTATATTTTTTGCTGGACAAGATGCATTTTGTAATGCGTCACACGTCATGTTGCTGCAGAATTTGCGTCTTCTTCCCCGTCCAGGCCGGGTCTAAAAATGGGGGGGCGTGGCGTAGGTGGGGAAGGGGATGGGTTGGCAGACGCATCTCATTCATCATTCTCTAATCCTGGTTTAGATGTAGAAAATGGTCTAAATGCAGGACGGCAAATAATCTGTTTTACATTTAGAATCACTGTGTTTCAACAGTGCCGTCAGCTGCCAAGTGCCATTGCTACAAATCTGCCCTTTAAAAAATGCTGCCCTTTAAAAAATGAACCCCAAAAATTTTAAAATTGCAAGGTCCTGAAGGGGTTAATGCTCCTTCAAGTTAATTGAGTTGCACTGTTGTACAGCAGCCTTCAAGTTATGACACAGGTTCTCAATTGGTTTGAGGTCTGGGCTTTGACTATTCCCTTCCAAGACATTGAAATCTGTCCCTTAAATGGAAAGTGTCAACAGAAAATAACAAATTGTTTAAATCATGTTTTTATGTTTGACAGAGCATGTCTAGAAAACTCAAACTCTCCCATAGAAGTTAATAAGGTCTCCTCCAGACCATTGTTTCTATGGATGATGAGGCTGTAGTAAAGCAATTCTCTTAATGCTTTCATTAACAGCTCATGCAAGATGGCTGCCCACATATTCATGTTCAGGAAATAAAATAAATAAATCCATAATCAGAAAACAGAATAGATTACAGAAAAGATATGTGCTACTATCTGGTTTTAACAGCCAGATACAATTTTTGGTGACACATTTCCTTTAAACCACTCCAGTGCAGTTTTAGTAGAACATTTAGGGCTATTGTCCTTTTGAAAGTTGAACCTCCATCCGAGCCTCAAATCTCTACCAGAATGAAATAGGTTTTACTGCCATCCATCTTTTCTTCAATCATGAACAATTTTCCAGGTCCACAACATGATGCTGCTGCTACCACCAAGTTCCACTACGGGAATAGTATTCTTAGTCAGATAGGAAATGTTTGCTTCATGACCCACATATTATTTCTCATGAAGGCCAAGAGTTCAATTTTAGTGTCATCAGACCAGTGAACCTTTTTTCTTTATGCAAAGGCTTTTTTTCTGGTCACGTCCATAAAACCCTACTGGACTGTATAGTTTATAGTGGTCCTATGGACAGATACTTCCAGCTTCACTTTGGATCTTTAGAGTTCCTTCAGTATTATTGTTGGTGCCTTTATTGGATCTCTAATTTAATGCCTTCCTTGCCCGGTCTGTGATTTTTGGTTGAGGCCTTCTCTTTTGCATTTTGTTTTAATAAATTAATGTTTGGGATTTTTTTTTTATTACCCAACCTTGATCTATACTTTTCTACAACTTTATCTCTGACCTGTTTGGAGAGCTTCTTGGCGTTTATGTTGCTTGCTTAGTAGTGGTTTTTAAAAACATGTTTAGATTCACATCATGTGATTCACATCATGTAACAGGTCATGTGACACTTTGATTGCACAGAAGAGGCAATTATTCAAATAATTATATAACATTGGAATTTAATTGGCTGGACCAAACCTTCTCTTGGGTTTTCATAGCAAATGGGAGGAATTCTTCATTTTCTATTTTAAACAAAGGTTTTTTACATTCCACTATAATAATTTGGACTATTTTCTCAGGTCCATTAAATAAATTGCAGTACAATTTAATTCCAGTTTGTAATACAACAAAACAGGAAAAACATGAAGGGGCATGTTGCACTTTTGCAAGGCACTGGTATATTTGTGCAAGTCTGAGACATTAGACCAAGGTTAAATATGTTTAAATATGTTCTCTATACCGTCCTACATAAATATTCCTATGGTCATATACACAGTAAACCTAGTTCTCACATTAATAACTCTTACATAAACTGTATATCCCAGCAAACATTTTTCACTCAGAAAGAAGAATGAACAGAGCTGAGGCAGCTTGGTGTGGCCCTGTTTGTGCACGCAACCATTGTAATCATGGTTCAGTGCATTCAACAGGCAGATCCATCTAGGAGTCAGCAGTCCCATGGGATCTTTAGAAAACATTCTTGCAAGAACCCCATGCAGAGCAATCCAGGAGGTGGAGTGCTCCCTCCATAGCAACTACTGATACAGGTCACTAGTTCCCACTTTGCTTCATCTTATTTTCTACATGTACAAAAATGTTCTTTTATTAGACTGGCCAAGATCTAATACATATGGATAATTCATCACGTGTATGACCTAGTTATTGAATCAATGGGAAACAGAAAAGGACGCTATATAAGGAAATTATTTTACTGATTTAAAGAGAATCCCTAACCATAATCAACCCTATTAAACCAGGCACAATGATCATGCTGAATAAAATAACACCTTTCCTTCTTTCTATAGGCTGCACTGCAGCAGATATATCTTTGTTTTTATATGTATGCAAATTTGCATATTTAAGCACCAAGGGACTATCCTGAGCCCTTGGTGCACCGCTAACATAAAGTCCCAGTGCTCTGTGCACACCTCCTTCATGTAAAGTCATGCTAGGCATCACATGTGTACCTGTTTTCTGGTTTAGAAACAGTGCAGACATATGTTACCATACAGGTGGTTATGTAGTTTCTAGTATGACTTCACATTACCAAATGGCACTACTGCTGTACGTGGACACCTGTTAATCAAAGACGATGGGGCATGCACAGGGCACAGGGCCGTTTTGTTAGAGGTGCACCAAGGGGCTGGTCAAAATTGCTAATTTGCGTAAATAGAAAAAGGAAGATATCTCTGTTGCAGTGTAACCTACTGAAAAAAAAGAAATGTATCATTTTACTCAGCTTAAAGAACCCTACCAGGCAATATGCATGGTTCAATAGGGTTGAGCATGCTGATAGATGCTCTATAAAGGAGTCCAGAACTTTTAATAAATAATTCTGTTTAAACATAACAGCAGAATGCTGCTTCTAGGGGGTAGCTAGCATCCAATAATCTTGTAACAAATCTATATTTAGTTTGCTTCTCCTATTGGCAGTCTTTTTAGCAGAAATGTATAAACAGTATTGCACAACTCATGACACATAGAAATTAATCCTTCAGCAAAAAAAAAATTTAAATTATATATATATATTCCCCCCTCCCCAGAAAAAAAGTGGAGAAAGAGTTCACTATGGAAGTACTCATTAGTATGAACGTCTGATATGAGGGTCTGATCTGAGGATCTGATATAGGGGTCTGATATCGGTTATCTGATATCGGATATCTGGTCTGTGGCTCAGATTTTCCTCCTTTAAAACTTAGGTGCATATTATCATCAGGTGTGTGTTATAAAGCGAAAAATACTATATACCACCTTGGTAGTACTTGGATGTCTTGGTCATGCTCTCCTAACCAATGTCGGACATTTCTATCCGTGTGGCATGTTGCATTATCCTGCATGTATCAGTGTGTACCTGATCTGCAAGGATGGATTCATATCCAAATCTGTTGAGAGCACCTTCCACATGAATGAGTGGGCTTAGAGGATGCCATGAAAAGATTCCCCAGACCATAATGATACCACCACCAGCTTGTGTTCTTCCAGCAATGGTTGAAGTGTTTGTTCTCTGATGTTTCTCACCTCACACGCCAATGTCCATCCGTTCGATGAAGCAGAAAACGGGACCCATGGGAAGGTTAGTGGAGTTCCAATTCCAATACTGCAGCAAAAATTAAAGCTTTTTCTGCTGGTGCAACTTTGTTAGCAGAGGGCGGTGTCCATCCATCTACTTTGGAGGACCATATGCAGTAGGGTTCACTGAGCTGACAAACGTCTGATAGCTCTGTGGTTCTTCTTGAAGGTATGCTGCTCCTCTACTTTTGTCAGTCCACTCTCGAGTACCATTGTAGCCAATGTTGACCTCTCATATCAATGGAACATGGTGCTCTTCACTTTCCATGTTACTTATTCACAATGGTGCCATTTGTTCACTCACAATACACTTTCACCACAACAGCAAGCAAGCAAGCAGTTCACAAACTTGCATCTCTGATAAATCACCTCTTTTACCCACGACAGCAATGAAGGATATGTGTGCAGACTGCCTACTGTATACGTAACGCTTCAGACCTCTAAGCCAAGAGCCAAGTGTGCACATGGTCCTGAGAAAGGACTTCTAATTTGGGCATCTCAGATATTTGTATACAGTGCACACCTAGCTGAATTAAAAAACAATCACATGAGCATATTTTATTTACAGAGTGCTGTCTACTATTGGAGTACTACTGTATGTTTTCCTGTTAATAAGACAGGATTGAGCATGTGCACTGGAAAAGCCACAAGTTGTATGCTATTGTTTCTTTGAGTCCGATACATGCCACATTTCAGCATTATTGGTTTCTAAGATCTAAAGATGGCCATACACATGAGATCGGCGAGGAGAAAATGCCGTTGCCAAATACCCCTTGAAAAGCAAAACGCCCAATTTTTCTCTGTCACACGTAAGAGGGAAGGGAAAAGGACCAAACAAGGGAAATGGTCACCTCCTGCAGGAAACCCTGAAACTAGGCCCTGACTGACTACCAGTATTAACAGGCCTGAGTTGTAGGAAAGTTCATACACAGGAACCTAATAACAAGTGACCCTATAGAACCCTGCCACTAGTGACAGGGAAAGGAGTCAACCCGTTCCTCCAAAAGGATGGACGAACAGGGGACTCCAGAAGGCAAAACCACAACAGGGAAAATACAAATACAGGGATAAACACAAAAGGGAAAATGACACTTATCTTAATGCAGATATTGCAGCAACCGGATCTCAGCCGAGAACCACACCACACACAACAATGTCAGCAGAAAGTATAAACCGCAAGGGATACTGGGAGAGGAAGGGATAAATAGGGGAAAGACAATCACCACACCCGCAACAGCTGAGGGGAAGGGGTGTGGTAAACAGCAACAGGAAAACATGTCAACTCAACCGATGTCACTTTTGAAAGTCTAGCCGATCGCCTGCAACCTTTTGCAGGCACGTTCGTGACATTACCCCCCCTTTTACGGGTGACCTCTGGGCACCCAGGCCCAACTTTATCAGGATGAGACCTGTGAAAGGCTTTCACCAAACGACTGGCATTCATGTCAGATGCCGGTACCCATGTCCTCTCCTCAGGTCCATAACCCTTCCAGTGAACAAGATATTGAAGAGTCCCATGGAGAACTGGAGAATCAATGATCTTGACGATCTGGAATTCCAAATTACCATCCACCAACACAGGCGTAACATATCTCTTAAACAAAGATCTGTGAAACACATTATGGATTTTCAGAGCCTGAGGAAGTTCAAGACGAAATGCTACAGGATTAATAATGGCCGTGATCTTAAATGGGCCAATAAATCTTGGACCCAACTTCCAAGAAGGAACTTTCAACTTAATGTTCCTATTTGACAGCCACACAGAATCACCCACACTTAAGTCTGGACCATTCATACGTTTCCTGTCAGCCACACGTTTGTACTTGTTACCCAAGTTTATCAAGTTATTTTGAATTTTCCGCCATATAGATGACAATGATGATGAAAAACGTTCTTCCTCAGGAATACCAGAAGTATCAGAACCAGAAAATGTGCCAAACTGCGGGTGAAAGCCATATGCACCAAAAAATGGTGACTTACCAGTGGAGTCCTGTCTGCGATTATTTATGGCAAACTCTGCCAGAGACAAAAACGAGGACCACTCCTCCTGGTTCTCAGAGACAAAACATCTCAAGTAAGTCTCCAGTCTGTCCATTCGTCTGGGGGTGAAAGGCAGAGGAAAAAGACAGTTGTACCCCAAGCCGAGTACAGAACGCCCTCCAGAATCTGGACACAAACTAAGTCCCACGATCAGAGACCACGTCAGTGGGAATGCCATGAAGTTTCACAATAATGTCAACAAACACTTGTGCAAGAGTTTAGCATTGGGGAGTCCGGGTAATGCAATAAAGTGCGCCATTTTACTAAAACGATCTACAACCACCAGAATAACTGTCTTACCATACGAATCAGGCAGATCAGTGATGAAGTCCATGGATAAGTGAGTCCATGGTCTGGACGGGATGGGTAATGGAAGTAGGGGTCCAGAAGGTCAAGTATGTGTCACCTTAGCGCGTGCACAGACACTACAGGCTGACACATAGTCCTCAACACACTTACGCAGCCCCGGCCACCAGAATCTACAAGAGATGAGGTTGACAGTGGATTTACTCCCAGGGTGTCCCGCAAGCACAGAAGAATGATGTTCCTCAAACACCTTATGATGCAAATCAGAAGGAACAAACAACTTCCCGTGGGGGCAAGACTCCGGTGCATCTCCCTGGGCCTCAAACACCTTAGCCTCAAGATCAGGGTAAAGAGCAGGTATCACCACTCCTTCGGACAGTATAGAACTCGGATCCTCAAAATCACCACCTCCGGGAAAACTACGTGACAAGGCATCCACCTTCACATTCTTAACCCCAGGATGATATGTGACAATAAAATTTAATCTGGTGAAGAACAAAGACCATCTGGCCTGCCTCGGATTAAGACGTTTAGCCGACTCCAGGTAAGCCAGATTTTTGTGATCAGTGAATAAAGTGATAGGGTGAATCGCCCCTTCCAACCAATGACACCATTCCTCAAAAGCCAACTTAATGGCCAGTAACTCTCTGTTACCCACATCATAATTTCTCTCTGCAGCAGAGAGTTGTTTACGAAAAAAAAGCAGATGGGTGCCATTTACCAGGTGACGGGCCCTGTGATAAAACTGCTCCTACACTCACCTCGGATGTGTCAACCTCCACAATGAAAGGTTGTGACACATCTGGCTGCACCAATACAGGGGCAGAAGAAAAGCACTCCTTCACAGCGGAGAAGGCTTGCAACGCTGCATCAGACCACACTGAGACATCCGTCCCTTTCTTAGTCATGTCAGTTAAGGGTTTCACTATTGTCGAATAGTTCTTAATAAATTTTTGGTAATAGTTGGTGAACCCCAAAAATCATATAAGAGCCTTCAGAATTTCAGGTCGGTCCCAGTCCAGAATAGCATGGACTTTCTCTGGATCCATACGAAAACCTGAAGATGAAAGCAGGTATCCTCAGAATTGCACCTCATGTACAGCAAAAACACATTTCTCTAATTTTGCATACAATCTCTTAAGATCTGCAACACCTGTCTAACGTGATCCTGATGTGTCACAATATCTGGAGAATAGATTAGTATGTCATCCAAATACAGGACTTCAAACCTCCCCACTAGGTGATGAAAAATGTCATTAACAAAATGCTGGAAGACAGTAGGAGCATTGGTCAACCCAAAAGGCATGACCAAGTTCTCAAAGTGGCCCTCAGGAGTATTAAAAGCCGTCTTCCATTCATCCCCTTCCTTGATCCTGACCAGATTAAGTCTAACTTGGAGAACACCTTGGCATCCACAATCTGGTTAAACAAGTCAGGAATCAAAGGAAGGGGTTACGGATCACGGACAGTAATCCGATTGAGTTCATGGAAATCCAGACATGGCCTAAGGGTTCCGTCCTTTTCCTTTACAAAGAAAAACCCAGCTACCACAGGAGATTTGGAAGGTCTAATATGACCTTTAGCTAAACTCTCAGCAATATATTCCTTCATGGCCGTTCTCTCAGGTCCAGAAAGGTTATACAGCCTAGATTTGGGCAATTTTGCTCCAGGGATAAGATTGATAGGACAATCGTATTCCCGGTGAGGGGGTAAATCCTGACATCCACCTTCAGAAAATACATCAGAGAAATCCGATATAAAAGAGGTTAGTGTCTAAGTAGTTAAAGCAGAAAAAGATGTATTAAGGCAATTGTCAACGCAATAATCACAAAACATGAAATAAGCTCCTGATGAAATTCACCCACTCTTAATTTGATATCATGCACCATTTGAGACAAACACTTCTGGGATAGAGGTGCAGAATCAATGGCAAACACAGAAACCTTCTTTTCCAATGTACTCAGAGACAATCCATGCAAACGGACAAACTGAGCATCAATCAAGTTCACCCCTGCCCCGCTGTCAATAAACACCTCAATTCTCACAACCCTTGACTCTAGCGCAGTCAGGAGAAAACGGGTACTACAGGATGAAGACAAATGCACATTTTCAGTCTCTCCACCCACCCCACCAAGAGTGAGACGAGAATTCAACGCCCCCTTTTCTTTTCTCTCTTTTAGAGATTGAATGCATGGACATACATTGACAAAGTGTCCTTTCTGACCACAGAAAAAACACACACCCTTCTTATTACCAAAATGCTTAAGAGTGGAAACAGCAGTAGCTCCCCCTAACTGCATAGGTTCGTCCCCTGACATCAACCCAGGGAAATCTTCACCCAAAGTGTCATAGGAAGACAGTATACTACGTGATAATACGTCCTGAGCGCGGGGGCCCCTAGATCGCTCTCTCTGGCGCCTATCCATGCGTACAGCAAGAGACATGGCAGCTTCCAAAGACACAGGGGTTTCATGAAAGGCCAAAGCGTCCTTCAGCCTTTCGGATAATCCTTGACAGAATTGGCTACGTAGAGCCGGATCAATAGAGCAGAGCAATAGATCTCAACCGAGCGCTCACCCTGACGAAGGTCACGTATCTCGGTCTCGTCTAGGGATGGGGATGTTAGAAGGCTTAGAATTTTAGAAGCAATTCTTAAAATTTTTAAGAAATTTTCCAAAACCATTTTTTTAAGGATCAGTTCAGTTCTGAAGTCACTTTGTGACGCTTACATAATAGAAACCACCATAAATTACCCCATTTTATAAACTACACCCCTCAAGGTTTTCAAAACTGATTTTACAAACTTTGTTAACCCTTTATATATTCCACAAGATTTAAAGGAAAATGGAGATGACATTTCTAAATTTCACTTTTTTGGCAGATTTTCCATTTTAATCCATTTTTTCCTGTAACACATCAAGGGTTAATAGCCAAACAAAACTCAAAAACTATTACCCTGTTTCTGCGATTTACAGAAACACCCCACGTGTGGTGGTAAACTACAGTATGGGCACACAGCAGGGCGCAGAAGAAAAGGTGCGCCAGATGGTTTTTGGAGGGCAAATTTTGCTGGACTGGTTTTTAGACACCATGTCCCATTTGAAGCCCCCCTGATGCACCCCTAAAGTAGAAACAATCAAAAAGTGCCTGTATTGGAAACTAAGGGATAAGGTGTTATTGATACTATTTTGGGGTACATATGATTTTTGATCGCTTTATATTACGCTTTTTGTTAGGCAAGGTAACCAAAAATGGCTGTTCTGGCACAGTTTTTTATTTATTTTTTGTACAGTGTTCATCTGACAGTTTAGATCATGTGCTATTTTTATAAAGCAGGTTGTTACGGACGCAATGATATCAAATATGTCTACTTTCTTTCTTTGTTTCGCTTTTACATAATAAAGCATTTTTGAAAAAAAAATATGTTTTTGTGTCTCCATTTTCTGAATGCCATATCTTTTTTATTTTTCTGCCAATCATCGTGTGTAGGGGCTCATTTTTTTGCAACTACATTTTTATTGGTACCATTTTTGGGTACATATGATTTTTTGATCATTCATTATTACACTTTTTGGGGCAAGGTGACCCAAAAATTGGTAATTTTGGCACAGTTTTTATTTATTCATTTTTACTGCTTTCACCTGAGGGGTTAGGTCATGGGAGATTTTTGTAGAACAGGTTGTTTCGGACGTGACGATACCTAACATGTATACTTATTTTTATTTATTTAAGTTTTACACAATAATATCATTTTTGAAACAAAATAAATCATGTTTTAGTATCTCCATAGTCTGAGAGCTGTAGTTTTTTTTATATTTTTGACGATTGTCTCAGGTAGGGGCTCATTTTTTGCGGGATGAGATGATGGTTTGATTGGTACTATCTTCTGGTAAATATACCTTTTTGATTGCTTTGTATTGCACTTTTTGTGATGTATGGTGACCAAAAAATGGCTTTTCTGGCACAGTTTTTATTACATTTTTTAGGGCATTTACCTTTTGGGGGAAGAGTGTGATATTTTTATAGAGCAGGTCGTTACGGATGCAGTGATACCTAATATGTCTATTTTTTATTTTTATTTTGGTTTTACACAATAAAAGCATTTAAAAAAAATGTTTTTGTGTCTCCATTTTCTGAAAGCCATATTTTTTTCATTTTTTTGGTGATTGTCTCATGTAGGGGCTCATTTTTTGCAGGATGAGGTGACGGTTTGATTGGTGCTAATTTGGGGTACATACAACTTTTTTGATCACTTTTAATACCTTTTTTTGTGAAGTGATGTGGGAAAAACTTTAATTTCATCATAGTTTTTCTCTTTTTTTTTTTCAATGGTGCTCACCGTGTGGGGAAAGTAATGTGATCGGTTTATAGATCGGGTTGTTACGGACACGGCGATACCAAACATGTCTAGTGTTTTTTATTTTTTTTAATTTTTAATCAATTATTAATGTGTAGCTGTAGATTTTTTTTAACTTTTTGTTTATTTTTTCACTTAATTTTTTTTTACTTTTTTTTCTATTTCACTTTTTTTTTTTTTTACACTTTTTGACCCAGACCCACTTGGTTCTTTCAGATCCAGTGGGTCTGAGGGCCGTATAATACACTGCAGTACACTGTATAGTGTACTGCAGTGTATTTTCATTCATTCATAGTAAGCCTGTTCAGGCTCCTGCCTTTAGCAGGAGCTTGATCAGGCTTAGCTATACTATGGCAAGCTGGACGCCTGTGAAAGCGTCCGGTTGCCATGGTAACCATCGGGACGCTGCCACAACACAGCAGTGTCCCGATGGAGGAGGGAGGGAGCTCCCTCCCTCTGTGATCCCATCAAGCATCGGGTTGCTGCCACGGCACAGCAGCGACCCGATGGGAGAGGGAGGGAGCTCCCTGTTAACTCCTTCCATACAGCGGTCCCTATGGACCCCGGCATGGAAGGGGTTAAACGGCCATCACCGATGTCAGCAGTTTCAAGCAGAGTATCAGCTGTATGCTGACACTCTGCTTGCAAACCGCTCGGCCATCCTGAACATTGGGGCAGGCAGGGAGGTTTCAAATCGCGGTGCTGCCCGCCCGAACCGCCCCTTCCTCCCTCCCCGCTCGGCCATCCTGAAATTATGGCCACAAATAATGATCTGGAGGGGGGGGGGGGAGATAATAAATATATATTTATAAATATTTTAGGAGGATCTGAGCAGTCTGGCGGTCGTGAAGGGGTTAAGCAGCAAGATGACCACACCAAGCTTCTGCTCCTCATTACCAGAAGAATGTGGACGCAGTCTGAAATACAATTTGCACGCCTCCCTGAATAGAATAAAATTATCACGTCCCCCAGAAAATCTGTCTGGGAGGGCGACCTTAGGCTCCAAACAGGCCTGACACCCAGCACCCCCAGAACCACCAGCCTGTGGTCTCTGAATCTGGTTGCGGATGTCAGCTACCTCCAAGCAGAGTCTCTGCAGCCGTTCAGTAAGTGCAGTAATAGCATCCATGTCTGCACAAAAATGACATTAATTTTTGTTCGGCGGTTTATAATGTCACACTCTGGATGGAGGGTATAGCCACACCTAGCGTAAGAGGGAAGGGAAAAGGACCAAACAAGGGAAACGGTCACCTCCTGCAGGAAACTCTGAAACTAGGCCCTGACTGACTACCAATATGAACAGGCCTGAGTTGTAGGAAAGTTCATACAGAGGAATCTAATAACAAGTGACCCTATAGAACCCTGCCACTAGTGACAGGGGAAGGAGTCAACCCGTTCCTCCAAAAAGATGGACAAATAGGAGACTCCAGAAGGCAAAACTACAACAGGGAAAAGTAGGATAAACACAAAAGGGAAAATGACACTTATCTTAATGCAGATATTGCAGCAACCGGATCTCAGCCGAGAACCACACCACACACAACAATGTCAGCAGAAAGTATAAACCGCAAGGGATACTGGGAGAAGAAGGGATAAATAGGTGAAAGACAATCACCACACCCGTAACAGCTGAGAGGAAGGGGTGTGGTAAACAGCAACAGGAAAACATGTCAACTTATGTCACTTTTGAAAGTTTAGCCGATCGCCTGCAACCTTTTGCAGGCACGTTTGTGACATTCTCTTCCTCTACATCTGTCTTCTTACCTTCATAGAATATATATGATACAATAAGCTTAAGCAAGATTAAAAGTGTTGTCCGACCTTTTCTTTCTTTCCTTTTTTTTACAAACGGCTTTGTATGGTGTAAACATAAAATATGTCATAAGTTACCAATCACCCAAAGCTCCTGTTACAATGATTCATGGTACCCCACTAGCCTCTGCCTCCTGGTACACACAGGAAATGACTGCTCAACCAATGATTGGTTGGTGTGAACTGTCTTGTAACTAAGATAATTATATAAAGAAACTGCTCTGCCAACTGTTATATGTAATACTATGTGTACCACAGTTTTAAATATGGGAGTAGAGAGGTTACAGGTACACCCATATTCTAGAGTCTGAGGGGCCCATAAAGTCCCAGTGTAAGAAGACCAGTGCTGTGAATGACTCATGATTGGTATAGTGATTGGTTCAATATAAATCCTCCATTTTGCTTCAGGACTTTAAAAGGGCTTTGCTAAGATCTGTTCAATCTGACCTCTGGGACCCCACCAATCATAAGAATGCGTCAGTGGTCCAGTACCCATGCTATTACTCTATTCACCTATGTGAGACTGATGGAGTTAGCAAAGTGCTGTACATGGCTTCTCTTTGGTAGTCCAATTAAGTGGAACTGAGCAGCAGCATGCATGTGTGACCACAGGTCCGTTCACACAGGGGACAAAGAGCCCTCGCTGTCATGATTAGTCGAGTGACCAACAGTTTAAACGCCTCCAATCAAACATTTATCCTCTATTTTGTGGATATAAGTTTAACCCCTAGACAATAAGTGCTGTACATGTACAGAGGATGTTGTCTCTTTAAAGATAGCGCATGCTCCAGAGCAGACACCTAGAGCTAATGCCTGTGATTGGTGATAATGCCAATTGCAGATATTTAACCCCTCAGATCCATGGTCAATTGTGACCATGGCATCTGAGGCAGCTTTCCACTGGAGAGCTGTGCTCCAGGGGCGTGAATGGCTTCCCTGTGCTGAGATCGGGAAAGCTGTTCCTTGGTGGTAATAGGCCAGAGCTTGTACAAGGCTACCACACCTATCACAGATGTATTCCAATCTATGCCTGCATGTGGCAGTACTGCTTTGGAATATACTGATTTTCCCATACACTAATGTAAAGTATCACAATATTATATGCTATAAATAATCTAATGATTGTTTGTTCAGGTCGCCTATTGGAGCTAAAAAAAAAGTCTCTTTAAATATTTAAAAAAAACGTAAAACATATAAAAATTCTAATGACCCCCTTTTCCCCATAATAAAAAAAAATATATAAAAATAAAGATCATATGCACGACACAAAATGCCTGAACTATTAAAATATAATTGTATTTATATTGAATAAAAAGTTATGGTGGTCACAATATGCTGATGCAAAGAAAAAATAAAGAAATATGAAAAGAACTTTTGATAGGGTCCACTGGGGCTTCCTTCCTCCAGTCTATTCTCAAGAAATATGGATCTTCTGGGCAATTTTAAGTCTATATCATTCTACAACAGCAATGGTCAGCTATAAAGGTTTCTTATCAGTCCCACTTGGAATCACTAATGGTACCAGACAGGAGTGCCCTTTGTTGGCTATTGTGTTCAATCTGATGACTGAGCCTTTGGTAGAAGCATTAAAAGCTTCTAGGGAGATTAAGGGATTCCAAGTGGGGAACACTGTGCATTTAACAACTCTTTACACGTACGATTTTATAATCTCCTGTATTAATTTAATCTTCTTATTGCAGGCAGTCAGAGAAACTATAGCAAAATATTCACAAGTTTCTGGGGTATGGTGCAATAAGAGGATGGCCAAAGTTAGAGCGAATATGATTAGACAATGTATATAAGTCCTAGGCATGGCTCTGATTAGATGTGATTCAATAGAAGTTTGTGAAGAATATTTTTGACTTTTTGACTTTTCATAGGATAAAAAAATTGCATGATATAATTGAACTGAACTGCATGATATAATTCCTAAAATAGAGAAGTCCGGTAATGTACCATTGAAAATTATTATTTATATTACCAGGTTGACTTATATTATAGTAAAGGCAGAATATACCTTATATATCAGGAACATCAACTAGGGCAGTGCCATTTGAAGTTCTGTTGGAAAGATTGTGGTCTACCTGAACATTTGTTCCACATGCTGTAGACCTGTGTAGAGATCAAGTTCTACTCGGGCAGAGATTTTTGAACTGATATCTGGAATTGTGGGACAGGAGGTGCCCCCTCAGACAGGAACTAGCACTTTTAAATATGAGAATACTGTATTTTCTGTTCCATCGGGATGGAGATGGGTTGTTATGTGTTTTGTAGATCCATCAAGGAGCTCCATATTGGTCCATTGGAAACTAAACACCATGGATAGCAACAGAGTCTTTGAGTCTAAGAGTGGGTATAATATTCCTGTTCTTTGATGTCTAGGTTTTCCTTTTTTACTGTGGGGCTATCTGTGACTGGGTTCAGATCATTTAATGTATGTATGTTAAAGTTTAATAATAAAAAAGCAAGAAAAAAAGGTATTTCAGTATTAACACAAGAAAAACTATATAAATGTGGCACTGCTGTTGTCTATGTGAACGGAAAAATAAAAAAAGCTATGACTCCGGGAGGGTAGGGAGAAAAAAGCAAAAATCATCATGTCCTCAAAGGACAACTAATCAGTCCATTGCTTATTCTTTGCAAACCTTCAAAAAACTTCTGAAATGTTGGAATAGAACCTATTTAGTTTAGTTACTGGGTTATCCGGGATCCATTAATTTTTGTATTATTTTTATTTTTTTTAGGTAACCACTAGTTTAGGTTTACGCCCCCTAAACCAATCCTGGTTTTGGCTCACAATAACTGATGAAAATAACTGATCAAAGAACTGATGTGTGAACAAGGCCTGAGCAGCATTTTTTCTAAATAACCATGTGAACCATTTTTTTCTAGCCATATTTTTCTTAAAGAGAAATGTCAAACTGCCAGAAATAAAAAACCAAACACTTCAGCATGCTACGTTTTTCAAGAAACTCCAGGAACCTCGAAAACACCACTTAATTAACAAAGGGGAGTAGTAAAAAAAAATGCTTGTGTGTCCTGAGTTTACTATGTCCTGTAGTCTTGAGCTGAGGTTTTTGCCACAAAAAAATCACCAAATAATACAGGTGCAAAAAACGCCACTAAAAGTGAAAGTGTGAAAGCAGCAAAAGGGTTCATCTAGTTTAGAAAATCCAGCATCATATTAGGAAATTATGCATATTATGAATATTAGAAAAATTATACTGCTCCATATTAGGGAATTACATATGCATCAATAGAGAGGATCTCCTGTTTGGGATTCTCATCTCTTGGCCTAAGTTGTTCTGGAGGACCTGGTCTAACCTGCCTTGCACATGCCTGGGCACTTTTTAAATTTTTTTAATGCTTCATTTTCCCTGTGGTGGCGCTACATTGAAATTTAATACTTACCTTCTCACAGGTTACTGTAAATCTAATTTCTCCGAGTCCCAGCAGAGGGACACTTTCTGATTAACTTATTGTGAAAGGACTCTTCATATTCGCAATGACTGCAGCATGGAAATGGCAATTAATGAGCACTGATCGCCAGCTCATCTACCAGTGTAAAAAGGAGATGTGCTGCCAACATATTGTAAATTAAAAACAAACATTTGTACCGCAAGTAGTTTCCATCAATCAATGAGATGGCTCTTAAAGGGAACCTATCACCATGAAAATGCAAATTAACTTGCAGGCACCATAGTATAGAGCAGGAGGAGCTGAGCAGTTTGATATATAGTTTTCTGTGAAAAGATTCAGTATAACTTGTAATTTATACATTTAAATTCCTGCTCATCCTGGGCTTTAAAGTCAAGGAGGAGGTCCTATCAGTGATTGACAGCCTTCCCTCTATGACTGTGTATACAGAGATAGCTGTCAGTCACTGACTAAAGACAAGGAGGAGGTCCTATCAGTGATTAACAGCCTTCCCTCTATGACTGTGTATACAGAGATAGCTGTCAATCACTGACTGAAGACAAGGAGGAGGTCCTATGAGTGACTGACAGCCTTCCCTCTATGGTTGTCTATACAGAGATAGCTGTCAATCACTGACTGAAGACAAGGAGGAGGTCCTATCAGTGATTAACAGCCTTCCCTCTATGACTGTGTATACAGAGATAGCTGTCAATCACTGACTGAAGACAAGGAGGAGGTCCTATGCATGACTGACAGCCTTCCCTCTATGATTGTCTATACAGAGATAGCTGTCAATCACTGACTGAAGACAAGGAGGAGGTCCTATGAGTGACTGACAGCCTTCCCTCTATGGTTGTCTATACAGAGATAGCTGTCAATCACTGACTGAAGACAAGGAGGAGGTCCTATCAGTGATTAACAGCCTTCCCTCTATGACTGTGTATACAGAGATAGCTGTCAATCACTGACTGAAGACAAGGAGGAGGTCCTATGAGTGACTGACAGCCTTCCCTCTATGATTGTCTATACAGAGATAGCTGTCAATCACTGACTGAAGACAAGGAGGCGGTCCTATCAGTGACTGACAGCCTTCCCTCTATGACTGTGTATACAGAGATAGCTGTCAATCACTGACTGAAGAAAAGGAGACGGTCCTATCAGTGATTGACAGTCTAACCTCTATGGCTGTGTATACAGAGATAGCTGTCAATCACTGACTGAAGACAAGGAGACGGTCCTATCAGTGATGACAGCCTTCCCTCTATGACTGTCTATACAGAGATAGCTGTCAATCACTGACTGAAGACAAGGAGGCGGTCCTATCAGTGATTGACAGCCTTCCCTCTATGACTGTGTATACAGAGATAGCTGTCAATCACTGACTGAAGACAAGGTGGAGGTCCTATCAGTGATTGACAGCCTTCCCTCTATGACTGTGTATACAGAGATAGCTGTCAATAACTGACTGAAGACAAGGAGGCGGTCCTATCAGGCCTCCTGGACTTCAAAGCCCAAAATGAGCAGGAATTTAAATGAATAAAATAGTTTAACTGAATCTTTTCCCAGAAAACTATATATCAATCTGCTCAGCTCCTCCTGCTCTATAACATGCAGACATCGTGTTCAATGACAGGTTCCCTTTAAAGAAAGTGCAAATCAACTTATGGTCAATTGGCAGTCGTTATGGGCATGCCTGTGGCTGTGTAAAACTGCCCTTACCCTCCAAACTGAAAAAAAAAAAAAACATCTTGCTTTACAGCTTTCAGCGAAACTGACTTTTATTACCTCCTAATCACTAGAACAGGTTTCCCAACAGCAAATTAAAGATGTTTGAGGGTTTAGGGGAAGCATCAGGATATTACTACCCATCTCTAGTTACAGGCTACTTCCTCATGCTGACTATGCAGAAAAGATCAGTCGGAAATACAGTAAAGGGTTTATCCCATGATTAATGTAAAACATGAAAATCATACATCATATAGCAATCACAATCTCTTTTTAACAAAACTAGAACCAGTCCGGTACCTCACATGGAACCAGAGCTCCCCCTACTCATTGCTGAAATTGCTCTCCTTGATTTTTTTCAGGCTGGCAGATCAGGCACTATGTCCTTTCTGCTACAGCTCTATCGCTGTAACTGTCACAGCTTCTAACAGTAGATATGGTTGGTAGCAGTTAAAGGATGGAACTGAGCATGTGCGACCACCTTATTAGGTGGACAGAGAAATATGCAAAGAAGAACAAACAGGAGGTGGCACTATACAGATACATTTTATTAAATAACTTAGTAGCTATGCTCAACTTTTAATTACATGCAAATACAAAAGTATTCAGTTCTAGGTGTCACTTTAAAAAATGTAGAAAGTTTTTCATGGAACAACAGCAGACTTACTATAATCTACATCAGAAACTGACATAAATTATAGCTCATACAGTGCCTTGCGAAAGTATTCGGCCCCCTGGAACTTTTCAACCTTTTGCCACATTTCACGCTTCAAACAAAAAGATATAACATTTTACATTTTTGGCGAAGAATCAACAACAAGTGGGTCACAATTGTGAAGTGGAACGAAATTTATTGGATCATTTAAACTTTTTTTGTAATAATAAAACTGAAAAGTGGGGGGTGCAAAATTATTCGGCCCCCTTGCATTAATACTTTGTTGCGCCACCTTTTGCTGCGATTACAGCTGCAAGTCGCTTGGGGTATGTCTCTATCAGTTTTGCACATCTAGAGACTGAATTCTTGCCCATTCTTCCTTGCAAAACAGCTCGAGCTCTTTGAGGTCGGATGGAGAGCTTTTGTGAACAGCAGTTTTCAGCTCTTTCCACATATTCTCAATTGGATTCAGGTCTGGATTTTGACTTGGCCATTCTAAGACCTGGATACGTTTATTTTTGAACCATTCCATTGTAGATTTTGCTTTATGTTTGGGATCATTGTCTTGTTGGAAGATAAATCTCCGTCCTAGTCTCAGGTCTTTTGCAGACTCCAACAGGTTTTCATCCAGAATGGTCCTGTATTTGGCGCCATCCATTTTCCCATCAATTTTAACCAACTTCCCTGTCCCTGCTGATGAAAAGCAGGACCAAACCATGATGCTGCCACCACCATGTTTGACAGTGGGGATGGTGTGTTCAGGGTGATGAGCTGTGTTGCTTTTACGCCAAACATATCGTTTTGCATTGTTTCCAAAAAGTTGGATTTTGGTTTCATCTGACCAGAGCACTTTCTTCCACATGTTTGGTGTGTCTCCAAGGTGGTTTGTGGCAAACTGTAAACGAGACTTATGGATATCTTTGAGAAATGAATTTCTTCTTGCCACTCTTCCATAAAGGCCAGTGTTCGACTGATTGTTGTCCTATGGACAGACTGTCCCACCTCAGCTGTAGATTTCTGCAGTTCATCTGGAGTGATCATGGGCCTCTTGGCTGCATCTCTGATCAGTCTTCTCCTTGTTTGAGATGAAAGTTTAGAGGGACGGCCGGGTCTTGGTAGATTTGCAGTGCTCTGATACTCCTTCCATTTCAATATGATCGTTGCACAGTGCTCCTTGGGATGTTTAAAGCTTGGGAAATCTTTTGGTATCCAAATCCGGCTTTAAACTTCTCCACAACAGTATCACGGACCTGCCTGGTGTGTTCCTTGGTCTTCATGATGCTCTCTGTGCTTTAAACAGAACCCTGAGACTATCACAGAGCAGGTGCATCTATACGGAGACTTGATTACACACAGGTGGATTCTATTTATCTTCATCAGTCATTTAGGACAACATTGGATCATTCAGAGATCCTCAATGAACTTCTGGAGTGAGTTTTCTGAACTGAAAGTAAACGGGCTGAATAATTTTGCACGCCCCACTTTTCAGTTTTAATATTACAAAAAAAGTTTAAATGGTCCAATAAATTTCATTCCACTTCACAATTGTGACCCACTTGTTGTTGATTCTTCACCAAAAAATTAAAATGTTATATCTTTTTGTTTGAAGCCTGAAATGTGGCAAAAGGTTAAAAAGTTCCAGGGGGCCGAATACTTTCGCAAGGCACTGTATCTACACCAGCTGGAAGCACCTCTACCAGAATATCTATGTAACATATGAACCAATTGATGAATCCAACAGTGCCGATGTAAATGATGTAAATGAAGGCTGTAAAGCAAATTATTGCCATCTTGTGGTGATTACAGGAAGCAACATTTCTATTCAGTTTAGTTTATAGGTAAATAGTTTAGCCTGGAAACTTGATCCTGTAAAGAATTGATTTTCACATCTCACAAAAAAGAGAAAAAAAATACATATCTGTGATTATGACTCCTTGACCAGTGTTTAAAATGTGGTAGCGCTTAGCAACTCAATTACTGGTAGTACAGATAGCTACGAAAATGGTATCTGGCATATCTGCAAGAGCAGAAAGTCCAGAAGTAGTCTTGCAACTGAATTTTCATGACACATAGAAAAAATAAGAAGGGCACGACGGGTATCACTGTAAGTGAGGAAGAAAGCAAAAAGCGCCAAATAATGCTCACCTATCGAAGTTGTGCTACAGGTGCAACACTCTTGGAGACTTTTATATGTCTGGTGGGCTGCTGCTTCACCGCATCTTGAGACCTCGATTAGACCTAGAAGCATGAGAATCTGTATACGGTAGATATGAGGTGGCGCTGCTCAAATACGGGACACTAAGGGTCAATAGAAACTTTATTGATAATAGAGCAACACATTTCCGGGATGAACAGGGTCCTTCTTCAGATTCAGTATAGATTACACATAGAAGTCAACATTATATGTTTAATCTGTATTGAACCTGAGCAGGGGCCCATTTGGCCTTGAAACATGCTGTTCTATTATCAATAAATGAAGTTTGGTGTCCCGGATTGAGCAGCAGTGACATTTTGTGACATATTTTTCATCTGGGGAATAGCTGGTTTGATAAAACAATTGTCAAAATGCAGAAATGGTAAGTTCAAAAACCCTTACTCCAATCCAGGCAAGATTATAGCATGCAATGGGGAAATTATGGGCCTCTGTCTGTGTGTCTAAAGACCTCTAATGTCCCCTTCTGTTAGATATTGAATATATGTCTTGCTTCTATCACCCCATGGCACTATTATTTGGTCACTACAGGGCAATATTTTTTTGGCATTGTTTAGTAAAATTAATTGAAACTGACCATTGGTATGGCACTTGGGTACTATTATGACAGTAATTATTAACTTTTTGCAAAATTAGGAAGGACAAGCCTTCATCTGAACATGTGAACATGTGATGAAAGACATTAAAGGGGTTGTCTGAGTTCAATAAAAACTCAGTCCCTCTAGATCAGGGATCTCAAACTCGTGGCCCTCCAGATGTTGCAAAACTACAACTCCCAGCATGCCCTGGTAGCCGAAGAATGTCCAGGCATGATGGGAATTGTAGTTCTGTAACAGCTGGAGGGCCACGAGTTTGAGATCCCTGCTGTAGATGGTCTAAAGTAACAAAATAAGTGATACCTACCCCTTTTCTATGATTGCACTTTGGTTCTTCTCTGCTGGTGTTTGTTTTCTTGGATGGAGCAGTGATGTTCCATGTACACAGTTCTCTGCTGCAGCCAATCACTGACCTCAGCAGTGACATCTCGTATATTGCCGAGGTAAAGTATTGGCTGCATGGTGACCTGTGTGCACAGAGTGTCACTGCTGCAGCCAGAAGGATGACGTCAGCAGCACCAAGGACTGGAGCGCAGTGCTGAAAGCAGGGAAAAAATGGGTATTGATTAGTTTATTTTAGAACACTTACAGGAGCTGCCAACCCTTTTAAAGAGGCTACTTCTGAACTACTAGTGGTTCCGTAGAAAATTAATTTATTATAAGAGGAAGACATGACTATGGCTCAATTCAGTATTTACAAGTATCAATTAGAGATGAGCGAGCACTATTCGAGTCGAACTTTTCCTGATGCTCGGGTGCTCGTTTCGAATAACGAACCCCATTGAAGTCAATGGGAGACTCGAGCATTTTGGCCTTTCATAAAAATAGTCTGGCGATGACCGCAAGGCAATTTTCAGGGACACGGTAATGGTGACCCACTTAAAAATGCTGCCTGACAACCTGGCGGTGAACCCCTGATTGTCTGTCTTTCAGTAAGATTGGAGTGTAAAGCATGGTGGTGAGCCTCAGTAATAAGATTGCAGTGTAAAGCATGGTGGTGAGCCTCAGTATGACTTTTTAGATGGAGATTGCATGTGGTCACGTACTCCCTGGAACCCCATAGTCACCCTTCTCTGATGTGCTACCCCAGAACATTCTCTGCCCCAATTCGCAAGACCTTTTGCAGTCTCCGTGTGCTGACAGTGGGGATTTACCAGTGTTGTCTGAGGAGGTGGTGGACAATGGCGAGACACAGGTGTCGGGGGGTGAGGTAGTTGTATGGGAAGCAAGTTACAGTGGGGACTCCTTGGGGGGACTTTCTCATGATGGGACAGATTCAATTTGGGTGGATCAGGCACAGGAACAGATCAAATTTTTTTTTTGTGTGTTTATTTAACTTTTATTTAGCACAAATAACCACAAAGATATTTATTTGTTCCCTTCGCTGCGCAGTCTGGCGTTGGGGTTCGTCACTTTGATGGCGAGCTGTGCCGCTCTCTCCACAATGGTCTTTCGGTTCTTTGAGGAGACGTTGTGGGCGATTTCTGCACAGAAGGACTTGTTGCTCATCAACAAAACCTCGAGCTCCTTGACATTGTGGACCAGGAATTTGCGGAACCCTGTGGGCAGCATGTGTTTGGTCTTCTTGTTGCTACCGTATCCAATGTTGGGCAATATAGATACGCAGGTAATATTATTTTTCACACCTATCCCAAAAAAAAAAATGTACTCAGTTTGCGCAAATAAAACTGGAAACTGGAACTGGAGAGAGGGCCTGTAGGTGGACCTCCGGAAAAATTGTTTGGAGAGAGGGCCTGTAGGAGGACCTCCGGAAAAATTGTTTGGAGAGAGGGCCTGTAGGTGGACCTCCGGAAAAATTGTTTGGAGAGAGGGCCTGTAGGTGGACCTCCGGAAAAATTGTTTGGAGAGAGGGCCTGTAGGTGGACCTCCGGAAAAATTGTTTGGAGAGAGGGCCTGTAGGTGGACCTCTGGAAAAATTGTTTGGAGAGAGGGCCTGTAGGTGGACCTCCGGAAAAATTGTTTGGAGAGAGGGCCTGTAGGTGGACCTCCGGAAAAATTGTTTGAAGAGAGGGCCTGTAGGGGGCCCTCCTGAAAAATTGTGGTAAAAGAGTGCCAGTTGGACCTCTGAAAAATGGCGTTTTTTTGGTCAGCGTTAGGCAAAGACAATATGGAGGAGGAGTAGGAGGAGTAGAGAAGAGGAATCGGATACATAAGTAATGTTAATCTTTAGCTGCTTTCCCCCGGAGGAGATTTGAATTCCGGTGAAATCCAGGCTTTGTTCATTTTAATAAGCGTCAGCCTGTCAGTTGACAGGCGTGTACGCTTATCGGTAATGACGCCACCAGCTGCACTGAATACCCGCTCTGACAGCACGCTAGCGGCAGGGCAGGCCAGCACCTCCAAGGCGTACAGCGCCAGTTCAGGCCACGTGTCCAGCTTTGAAACCCAGTAGTTGTATGGAGCAGAGTGATCACGCAGGACGTTGGTATGGTCAGCTAGGTACTCCCTCACCATCTTTCTGTACAGCTCCCCCCTACTCTGCCTAGACTGGGGACAGGTGACAGTGTCTTGCTGGGGTGACATAAAACTGGCAAAGGCCTTGGAGAGCGTTCCCCTGCCAGTGCTACTTGGCCCACAGAACCATGCCCTCTGCCGCTAGCGGCGTCAGATGGGAAGGATTGTTTCAGCTTGTGCACCAGGGCCTGTTGATATCTATTCACTCTCATACTCCTTTCCTCTGCAGGGATGAGAGTGGAAAGGTTCTGCTTGTACCGTGGGTCCAGGAGAGTGAACAACCAGTAATCGGTGTTTGAAAAAATGCTTCTAACGTGAGGGTCACGGGATAGGCAGCCTAACATGAAGTCTGCCATGTGCGCCAGAGTCCCAACACGTAAGAATTCCCTCTCCTCACTGGCCTGACTCTCCATTTCCTCCTCCTCCTCCTCCAAGGCCTTCTCTTTAGCCCATACACGTTCAAGAGTTAAGAACTGAGCACTGGTACCCTCTACTGTCTCGCCGACATTCTCCTCCTCTTCCTCCTCATCCTCATCCCCCTCCTCCAATACGCGCTGAGAAACAGACCGGAGGGTGCTCTGGCTATCAAGCGACGTATCTTCCTCCACCGTCTCTTGTGACAAGCGCAAAGCATCCGACTTGATGCTGAGCAGTGAGTTTTTCAACAGGCAAAGCAGCGGGATGGTGAGGCTGATAATGGCGGCATCGCCGCTGACCATCTGTGTTAACGCCTCAAAGTTGCTCAACACCTGGCAAATATCAGACATCCACGTCCACTCCTCATTGTAGACTTGAGGAATCTGACTGACCTGACTACCAGTTCTGGTGGAAGTTGACATCTGCCAGTCTACAATAGCTCTGCGCTGCTGGTAAACTCTGGATAACATGTTTAATGTCGAATTCCATCTCGTGGGCACGTCGCACAACAGTCGGTGAGCGGGCAGTTGTAGGCGGCGCTGCACTGCCCTGAGAGTGGCAGCATCTGTGGTCGACTTGCGGAAATGCGCACAGATGCGGCGCACCTTGGTGAGCAAATCAGACAAATTGGGGTATGTCTTGAGGAACCGCTGAACTATTAGCTTGAACACGTGGGCCAGGCATGGCACATGTGTCAGTCTGCCGAGTTGCACAGCCGCCACCAGGTTACGCCCGTTGTCACACACAACCATGCCTGGCTTGAGGTTCAGCGGTGCCAGCCACAGATCGGTCTGCGCCGTGATGCCCTGTAACAGCTCTTGGGCGGTGTGCCTTTTGTCACCTAAGCTCAGCAGTTTGAGCACCGCCTGCTGGCGCTTACCCACGGCACTGCTGCTGCGCCTAGAGCTACCGACTGAAGGCGCCGTGCCCACGGATGGTAATTCGGAGGAGGAGGTGGAGGAGGGGTCGGAGGAGGAGGCATAGTACGTCTGAGAGACCGTGACCGAGGTAGGCCCCGCAATCCTCGGTGTGGGCAGTACATGAGCGGCCCCAGGGTCAGTCTCGGTCCCAGCCTCCACCAAGTTAACCCAATGTGCCGTCAGTGAGATGTAGTGTCCCGTGCCCGGAAGCACTTGTCCACGTGTCCGTGGTTAGGTGGACCTTCTCAGAAACAGCGTTGGTCAGGGCACGGAGGATGTTCTCTGACACGTGCTGGTGTAGGGCTGGGACGGCACATCGGGAAAAATAGTGGTGGCTGGGGACCGAATACCGAGGGGCAGCCACCGCCATGAGATTGCGAAAGGCCTCGGTCTCTACCAGCCTATAGGGCAGCATCTCCAGGCTCAGCAATTTGGAGATGTGGACGTTGAGGGCTTGGGCATGTGGGTGGGTGGAACTGTATTTCCTCTTGCGCTCCAGCGTCTGCTGTAAAGACAGCTGAACGCTGCGCTGGGACACATTGGTGGACACTGTGGAGGATCGTGGAGGCGAAGGTGCCGGGGTCCTGGGCAGGGGGTTGACTAGCAGAGACAGCGAGTGACACAGGGGAAGGAGCAGTGGTGTGACCCGCAGGAGGTGGTGAACGGCCTTGGTTCCATTGAGTGGGGTGTTTAGCACTCATATGCCTGCGCATGCTGGTGGTAGTTAGGCTAGTAGTGGTGGCACCCCTGCTGATCCTGGTGTGGCAGAGGTTGCACACCACAGTCCATCGGTCATCCTCACTTTCTTTAAAGAACCTCCAGACTTGCGAACATCTAGGCCTCGCCACGGGAGCTTCACTACGTGAAACAGTTGCTGCTGATGCTCCAGCTCTGGCCCTGCTTCTCCCTCTGGCCACACCACTGCCTCTTCCAACCTGTTCTGGTGCAGCACTCGCCTCCGCCTCAGAAGCACTGTCTTCACTCGGCTTATCAACCCAGTTTGGGTCAGTCACCTCGTCATCCTCCGATTCCTCAGTCTGCTCCCCCCTCGGACTTCCTGCCCTGACAACAACTTCACCACTGTCTGACAACCGTGTCTCCTCATCGTCCGACACCTCTTTACAAACTTCTTCCACTAACTCAACATTGTCATCATCATCATCATCATCACCCACAGACTGCGACAGTTGGAAAACTTGGGCATCGGGAACGGGGTCAGCAGCAACCTGAGAAGTGGTTTGTGACTCTGGGAAGGGTCCAGAAAACAGTTCCTGAGAGTATGCCGGATCGCATTCCAAATTTTCCTGGGAGGGGCCAGACTGGGGGGAAGGAGGTTGAGGTGGAGGAGCCAGAGGAGTGCTCCCTTGGGTAACGTGGGTGGACTGCGTGGAACACTGACTGGTGGGCAAATTACTTGAAGTATTGTCCGCAATCCACGACATCAGCTGTTCGCACTGTTGTGGTTTCAACAGTCCTCTACCACGTGTCCCTGTAAGTTGAGACATGAAGCTAGGGAGTGTAGCTCTGCAGCGTTCCCCTGCTCCCTCATCAGCAGGTACTGTCTCACCCTGCCCAGGACCACGGCCTCTGCCCCCTGCAGTAATTGAATGCCCACGCCCACGCCCTCGTCCTCGACCCTTAGCCCTGGGGTTCAAAATTTTCTGTATATAAGTGTATTATATAAAAAATAAAAAATAAATGGGCCTGCTGTACTGAAACCCACAAACTTGTTCAGTCTGGTTTAATTAAGTGACGTACAGAAAGTGTCACCTGGACAGAAAATACGGATTGGAGTGAGTGTACTGAACTGTGACACACAGAATGGTTCCACGCAGCTGTGTGAAATGGATTTGTATCACTTAGCTAAAACAACTAAAAAACTATTTTTTTATATATTTTTTTTGGAGTTTTGTTTTTTTGGGAACGTGACGTGCAGAAACTATCGTAGAGCTAACTGACACCCTTCTGATGGTGGCTATTTAGACTGCGACCCAGACAAATGTCGCACAGAGATTTTTGGGATCAAGCTATATACATGACAGGCAGCAAAAGACTTGGTTGTATTAAGTGACGTACAGAAAGTGTCACCTGGACAGAAAATACGGATTGGAGTGAGTGTACTGAACTGTGACACACAGAATGGTTCCACGCAGCTGTGTGAAATGGATTTGTATCACTGAGCTAAAACAACTAAAAAACTATTTTTTTTATATATTTTTTGGGGAGTTTTGTTTTTTTGGGAACGTGACATGCAGAAACTATCGTAGAGCTAACTGACACCCTACTGACGGTGGCTATTTAGACTGCGACCCAGACAAATGTCGCACAGAGATTTTTGGGATCAAGCTATATACGTGACAGGCAGCAAAAGACTTGGTTGTATTAAGTGACGTACAGAAAGTGTCACCTGGACAGAAAATACGGATTGGAGTGAGTGTACTGAACTGTGACACACAGAATGGTTCCACGCAGCTGTGTGAAATGGATTTGTATCACTGAGCTAAAACAACTAAAAAACTATTTTTTTATATATTTTTTTTGGGAGTTTTGTTTTTTTGGGAACGTGACGTGCACAAACTATCGTAGAGCTAACTGACACCCTACTGACGGTGGCTATTTTAACTGCGACCCAGACAAATGTCGCACAGAGATTTTTGGGATCAAGCTATATACGTGACAGACAGGAAAAGACTTGGTTGTATTAAGTGACGTACAGAAAGTGTCACCTGGACAGAAAATACGGATTGGAGTGAGTGTACTGAACTGTGACAGACAGAATGGTTCCACACTGCTGTGTGAAATGGATTTGTATCACTGAGATATAACATTAAAAAAAATGGTGGTTATATATGGCGATAGCTGCACTACTAGTGCCAGCCAGCCAGCCAAGCCAGGAGACAAAAAAAAATGTCTTGTAGCCCTTAGAAGGGCTGTTGGGTTCTTTGTGGGTGATTCCTGCCTAACAGAGAACTAAATGCAGGCCCTAACACTCTCCCTGAAACGCAGCAACTCTATCCCTAACGACATCCAGACAGCATCTGAGCCGAGCACCGTGGCCAGTCAGTAGTATATTCCAGGGTCACCTGATCAGGCCAGCCAACCCCTGCTATCGACATGTAAGGGCCCCATGTGATGCTGTGTGTACCGCAGAGTCTCCTGGCTTGTGATTGGCTGAGTTTATAGGCGCCAAAAATGCACGATGCGTAAGTTGCCATTTCCTCGAGCATGGCGAGATACTCGTCCAAGCAGCGAGCACTTACGAGTACCCTAATACTCGAACGAGCACCATGCTCGGACGAGTATGCTCGCTCATCTCTAGTATCAATACAATTAATTGTTGACAAGACCAGAGAGCGGTAAAGCAGTTAGGGAAGTGATGGCACCAGAAAGGAGTGGAGCTTGGGTGCAATTAAAGCAATGGTGATTCCCTCATTGCACTAAATGTTTTATTTGCATATTTAAAAAAATTATCATAACTCGGGAAAAGGGCCTCTTATCAACAAAAGAAAACAGCATTTTAATCAAGAGAACCAGAGTTATGTGTCTATGCAAACAGTTTGAGTTCGCTGGTGACTGGTATTCATACCACCAGTACCCATGCCATTCACCTTAGATAGCTGTCAGCCATATGCACATTGGGCCGAGCGCTATTCCTGTGACCCCCACCACCCCATAACCATGCACACTTGAGTCGGCTGAGCAATGGGGTGAGGGAAATAATTTCTGCCAGTCATCTCTGCCGGTATCTTATATCCTGTTAGAACATAAGTTTGAGCATATTGGATGTTAATATTCCAGATACTTCTTCCTCCTGACATCTGCCATTGGGCGAGAGTCGATTTATCCACATAAACACTAGATGGTCTGATGGCCAAGGGATATCCAATATGGTTTAGATCCTTAACACTGACATTCAACACAAAGGTACCGCCAACTGGTACTACTCGCTAAAGTTTATTTTTCTACTTATTTGAAACTCAGAATGTTTTTAGCTATGTTCAGATGTTAGGCCTCTTTCACACTAGCGGCAGTCCGGATCCGGCAGGTGAAGGGTGCCGTCGAATCCGGACTGCCGCAGGAACATGTGTGGGGCCGGAACCGCGTTCCGGCCCCACACATGTCACACAGTACCATATACAGACATACACACACATACGCATGCTGCGGTTTTCTCTCCGGTCCAGGCATCCGCACCAAGACGGATCCGGAATGACCCCCAATGCAAGTCAATGGGGACGGATCCGTTTGGTGTGACCAACATGGTAAACGGATCCGCCCTTCATTGACTTTCAATGGAGTTCAGGACAGATCCGTCACCACATACAGACATACATACATACATACACACACACACAAACACATACATACTTACATACTCCAGGCAGGCAGTCCGCACGTCTTCACGCCCAGGAGGCGCGCAGCTATGACGATTGCCCACAGCGCCCTCTGCTGGGCGCTGTAGGGAATCGTCATAGCGGCGCGCCTCCTGGGCATGAAGACGTGTGGCCTGCCTGCCCGGAGTATGTAAGTATGTATGTGTTTGTGTGTGTGTGTGTGTGTGTGTGTATATGTATGTATGTATGTATGTATGTCTTACCATGTTGATCACACCAAACAGATCCGTCCCCATTGACTTGCATTGAGGGTCATTCCGGATCCGTCTTGGTGTGGATGCCTGCGGTTTGTTCTCCGGTCTGAAGATGGAACGGAATACTTTCAGGAGCATTCCGTTGTCTTCAGTTCAGTTTTGTCCCCATTGACAATGAATGGGGACAAAACTGAAGCGTTTTTTTCCGATATTGAGCCCCTATGACGGAACTCAATACCGGAATTTAAAAACGCTAGTGTGAAAGTAGCCTTAGTTACATATACTGAATTAAAAATTTATAGACTTGAGCAATGCAAACAGCAATAAACCTATATAGCGTCTGATGAACTCATTGTACCTAATCTGGACTATCCAAAAAATCTTTTGAATGAATAATAGTTTTCAATAGTACCATTCCAGTGTACATATATGTCGGTGAATAACTTTTACAACAATTTCAATGTTCAGGAGGGTAGGAACCATAAATAAATTTAGTATCACTGTCCTACAGAATAAGGCTATTTTCACACTTGCCTTTTTGCCTGATCCGCCAGGGATCAGCAAAAACGCCTTCGTTACTGATAATACAACCGGCTGCATCCATTATGAATGGCTACGGCTGTATTATCTTTAAAACAGCAATGACAGATCAGGCATGAACACCCTTGTGAATTAATGGGGGACGGATCCGTTTTCTGTTGTCTCTGAGAAAACAGATCCGGCACCATTTACTTGCATTATGTGTCATGCCATTGCTCTGCATTCCATGCCGGTCAGAAAACAGCAGCTTGCGAATCTTGCAAACACAAAAAACCATGACAAAATTGCGTTTTTCTACTATATTTCTATTTTTTCCCCTTTTTCCGATACAAGATATGGTCAATTAAATGGTGCCATTAAATAATACAACTTATCTTGCAAAAAATAAGCCCTCATATGATGATGTGAATGGAAAATTTTAAAGTTATGGCTCTTGGAAGGTATGGATGAAAAAAACAAAAATGAAACTTGTCCATGTCCTTAAGGAGTTCAAGGACCTGTAGTCACAAAGTGAACCCTACTATTATTAGATATTATAGTAATAACAGTAGTATATAGGTGAATCAGTGGTTAGGAGCACAATCTATTGCAGCATCAAACACCTCGACAGTAATCCAATACAGATTTTGTTTTTCTGGTGCTTGTACAGTCTTGCAATGGTTTCAAAGTAACACTCCACAGGGCCACAGGGGCTGGATCGATAATGTATTGTGCAATTTATTATTAATGAGAACAAAGCAAATACTATAGATCCATGCAGAAGAAGGCAGCTTTTTTAAACTAAAGTTTATGCTCTCAACAGGTCAATGACAGTGTAGCAGTTAACGTAGGAACGGCTCTTCATTCCAGTAATCTTTTGTGCTTGACAATGCCACAGACTCATCATTAAGATCTGGATATATTGTTATGGCTTGTTTCCCAGTAGTTTAATGAGTGACTACTTTCTAATAATCTCAGCGCTCAGAAACAATCGCTCCTATTACATGGCATGATCCCTTTTGTGGTTGATCCTAATAATTGACGAGTGTCTGTTACATACAATCAATATAATGATGTAGTTTAATATTCAATATTTGTTAAATCACACATGACCTGAATAAGGCTGGGTTCATACATCCTGTTTATAGAAAAGTTTTGGTTGCTGCTTCAAATTCTGCAACAATGTACAGTACAATGGAGACGTTTTCAAAATATTTAGCTGGGTGTAAAGCCATATGGATACTCGGTTAACATAATGCTAATGTTAAAGAAGCAATCCAGCAAAAGACAGTCTTGTCTAGACATTACAAGATATTTTTAAATGAAGAATGTGACCAGGAAATTCCCTGTTAAAGCAGACACAATGCCTTGTAGATCTAGCTCAGCTGAATGTAATGATCCATTCCTTCATCCTGGTCAAAAATACTTAGAATCCATATGCAAATGAGCACTTAAAGGTAACTTTTTATGATTGCATTTTACTCATTTTTGGCTAAAAATCAGTTCTATTGGTCTTTATTAAAAATATTGAGCCATTATGTCACAAAGTGTTAACTGTTGGTCTAGCTATGTGAATGGTACTTATTACTTTCACTTTCATGCCAGTCTTAATACCCCTTTAGCTGGCAGTGGATGTGCTGAATTTATGTAGAGGTTCTGGCATCTACATAACTTTGGCATATCCACCGCCTGTCTAAATCTATGCCAGCTGGTGTAGATTTAGACCATTTTCTACATCTAAAAATGATAAATGAGACGGGCCTCCCAGCCTGCCCACGACACGCCCACTTCATTAGACCTGGCGTGAGCAGGAAAAAGTCGCAAGTGGCATATTTCTGTTAGTAAATGACACCCCTTATGTCACGCGCAGGTGTGAGGGGGAAACCAAACCAAGCGTAGGAGTAAAAGGAGATTAGGCCTAGAAACTAAGGAAGGGAGATGGACACCTCCTACAGGAAACCCTGGCTCAATTCCTTTCTATCTACCAGTATGAACAGGCCTCAAAGGTAGGCAAGTTCATACACAGGAACCTAAACACCAAACTGACCCTATAGGACCCTGGAAACTAATGACAGGAATGAGTCTACCTGTTCCTCCAAAAGGAAGGACGAAAATGAGTCTCCCTTAGGCTTAATAACAAAATAACAGGAAAAAGTAAGAAAACACACAGAAGGGAAAAGGAAACTTATCTTTCAATGAAGAAATTGAGGCTCCAGGATCTCAACTGAAAACCAAACTGCTGCACAACACAAAAACAACTGAAGCTATAAACCACAAGGAATAGTGGGAGAAGAAGCAATAAATAGGGGAGGGACAATTACAACACCAGGAACACCTGAGGGAAAAGGGTGTGGTAAATACCAACAACAAAAAGGGAAAACGTCAGATTATACCACGTGTTGCCAATCTGACAGACCTCCTGTTTTCTGTCATAGGAATGTCCGTGACACCTTATCTCTAAATTGCTAAAAGGTCATAAATGCTTTTTTAAGCCACATTCTTATCAATAACATAATTATTGAGCTCTAATGAGTATTTATAAGCTCAGAGAGCAGAGATAAAGAGCCCTTCAGCTGAGCTACCTGAGGGAACAGAGTGAAAATTCAGATCCTGCTACTAGTAAAACTCATCGCGCACAAAGAAAATGGTTCAAATTTACTATTGGCCGTGCCCGTTGTACCTGCCGACATTGCTGAAAATGGCGATGTCGGCAGATTAACCAATTAGATGCTGGAGTCAAACCCAACCGCAACATCTATGGTGTTTGCAAAGAGAGGGGGCTCCCTCTTTCACACCATTGGGGTCCACCCACTGCGGTGACAGGGGCTCAAACACTGCTATGGCAACCCAATGCCTTACACAGGCATCAGGAGTTGCCTCCTACAGAAGCCTATGAGACCCAGTCTGTCAGTATAATACACTGACAAACTCAATGCAATACAATACAGCATGTAATGTACTGCATTGAAACAGGGATCAGACCCTGAAAAAGTTGATGTCCCATAATGGTACAAAAATAAAAAGTAAAAGAAAAGCAAAAAAGTTTTTTTTTTTCAAAATAAAACATGAAGCCATATACAATAAAAAAAAATAGACATATTAGGTATTGACACATCCATAACATCCAGCTCTATAAAAATATCATATGAGTTACCCTGTCAGGTGAACACCGTAAAAAATAAAACCACCATATTTTGGTCAAATAGCTTTACAAAAAGTGTAATAGAGACTGATCAAAAAGTACTATGTACCCCAAAATAGTACCAATGAAAATGTCAACTCATCCCACAAAAAACAAGGATCTATACAAGATAATTGGCAGAAAAATATAAAAAAATAAATATGGCTCCCAGAAAATGGCAATGCAAAAACATAAATGCTTATAGCTTATAGCTCTAATTGTACTAACCAGCAGAATAACATGTCACTTTTCCCACATGCTGTTCGCTGCAATAACAAAACCCAAAAAGCAATGGCAGAGTTGATTCCATCTCTTATCCTGATTTCCAAAAAGCAAAATAAAAAGTGATCAAAATGTTGTATGTACCCCAAAATAGAAATAATGATTATAACAATTCATCCTACAAAAAATAAGCCATCACACAACTCCATGAAGAGAACATTTAAAAAATGTATGGTTGTCAGAAAATGGCTGCATTGGTACCCCAGAGGCTGCTAAAAAGCGACGTGGCATCCGAAAACCATTCCAGCAAAATCTGACCTCCAAAAACCATATGGCGCTCTTTCCCTTCTGATCCCTGCCATGTGCCCAAACAGTGGTTTACAACCACTCATAGGGTGTTACCATGTTCAGGAGAAAATGCTTAGCTAAATTTAAATTGCTTTTTCTCCTGTTACCCCTTGTGAAAATGAAAAATGGGGTGCTTATGTAACATTTTATTGAAAGAAATGAAAAATTTCATTTTCAAAGCCACAAGTGTTTCTAAATTCTATGAAATGCCTACATTTTTGAGGGGTATAGATTCCAAAATGGGGTCACGCATATAGGGTTTCTATTGTAGGTGTCCCTTCAAATATGACATGGCGCCCAAATACCATTCCAGCAAAATCTGCCCTCCTAAAACCATATGCATTCCTTGCCTTCTGAGCCCTGCAGTGTGCCCATACAGCAGTTTACAACCACATATGGGTGTTTCTGTAAACTTCAGGGTAATAAATATTGAAGGTTTTTTTCTGTCAACCCTTGCTGCCTTACAGGAAAATGGATTAAAATGGAAAAAAAAAGGGAAATTTTGAAGTGTTCACCTCCATTTTCCTTTAATTCTTGTGAAACACTTAAAGAGTTAAAGTTTGTAAA
>ONZH01015185.1:0-59742 GCA_900303285.1 Rhinella marina
ATACAACCAGCAGCGGCAGCCTGGCACTACCAGGGTGGAAGGGACATGGTTATTGGCCCTTCCCAACCTAATGGTACCAGCCTGCAGCCGCCCCAGAGCCAGACCCTCAATTTAGAAGGTCCGGTCCTGCGGGTACCCGGCTCCTCCTGGCACCCCTGGTGGTGGTGGTGCCGAGGTAATAGATGTTGGGGTTAGTGCTGGCCTGCCATACCGGCAAGCACTAAGCCCAGTATTAGTAATCAGGGCCGTCTGTAGATAGCCATAATTACTAAAACTGTAGTATTGTAAAAAGAAATACACACACACAAGTATAAAACATTTTATTGAAATAAACACTCCCCCAGACCCCTGTTTGACCATTTTATTAAAAAAAAAAAAAAAAAAAGATGGTCCGACGTAGTCCACCGAATCCGACGTAGTCCTCTGCATTCACGACCCTGAAAAATAGAAAACAAACACAGACCACTTACCTCTTCCTGCACTGGGATAATACACACAGCGATGTCACTGTACAGGGATAATCAACACAGTGATGTCACAGTCCAGGGATAACAAACACAGATATTTCTTTATGGTGGGCCCCAAGAATTATTTCCTCTGGTGGGCCCTAGGTACTCCAGTCCGACCCTGCATCCAGGAGAGTGTAAAGAGGATATCTATGGCTTGAGAACCCACAGGAAAACACATTGGTGACTGTAATATCGCATGTGAATATGGGTATAGTATGCCTGCTGGCGTCCCAGGCGCCGCTTACCTCGAGCCGCTCAAAGTACAGGGAAACAGTTAAAGAAGCACTGTAAAGGTAAAGCAGCTGCTGCTGCATGTGTATCAGGAAGCGCTGAATGCCGGAGTGGACGCCAGCACCCTATAAAGCGTGTCTGGCGTCGACTTCCGGTCACGGAGGCCGGTGGAACGCATAGTCATGTGACCATGCGTTCCACAGGGCGGAAGTGAGGTCAGTGGAGCGCACAGAAGCGCTCCACTGATAGAATGGGCGTGTTTATTAATAGCAAAAGAGAGGAGCGGCAGGGGGGCGGGTCCGGGAGGGTCAGTAAGCCTGAAATGGAAGAAAGAAAAAAATACAATTAATAATAGAATATATGGCAAAAAAATAATAATAATGAGGCAATAATACAAATGAGGCAATAAAAAAATAATGACAAGTGTATATTCTAGTAAACCAGTACAATGTTGGAAAGGATCATATAAGGTTAGCATTCGATTACTGGAGAGTAATGGTACAAGATATAGGCTTATTCAAATTAGATTATGGCTTATGGCTAGTAAGAACTGACAAATAGTAAGTGGGGTGCCCCCGGTTATATGAGGTGCTGCACCTCATACTCACGGTTTAACCCCTTGGGTTCCAGTGTCTCTAATTTGTAGATCCAAAATGCTTCTCTAGTTTTTAGTTTATTAATCCTGCTTCCACAACGTCTTGGTATGTCGACATGTTCTATTACTTGGAACTTGAGTTGTGAAATGGAATGTTTGGCTTGATGAAAATGTGATGGGACTGGAAGGAGTAAGTTTTGTTTACGGATGTTTGATTTATGTTGAGATATCCTATTGCGAATTGGTTGCGTAGTCTCACCAACATAAAGTAAGCCGCAAGGGCATTTCAGTAAATACACCACGTAGTCAGTATCACAACTGAAATAATCCTTAATAGGAAAAGCCTTGCCTGTATAAGGGTGATAAAATACCGACCCCTTCTGTACGTTGGAGCACTGCATACAACGCAGACAAGGGTATGTGCCCTTCTTAGGGGTATGAAGGAAAGTCTGACGTTTGACTCTTAGGTCAGAGCCGACATCGGCTTTGACGAGTAAATCCCTAAGGTTCTTGGATCGTCGATTACACATGAGAACTGGATTGTTGAAGACTTGAATATCAGGATATGCCTTGGCTAAGAGGTGACAATGTGACCTAATGATGTTTTCTACCTTACGCATACAAGGATGAAAGGTATGCACAAAAGGTATCCTCTGTGTTGTGGGGGATGGTTTAGGTGTAGTTGCGGTAGAGAACTTTCTGGGGGTACCCTCTTTCAATGAATCTGTTGATCATCTCTGTTTGTCTTATACGGCATAAAACTTGATTGTCCACTATTCTAGTGACTCGATGCAGCTGGGAAAATGGTAGTGCGTTTTTTGTGTTAGGAGGATGAAAACTGGTGTAATGGAGCAGGCTGTTGCGATCTGTTGGTTTGCGGTAAATGTCTGTATGGAGTATGCCAAATTCGTCCTTAATGACTAAAGTGTCCAAGAAGCTTATCTGTCTGTAATCATGTGTGATGGTAAATTGTAGTACCGGATAGATGGAGTTAATGTACTCATGAAAATCCATGAGAGAGTCAAGTGTTCCTTTCCATAGACAAAATACGTCATCTATGTAGCGTTTCCAGAGGGTGGCATGAGTTTGAAACCTCGGTTCTGTATATAGAAAAGAGTTTTCAAAATCTGACATGTAACTGTTGGCGTAGGGCGGGGCTACATTTGAGCCCATCGCGGTCCCTTGCTTTTGTAGGTAAAATTTGTCCTGAAACATGAAGAAATTATTCCCTAGTACTAATTGAAGAAGGTCGACACACAGTTCGATAATAGCTAGGTCAGTATTATTTTGGACCAAGATCTTTTTAACGGCTAGAATGCCCTTATCATGTTGAATGGACGTATATAGGCTAGTGACGTCCCAGGATACCAAGATAGTGTCATTTGATAAGGGACCGAGGTTGCGAATGATCTGGAGGAAGGCTGTGGTATCTAGCAGAAAAGATTGTGTTTGGCTGATGAGTGGTGTCAGTATTTTCTCTAGGAAGATGGATGCAGGTGATAAGAGTGAGTCCCTGGACGCCACTATGGGTCGTCCAGGTGGATTAGTTCAGTTTTTTCAGCGCAGGTGCGAAGCATTTTCATGCGTTTTTCACGCGCGTGATAAAAAACTGAATGTTTACAAACAACATCTCTTAGCAACCATCAGTGAATCACGCATTGAATCCGCGCTTGCGTGCGGATGCAATGCGTTATTCACGCAGCCCCATTCACTTCAATGGGGCCAGGGCTGCGTGAAAAAAGCAAAATATAGAACATGCTGCGATTTTCACGCAATGGCGAACTGATGCGTGAAAAACATCGCTCATGTGAAAAGACCCATTGAAATGAATGGGTCAGGATTCAGTGCGGGTGCAATGCGTTCGCATCACGCATTGCACCCGCACGGAAATCTCGCCCGCCTAAGGCCCCTTTCACATGGGCGAGATTTCCATGCGGGTGCAATGCGTGATGCGAACGCATTGCACCCGCACTGAATCCTGACCCATTCATTTCAATAGGGGCTTTTCATGCATCAGTTCGGTGTGAATGCATGCGGATTTTCCAGAACGCATCCGGACTGAATCCGTGACGCCCATGTGAAAGGGGCTAAGGCGAGATTTCCGCGCGGGTGCAATGCGTGATGCGAACGCATTGCACCCGCACTGAATCCTGACCCATTCATTTCAATAGGTCTTTTCACATGAGCAATGTTTTTCACGCATCAGTTCGCCGTTACGTGAAAATCGCAGCATGTTTTATATTCTGTGTTTTTCACGCAGCCCTGGCCCCATTGAAGTGAATGGGTCTGCGTGAATCACGAATTGCATCCGCACGCAAGTGTTGATGCAATGCGTGAGTCACTAATGGTTGCTTAGAGATGTTGTTTGTAAACATTCAGTTTTTTATCACGCGCGTGAAAAAAGCATCAAAACGCTTCGCACCCGCGCGGAAAAAACTGAACGAACGTACGCAATCGCAGTCAGTTTTGATTGCGTGCGGATGCGTGTGGATTTTCCGGAATGCACTCTGAACGCATCCGGACTGAATCTGTGACGCTCGTGTGAAAGAGGCCTAACTCACCCTACATAGAAAGTCAGAAAATCTTCAGCGCATGAAACTTGAACTTTCTTCCAAAGTCTATGGTTTATGGCAAAACTGCATGGTCATATCTCCACCATCTCCCAGCTTGCTTGTGATGAATCACCACCAGAGGGAGCCCTAGTGCAATGTTCCACAATGTAGGAGCTGTATTGAATTCCAAGAGCTGAACATATAAAGCTGTTAGAAAGGCTTAACCCCTTCAACCCCAGGCCTGTTTTCACCTTCCTGCCCAGGCCATTTATTGCTAATCTGACATGTGTCACTTCATGTGGTAATAACTTTGGAACGCTTTTACTTATCCAGGCCATTCTGAGATTGTTTTCTTGTCACATATGTTGCGTCACGACAGTAGTAAATTTGTGGCAAAATATTTCATTTTTCTTTATAAAAAAAATACCAAATTTAGCAAAATTTTTGAAAAATGTGCAAATTTCCAAATTTAAATTTTTCTACTTTCAAAATACATAGTAATACCTCCAAAAATAGTTATTATTTTACATTCCCCATATGTCTACTTTATGTTGGCATCATTTTATAAATGTCATTTTACTTTTTTTTGGACGTTAGAAGGCATAGAAGTTTAAAAGCAATTTTTCAAATTTTCAACAAAATTTCCAAAACCATTTTTTTAAGCACCAATTCAGATATAAAGTGATTTTGAGGGGCGGCTTACATAATGGTAACCACCCATAAATGACCCCATTTTAGAAACTACACCCCTCAAATTATAAAAAAACTAATGTTACAAACTTTGTTAACCCTTGAGGTGTTCCACAAGAATTAAAGGAAAATGGAGGTGAAATTTCAAAATTTCACTTTTTTAGATTATTCACGTTAATAATTTTTTTCTTGCAACACAGCAAGGGTTAACAGCAAAGTAAACCTCAATATACATTACTCTGATTCTGCAGTTTACAGAAATATATACCTACATACCCTATATGTGGTGGTAAACGTCTCTATGGGTTTGTGGCAGTGGTCAGAAGGAAAGGAGCGCCATATGGATTTTGGAGGCAGATTTTGTAATTGAGAGACCCTGACGTACCCCTACAGTGGAAACCCTCAAAAAGTGACCCCATTTTGGAAGCTACACCCTTCAAAGAATATAATAAGGGGGGTACTGACCACTTTGACCCCCTAGGCATTTTATGGAATTTGGAAACACTTGGCTGTGAAAATCAAAAGTTTCATTTTTTCCAATAAAATGTTGCTTTAGCCCCAAATTTTTCATTTTCACAAGGGGTAACAGGAGAAAAGCACCCCATAAGTTGTTCCCCATTTTCTCCTGAATATGGCAACACCCCATATGTGGTGGAAAACTGCTGTGGGGGCACATGGCAGTGGTCAGAACAGAAGGAGTGCCATATGGATTTTGCAAAACAGATTTTGATGGATTGGTTTGTGGCCACGATGCCTAAGGAAGGCATCGGGCTGCTATCCAAGCCATCGGGTCCCCGTCACAGCAGCGCAGGGACCCGATAGACTCCCCTTCCTCCCGCCGTATCGGCACATCTAGGGTTAATACGCCCGCATCGGTGTTTTCACCGATGTGGGCGTACGCAGCAGGGGTCTGGCTACTGGGCACAGCCGGTCCCCTGCAGCTGATCGGGCGCGCGCAGCTCCTGCACCCGCCCAATCAGCGCGCCGTACTAGTACGGCGCTGGTCGGGAAGGGGTTAATACCCAAGACTCTCTAGAACAGTTTCTTAGCTTCTAACGCCTTAATCTTGAACATAAAAACTTAATATGTGAAACTAAGTCAAAAAACAAATCGCTCAACTGCAGGAAACATCATCTCATGTTTCCAAATCTACCAGGCATTCCAAAATAAAAAAAAAAAGTCACGATCTTCAAGATTCTATGCTCAGTGACCAGTTTATAAAAGCATACATTGAGCTGACACTATTAGGATACAGGCTGAATTTCACAAAAAACGGCCACTAAGGAAGTCGGAATGGAAGCAGAAGCAGTATACCAAAAGGCCACTATGGAAGCCAAAATGGAAGCAGTAACAGCATATAAAAGGGTCATATGGAAACTCTACAGAAACAATGTAAACATGCTACAGCCATGTTAAGGTTAAAGGTTGTAGAACAAGCTGGCAGTGAAACTGAAAGAGACAATTCTAGTGGATGTAGAAGACTCTGTTAAGCGCACAAGAGACTACTTGCTAAGCCAAAAAAGCAAACTTCTGATTGCCACAAATGTTCCTGATGGTTCAGATGTTCCTCCAGGACAACAAAGGGAAGATCCCTCTGCAGAACCCTGCATTCAAGGTCAGTACAATACTGTACCCATGCTGCATCTTGTACATCCTTCACACATCACAGTGCACCACATCTTAGTGCACCAAGACCAGTGCACCATGTGTAACTAGACCTATAGACTTTAAACCAGCCCTTGGGTTGAATGCCTATGCAGCTCCATATGTTCCTATGTCTCTTAATCAGACTACCACAAACAATAAGATGAGCACTACTCAACCCACAATTTCCTGTCTAAAGTCAGAGAATTCAGATATGTCAGAGTTTGCAAAGTACATGGTTGGCCATGATCTTACCTAAACTGGCCTCACCAGTTTTGATGACCAGCCCAAAAAACTACAGAGGCTAGAAATGTGCCTTCAAGACTGCAATTGATGATCTTGGCATTATAGCTGCTAAAGAACTTGACCTGCTAGTCAAATGTATCGGGCCATAGTCTACAGAACATGTCAAGAGACTCAGATCTGTCCACATTAATAATCCTGCGGCAGGGCTAAATGCTGCTTGGAAGAGACTAGAACGGAGCTTTGGCAGTCCAGAAGCCAAGCCATTTATGTTTCAAAAATTATTTATTGAAACAGTATATCACATAAATACAGCAAAATAAAAAGATAAATGAAAAGAAAAGTGAATGGGTAACATTCCAATAAGTGTACATGCATGGGTACATAGGAAAGTACTATGGTTACCTAGTCACGTATATCACTGGTCAGATGAACTTTTGGATATATACAGTGTAATTTGGCTGGAACCATATAGGTCCTATGAAATATTTTGATTGATGTTTCTGCAAAGGTAGTTTGCCTACTGCCTTTAGTCAAAGTTTGGGAGTGCTGGTTTTATCTTGTAGATGGATAAGCTAGATCCGGGTCCTCCTCCCAAGCCTTCATATACTGTAACTTAGCTCCTTCTGGGACTGCATTAAGTGTGCCATAAATCATAGACAACAAACCTCATTTACATAAAGAGTAGCCAATAGAACATTCAAAGGATATATAATCAAAAGTGGCACTGGATGGCTGTAGAGAGCATAGAAAAGAAAAAAATCTGGTTAGCGTTGAACAGTTCCCTCATAGGAAGGTCATGTTTTTAATTAAAGTGAGCAATACTGTACATAAAAGTTTACCTCTGGATAGGAAGTAGTGTAAGTAATATAAGAAAACGCTCTTTTTAAATAACTTCAACATTTCCTAAAAATATCTGGCAAGTAGAATGAGAAGTTCCTGGTTCAATGTTTTTTATTGAAGTTTTTCAAAGAAAACATTTTTTGTTTTTCTGAACAATACAATACAACAATAGGGAATGAAGTATATAGTACAGTGTTTGCATACAATAAAGTATGTTTGGAGACAGTGTAGTAGTATAGCATAGATTTTAACATATAGATTGAATGGGTTGTCGTTGGAGTAGCCATGAGATCGGTGATTACTCACACTAGATCCGATCGATAACTCCCCCTATATAAACACGGAAGTATACTTCTTATTACAGGGGGATATAGAGAACTATTATTCTCAAGAAAAGGGATGAACAGTCTAATATAACAGTTAGACATATAATTTAAAACACAAAAACAGGTTTAGCATATAATACACAGTTGTGTAGAAAAAGGGAAGGGAGACAATATAGTCCTCGAAGTTTTGTACTATTTTAACACTTATTTCGTTTTATAAAAAGTGGAGTTTTTCCACTCTTTCCAAATGTTAAAGAATTTTTCAAGATTACCAGTACTCCTCGCATGCATTTCCTCAAAGTTATAATTCATATTTACCTTATTTATTATAACAGATATCTCCGGAATTTCATCCGACTTCCACTTACTGGCAATGGTTTGAATTGAAGCGGTAAGGATATGATGTACTATTGTTCTATAGGTAGTGGGAATATTGCATATTCCAATACGTAACAGACAAAGCTCCGGAGATAGCGGGATATGCAATCCCAATGGTATTAGAATTTTGTTGAGAACATCTGTCCAGAAACGGGTTATTAATGGACAATCCCAAAAAAAGGTGGAGTAAATTACCTATTCTCCCACATTTTCTCCAACACACGTTAGAGGAGTCGGGAAATATTTTTGCCAATTTATAAGGAGTATAGTACCATCAAAATGCAAGTTTACAAAAGGCTTCTAAGTGATCTAAGCACGAAGAGCTCTTAGTAACGGATAGGAAAGTTTTTTTCCAATCATAAATACAGATTTTTTGGTTTAGATCTTTACTCCATTTATTAATATGAGAAGAATGGTTGTCAGTCAGGTGAGAGTAGAACACTTTCAAACCTGACATATTGGTGGTAAATCTGTTTCCAAGAAAGAGAAATGTGTTAGGATGGATCTTAGGGAATTTCTTATTTATCTTGTTCAAGAAAGTCCTGATTTGGAGGTAAATCCACAAATCTATCCTAGGGAGATTGTATATTTGGCTTAATTTTAAGAAATTAATCATCACTTCCCCTTGGTACAGGTCCTGTATATTTTGTAGACCTTTTTGTATCCATGTATCTATAGGTATCATAGGCAATGTAGTTTGTAAAATTTGTAGTGGTATATTCATTGGTCTAGACACCTTGAGTTTGGAACAAATATTAATATATCTATTCCAGGTAAGAATGGTGTCTCTAGTTGTGGGGTTATTAGGAGTATGAGTACGTACTCCCAATATATATAGCATCATTAAATCTATTAATCTATTATTATCTTCTAATATATGTTCTAGTTTATTCCAGGTTTTTTTGGATTCCATTTTCCACCATTCGGAAGATTGGCCTAATATACTGGATATTTGGTAAGTAAATAGGTCTGGAACACCTGATAGTCTATTTCTATTTAGAATTGATGCGGACACTCTGGGTCGTTTATTATTCCAAATAAATTTATTCATTTGGTATTGGAATTTTTGCAGAAGGTTTGAGGGTAATAGAATTGGTATAGTTCTAAAAGGTATAACAGCTTGGGAAGGAACATCATTTTATATAGGATTATTCTGCCCCACCAGGATATTTCACATGTATTCATCTGGTTTATATCAGTTTGGATTTAGGATAATAATATAGGATAATTATTTTGTATTATGGAGTCTACTGGGTATGACATGTTTATACCTAAGTAGGGAATTGATTCCTTTTGCCATGTATAAGGAAAGCTAGCTTGTAATATTATTTTATCAGTATCTTTAATATTCATATCTAGAATTAGAGATTTAGAATCGTTGACTTTGTAATAGGAGATTTCACCGAATAATTTAATTAATGTTTGGATTTTTGGAAGGGCAAGTCTAGGTACTGTTGAACATATAAGAATGTCATCCGCAATTAGGTTTATTTTATGTCTAGTTTCTCCAATTTGAATGCCTGGAATATCTGTGGAATTCCTCATTAATTCTGCAAAAGGTTCTAGTGCCAAAACAAACAAGATTGGTGACAGGGTGCCTGGTGCCATTTGTAAGGTTGAATGGCGAGGAGATAGTGCCATTAGTTATTATTCTTGCAGACAGGTTTACATATAGTGTTCTTATGGCTTTAATTATGAATCTTTCAAACCCAAAGTGTCCCAGAGCATTAAACATGTAATCCCAGTGCAGCCTGTCAAAAGCTTTTTCAGCGTCTAGTGACAGTAGGATTGAAGGTATTTTGTATTTTTGTACATGTATAGTGTAATATATTCATGACTCTTCTTGTTCCATCAGATGCTTGTCTGCCCATTACAAAACCTACTTGATCGTGGTTGATTATATTTGGGATAATTAAGGCCATTCTATTAGCTAGTATTTTGGCATAAATTTTTATGTCAGTATTAATTAATGAGATGGGTCTATAATTGGTGATCAGAGATGGGTCTTTATTTGGTTTGGGGATTGTTATTATATTAGCTTGAGTCATTTCTGTTGGAAATAGGCCTAAGTTAGTTGATCCATTGTACAAGTCAGTTAAATGTGGGCTGAGGATATCGCTAAATAGATGGTAATATTCATTAGTGTATCCATCAGGGCCTGGGGATTTCTTTTGTTTTAGTGTTAGGATTGTTTTTTGTATTTCTTGGAGCGAAAATGGTACATTAAGGGTCTTCTTATGTTCTTCTGTAATCTTAGAGGAGGGGTTTAGGTGATACCATTTTGTAACCCCTCACTCCATTAGGGTGAGTCAGGGACTTAGTAGGTTAGGTTCGGGGACAGGACACCCCCACCATCAAGGGGTCTCCCTGGGCACAGGGCTACATTTAGGGCCTTATAGGGATTGTCCTGTTGTGCACCCCACCCCTACCTGCCCCTTTTTCTTTTCATGACATTAACTATTTAGTTCCTTTTAATCTGATAATCTAATAAATGTTGTTTTTAGGAGTCACTTATTTTTCTTTATTCCACTTTAATAGATGTTACGTGACCTTGACCCCTACCTAACAGGTATCAATCTATAGTATATATATACATCTTCTGTAATCTTAGGCAAATTGATTTTTTCTAAGAAGGAATGAATTGATTGAGTGGATGGTTGCGGGGTTAATGGATCATTTTTGAGATTATATAGTTGTTCATAGTAGTTTTTGAATTGTTCTACTATCAGTTTAGGGTTCATAATTTGACTATTAGAGGATTTATCCTTAATAAAGGCTATTTTTGATTTATTTTGTATTTGTTTTACTCTATTGGCCATTAGAGCAGAAGATCTATTATTTTGGAATTGTTTTATGATAGAAAGATTTTTTTCGAATTTGTCAAGTAGTAAGGCTTTAATATCGTTTCTTATCTTAAATAGCTTTGTTTTAATATCTGGACTATTGTTTATTTTGTGTTCCGTCTCAATTTTTTTTTTAGTTCAGTCAATTTTTCATGTAGTTGAGCGTTTCTTTGTTTCTTATATTGTGAGCAATATTTTATCATGAGCCCTCTGATATAGGCTTTATGTGTGTTCCACAAGGTGGTTTTGCTTATATCTGGTGTATTGTTGATTTTAAAATATTCTGTTAGATTATCAGATAATTTATTTTTAATAGATAAGTCATTTAACAAGTAATTGTTGATTTTCCAGATGTAATTATTGCCTTGGGCATTTGATTCTTTTAATGTAGTATATAGAGGAGCATGGTCTGACCATATTATATGTCCTATTGTTGAATTTTCTATTAATTGCAATGAGACATTGTCCACAATGCAGTAATCTATTCTAGTATATTTATCAAATACCTGAGAGTAGAAAGTATAATCTTTCTCATTTGCGTTTAGACATCTCCATGTATCAAATAGATTATTGTCATATAGCCATTTTTTAAGTGTAGGGGAAGGTCTTCTTGATCTATTAGTCGTATCAAGAATTGGATCTGATATTAGGTTGAAATCTCCCAGTATCAGTAATTGGCCTGTCTTAATGATATGGATTTTTTTCAATACTTTATTCAAAAAAGGGATTTGTCCTGAATTTGGGCAATAGATGTTACTTAGTGTATATTCTATATTATTTATTTTGCATATAAGAACAAGAAACCTTCCCCCAAGATCAGGGATTACCTTTATACAATGAAAAGCTACAGTATCTCTTATTGCAACAGATACACCAGCCTTTTTTGAATTCGCACATGCATGATAAATATGTGTCTTCCTGTATGAGATGAGTCTCTTGGATACAGACTATGTCTGAATGTGTAGTTTTGGCTTCTTTCCACAAAGATAGTCTCTTGAAGGGATGGTTAAGTCCTTTCACATTCAACGAGAGTATGTTAATAGTCATGTTGTGTAAAAGTATATGGCTTACAGTTAGCTGAATCTTCCTTGTAGAAATTTATGAAGAGTTGAAGCAAAAATATGCGGTATCCATAGGTTTCTTTCGTATAAGAGGACTTGGGAGGTAGATATTCTCTGTTATGAAGAGCATTCAAGTATACCCTGTTAAGATAAAAACAAAAGAGAAACAAGAACAGAACAATCCACCATATTGGTGGAAATAGGACATAGAACGATCTGAATGATCGACATTTGTGGGGTTAAAGTCTTAGTGAAAGGAGCACCTCATCATTCAAGAATGAGATGTATTGAAAGACTCCAGGTTAGCCAAGCAAAGTTCAGGTCCCATTGGTGGATGTTGACCAATCTTTAGGTGAAGTAGAAGGCAGTTTGGTTTATTTATGTTGTTGTAATTCTGTGATATCCAGTCGCCAGAGTTCGAGCAGCTTCTGACCTTGGTCTATGTTGTTAATGGTATGCATACCACCGTCTTTATGAATAAGGATTTTTGTTGGGAAACCCCCATTTATATGGGATTTTGTTGTTTCTGAGACAAGCGGTGATAGGTTGAAGCTTTTTTCTTTCCATTATGGTAGCTTGAGATAGATCGGTGAACAGTGAGATCTTTTCATATGGTTCTGGTAAAGAGCCTATTTTTCTGGTAGCGGACATAATTTCTTCTTTTATATGGAAAAAGTGGATATGGGCCAATATGTCCCTAGGTCTTGATTCTGGTATAGATTTTGGTTTGGGCAACCTGTGTGCCCTGTCCACTGTTAAATCTAGGGGAGTAGCGTGTGGAATAATTGCTTGCATCAGTTTCTGGATATATGATGAAAGTTCGTTTGGAGAGATAGATTCTGGTATGCCCCCTGAATTTAATATTATTTCTTCTAGATCTATCTTCTAGATCTGCCATTTTATTTTTGTTATATCATCGTCCAGCGAATTGTGGGCGTCTACCAGCGTGTTGTGAGCTCCAGCGTAATCCGCCATTTTAATTTCAATGTAGTCGACTCTTTCACCCAATTCATCTATATTGCTAGTAAGGGAGTTGCAGATTTTTGCTATATCTTTCTTTATAGAAGAGTTTAGTGCAAGGAGCATGTCTTTCATTAAGTTTACTGTTATAGTCTCATTAGAAGTTGGTATATGTTCAAATACACTAATAGAATTTGGTGAAAAAATTGATTTCTGCTCACCTTCATTTTCAGAGTTATAAGAGTCCTCTCTTCTTGGTCTCTGCTTAGCAGGGCTTTGGATAGCTGAGGAATCTGATAAAATGGCTTCCTCTTCTTCCTCAGCACCAGGAAGTGGGAATTGTGGGGGTGGTTTTAATGTCTTGGCTGTTGCTGTGTTTTTGCCAATTCTTGAAGTTTTGTAGGTGGTGGGTTTCTTGTTCTGTTTATTAACTTGTTTTTTCTCATTTCTTTCAGGAGGGAAGCCTGAAGAAGAGTTGCTGCTGCTTGCTGGGGATCCCTCTGCCTGCCCTCCTCCATCTTTCCTTCCTCCTCTCTCCACCAAGAAGAAATCTTCAAGGTGCTTTGGTGGGTCCCTGCGTCTTTGACCATGGTGAGTATGGGCAATGTATTGTAGCTATATCTCTTACTTTTTCAGGTATGATGGAGCCGTTTCATGTGCTGAGATCGTTGCTGGAACGAGGTATGGTAAGGAGCTCCTTCAGAATGCTGCCATCTCCTGCAGCAGCAAGCCATGCCCCCCAGAATGAGAAATTCCAAGAGCTCAGTGATCTACTCTTAGAATTCCAGCTGGCAAAAGCAGACACTCACCTACCTGGTCTCAGTTACCTGGACACTGCTCGTGGGTTAAACCCAATAGTTTCTAAGCTGCCATACAATATAGAAGAAAGAATCGCAGAGGTCCAGTGTGAGTGAAAAAGACCAATGTTTTTCCTATGTTCACACCATCATTGGATAAAAAAAAATTGAAAACCCAAATCGTCAATTCCCTATTCATAAGAGGCCACATCCTCTCAAGAAGTGCATGGGCTTCAGAAAGAAACTGCTTCATGAAAGCAAGGAGCTTCTGAAGAAATTTGTTTCACATGTTGTGCTTCCACTGAACATTTTGCTAAGGACTGTAGAGCTGTCATTAAGTGCATAGAATGTGAAGTTCTCTATGACAAGTCTTGTGCAAAGATATGTCTAGTCAATGTTTACCCCAAGGATCAACCAGAGAGAGACTTAAAGGGGTATTCCCATCTTAGACAATGGGGGCATATCACTAGGTGCGGGTCCCACTGCTGGGACCCACACCTATATCGAGAATGGAGCGGGGATCGCTGCACCTGGAGGACCCCAGGTTTCCCAGGGTCTGGCCACCACCAGGCGAAGCTCCCCGCTGCCCCCATAGAAATGAATGGGAGCGCACCGCGCATGCACGGCCACCGCTCCCATTCATTTCTATGTAGTCGACGTAAATAGCCCGGCTATTTTCGGCGGCCCCATAGAAATGAATGGAGGGCGGCTGCGCATGAGCAGTGCGTCCTCCTTCACTTTGGGGGCTCCGTTCTCGATACCCCACCACTGGGACCCGCACCTATAAGACAATGGGGGCATATCCTAGCGATAAGCCCCCATTGTCCAAGATGGGAATAACCCTTTAAATTGTATACCATCCTGGAAGACCACAGCAACCAATCGCTTCCAAGATCGGAACTCTTTGATTTGTTCAACCCTAAATGAGACGCTTACCCTTACACGTTGGGTACTTGTAGTGGCGTTACAGAGGTCTCTAGAAGGAGAGCCAGTGGACTTATGGTAGCTTCACTTGACAACAATGTCAGGATACCCTTGCCAACGCTTGTTGAATGTAACCAGATACTATCTAATAGAGAGGAGATTCCTATGCCAGAAGTGGCTCTTCGTCATATTCATCTAAAGTCTATAGCCAAAGAAATACCATCTCTTGACAATAGAGCAAACATCCAACTTCTGCTTGGCAGAGACATTCTCTGGGCAAACCAACAAATCAATGGACATCATGACGCTCCAGTTGCCCAACGCCTTGATGTAGGCTGGGTGATCATAGGTAATGTTTGCATAGACCATACTAAAAAACCTACTAATATTTCTTCATTTAAAACCCATTTCTTACCAAATGGTCCCAGCACTTATTTTCCACCATGTTCACACCATTACTGGGCGAAAGAGAAGTTCACAGACAGTAAGTGGCCACACGACTGTCAAGATAACATTCCTTCTTCCTCAACCTGGGATGACAGCCTTGGATCAGCAGTCTTTAATCCAACAAGTGAAGAGAACAAACTAGCAGCTGCAAGAGAGGATAAGGAATTTCTTAAAGGGGTTCTCTCACTTCAGCCAATTACATTTATCATGTAGAGAAAGTTAATACAAGGTACTTACTAATGTATTGTGATTGTCCATATTGCCTTCTTTGCTGGCTAGATTCATTTTTTCATCACAATATACTTCTCATTTCCATGGTTACAGACCACCCTAGTGTATTTTCCTATAGTGTGCAAGCACGACCACCACTGTTGGATTGCAGGGTGGTCTGTAACCATGGAAACGAGCAGTGTATATTGTAAGAAAAATAAATCCAGCTAGCAAAGGAAGCAATATGGATAATAACAATATATTAGTAAGTGCCTTGTATTCACTTTCTCTACATGATAAATGCCACTTACTGAAGTGAGACAACCCCTTTAAGATTATGGAACAGGAATTTGCCCAAGACGATTCCAACAGCTGGATAGCATTATTACCCTTCTGCTCTCCAGAGGACAAAACTAAAGAACAATCTACAACAAGCAGTTGCTAAATTCTCTTCATTAAAACGCACCTTAAAAAGGAAACCAGAAATGGAGAAACATTTTGTGAACTTTATGCAAAACATATTTGACAGAGACAGAACCTGCACCACCACTAGAAGAAGGAGAAGAATGCTGGCACCTTCCATCCTTTGGCATGTATTGCCCTCGCAAACCTAAACAAATTAGAATGGTGTTTGATTCCAGCGCTCAGTATGGCAACCAGCTCTTTACTGGGCCCAGTCTCAACAACAATCTCATGGGTGTGCTAATCTGCTTCTGACAAGAACCTGTTGCAGTAATGGCTGACATCCAGCAAGTGTTCTACTGCTTTATTGTCAGGAAAGACAACAGGAACTACCTCAGGTTTCTATGGCACAAGGACAATGACGTCCACAGTGAAGTCATAGATTACCAGATGAAGGTACATGACTTTGGCAACAGCCCCTCTCCTCCCATATCAATCTATGGATTGAGAAGGACAGCCCAAGGAGGAGAATTTGGATCTGATGCTTGTCAGTTCATGGTTAGGAACTTTTATGTGGCTGATGGACTGAAATCTTTACCTACCAGTGAAGAAGCGATTGATCTCCTCACCAGAATGCAGTAAATGCTGTCTGTAGCAAATATCAGACTGCACCAGATTATCTCCAACAGTCCAGATGTAATGTATGCATTTCCCTCTGTTGATCATGCTACCAACTTGAAGGACCTTGATCTTGGTTCTGATTCCCCTCCAATTCAACGCATCCTAGGTTTGCTGTGATAATAAACAAAGTTGGTCGGCACTCCTTGAGTAAATTGTTGGTGCTCAGTGGTAAAGGCAGTGCTAGAATTATTTGAAGTAACCACGGCACTCAAGAGATTCGTTTAAAGCTTGTGGTGATTTATTATTCTTTTTTCATCCATCCAAAGTTATAATTTTACAACCATGGGCCAACGTTTTGGTCTTGTAGGCCGTGAACAAGGTCTGGGTTAAGACCGAAACGTTGGCCCATGGTTGTAAAATTCTAACTTTGGATGGATGAAAAAAGAATAATAAATCACTTAAAGCCTTAAACGAATCTCTTGAGTGCTGTGGTTACTTCAAAAAATTCTAGGTTTGCTGTGAGACATGAAGCAAGACACATTCACATTCCAAGTGTCAGTTTATGACAAACCTTTCACTAAGTGGGCAATCTGTTGTGAATAGTCTATGAACCTCTTGGATTCATAGCTCCAATCACCTTTCATGGCAAGATGTTACTGAGACAGTAAACTGCATAGAACGTAGACTGGGACACACAGCTACCTACTGAAAAACAAGTGGAAGGCATGGAAGGAGTTTTTGAAAGTGTTGGAGCAACTTCCACATTGCTATGTTCCCAGTTCCCATTACAGCTGCTGTCAGAAAGGAAGTCCGTGTTCTCGGATGCATAGATAGTGAGGTTGTACTCATACAGATACAACCAGACAAAACAATTTTATGTTTACATTACCAATAGAATTGAACTCATCAGAAGCTTTTCCACCCCTGGACAGTGGCATTACATCTGCACTGAGCTCAATCCAGCTGACCACGGAACAAGGTCTGCTCCTGTTTCAGGCCTTATTGATCACATGTGGCTGTCACCCCCAAATTTCCTTTTTCAAGACTCTTGTTCCTTGCCTGCTAATGCCAGTTATGAATTGGTGGAACCTGAGTCTGACAAAGAAATCAGACCTACAAACTCTGCGCTCTGTACTACAGTGATTCCTAAATTAAGGCTCAAGGCACACCGCTTTGAGCATTTCTTAAGATGGATATCTCTTGTACGAGCTATTGCTTGACTAATCCATATTGCTTGATCCTTTGCAAAGGATACTTCATCAGTCTGCTATGGTTGGAACATCTCTAAGGATGACCCTTCAGTTGCAGATATTGATTTTGCAGGAGAAGCCCTCATCTGGTGTGAACTTACTATAAGGAGAAGTCACCTGAAGGAGGAAGCCTACCATATGCAACTTCCAGCTGCATCATACTTCATTTATTATTGGATTACAATGTGGGTTGGTGGAAGTTTGGCATGTTGTGGCTTCCCCAATCCGAAGATGGGTTTTTGGAACTTGTTGCCCTACTGGATTACTTCTTCAGAATCTGCTGTTCCAGAATGTGATCTAGACTATACTGTTGTTATTGTTTCTTGTTTTCTCTCCTGTTCTAGGTACAGCGACCTATATAGAACATTTTGTTTATATATATTATTGTGAAATCTAAAGATTTCAGCCGAGGAGTGTCATGTCCTATGTCTTCATGGTTCATTATCATTAATGTTTTCCATTGTACTGATTCTTAAGTTTGCCCCCCCCCCTTGTCTCCTTGTATGCATGCTTTATATTTGCAGTCCCTCTCTCCTTACTGTTTGTAGTAGCCATTATGGTTATCAACCTGCACTGATGCCTAATGTTCTGCTCAAGTCTGCCAAATTATAATCTTTTCACCTACTGTTTTGGCGCATAACTACAAGATTTCAGCTTGGAATAAATTCATCAGGATTCTTCACACATGCCTCAGCAGTTGAGTTGATTGCTCTCTGATAAGAGTCTGAAGTAAGTACACAGTTCAATACGGATTGCCATTGTTACATGGAACCATTATTGTCAGGATATTGAGTCAGAACAGTGCATAAGGACACCACTGTGGTAGTAAGAGAAAGGGGAGCTACCACTGCATGACACATTGTAATAAATTTATGGGGGGCGGAGCCTGGCAGCAGAGTGAGACACACATGGTGCTATGAGCTCTGAGCGGGGTTGAGTTAAAACAAGCTCTTTTAGCTATCAAGTCCAACCAAAGATGGGCAAAACTACAGAAGATAGAATCAGAGACACCCCTGGACCACTCAAAACCGGGTCTAGCCATGGTGAGATGGACAAATTTGTCCGAAAACAACTGCAACCAGCGAGGAAACATGGATCCAAGATGGCGCCGAGAGAGGAAACACTACCCGCACATTATTACTCGGCTGACTCAGACAGAGAAATTGAGCATGAAGAAGACCATAACCAAGATGACCAACCTGTCTCCAGGGGATTTATGAAAGATCTATTGACGCCATCGCACCCTTGCGCAAAGATCTACTGGAAATCAAACGTGATCTACGACAGTCAGTGAGAGAGTCGATACTTTAGAAGGCCCACAAGACGCCATTGTAAACCACAGCACAGTGGTATTGCACAGCCTAGATAGAACACAGGCTCATGTCAACCTTTTATATAACCTGGTAGAAGACCAGGATAACAGGGGTCGCCGTAATAATTTGCTTCTGAAGGGTCTGCCGGAGTCTATTGAAGCAGACACTTTAAGCACCTCAGTTGGTGAATTGTTCACCATGCTGTTAGGCCTCGACTCTGGAGCAGACCTTAATATAGTACATAGAGCCTTGCGTCCTCCTCCTAAACAAGGAGAACCGCCTAGAGATGTGACATGTCGGCTTTCCAGTTTCCAAGCTAAGGAGCAAATTCTGAAAGCTGCTAGGACCAACCGTCCATTACATTCGTAAATGCGACGATATCTCTCTTTCAAGACCTGTCGCCCATTACACTGCAAACACGCAGGGTACTTAAACCTTTGCTGGACATTTTTCGAAACAAAAAATACTATATCGTTGGCTACACCCTTTTGGCCTTCTTATCAATGCAACAGGCCGCAAATTAGTGGTGCGCTCTCCATCAGACCTACCTACAGTATATGATGTCCTGGAAGTCACCCCATTAGACATACCAGATTGGAACTCAGCGAAGGATCTGCCGGACTTGCCGGACTTGCCTACAGTGATCCCATGGACGCCCGTGAGCAGATCCACTGATAATCGAGGGAAACGGAGACCGGGAACAATAACTCCCAAGCGTCTGGCGACCGACATGGCAGTGCAATGAACTCCATAGTTTCTGTTTTTCTACCAACGCAAAAACTCGCACTCTGGTTCTACTATTCAGAGATAACTATAGCCCTGAAGAACTTCAGCTAAGTATACATAAAGCTATTTGACAGATTACCAAGTTTTTCTAGTATACAGCTGAACGCTACATTTCTCTTAGTCAGAGCATATAGTTTTCTACTTAATAGATGCACTTTATTTCTCTTATAATGCTATTTGGGCATACCTACTGTTACCCATCTTAAAAATCTGGCTCGTTGACAAAACCTCGGACCCTGGTTATGGTCCTTTCCTACCCCCTACTGCTTACGATATTTCCTAAGTTATGTAAAGTGCTGTTAGTTTGGGTGCTCTCTTTTTATAAGATACTGTATTGGAATTTTCTGCAGCCCATATACCCTCTTGTTAATGTTTGTGCATTGTCACTTTTCCCTGATCCTGCTACCACCCACCTTACCTTTTCAACCCCTAGAGAGACTATGGACTCTATAAATATAAGATAGGTATATCAATTGATGTATACTACTTCCAAAACTACTAGCAGTTTGTAATGGGGTTTTGCAGGGTACCCACCTTCCTCAACATATGCTATCAGCTTTAATTACTATTTTACCAAAGGATGGGAAAGACCCCACGTCCTGTGCCAACTACAGGCCCATCTTATTGCTTAATGCAGACTTAAAGTTATATGCAAAAATGTTGGCATTTCGACTACAACCGCTATTGCCACAACTTATACACGCAGAACAGATGGGTTTTGCGGCTGGCAGGGAGGGGAGGATGAATACCACCGGACTTTGGTGGTTTTAGGAACGGATGCAGAAAAAGCGTTCAATCGCATCGATTGGTTATTTATGCAAAAAGCTTTGCTCAGATTTGGAGTGCCCTCTCAATTTATAGAGGCTATTATGGCTATGTACAACTCTCCCACAGCCAGAGTGCAAGTGAATGGCACTCTTTCCCCCCCATTCTCTATACAAAACAGTACCCGACAGGGGTGCCCCTTATCCCCATTGTTATTTATTCTCACAGTAGAATGCCTTTTTCAGGCAATACATCAGGATGAAAACATAAGGTGTTTAATAATAAAAAAACGAGACACCAATTAGCTGCATTTGCTGATGACCTCCTTCTGAACCCAGAGGAGGCCTTTCCAGCAATTTTAGCTCTCTTTCACAAATTTGGGGAAATGTCTAATTTTCTGATTAACCCCACAAAGTCACAGGTGCTAAATGTTACCATCCCCATCCAAACGCAAAAACTGTTGGAACTACACACCCCCTACCACAGGGGCGGACACAGACAGCAGAGGGCCCTTGTGCAAGGAATGTGTTTGGGCCCCCCCCCCCCCCCCCCGCCGTTCCCAAACCAAATTCTCAACCTAACCTATGGTGTCCTAACATTACATACAGCAATACAAAACATACAGGGTAAGGCTACTTTCACACCTGCAGCACTACGCTCCGGCCACCTGATTTGGCAGAGAATGCAAGAAATTGGCCGGACACAGACTCAGTCATGCAGAGGTTTGTGTCCTGCTGATTCTCTGCATTTTTGCCAGATTGTGGCCGGATCTCTGCCTGACCCCATTATAGTTAATGGGGCCGGCGGGCATTCTGTCTGCATCCAGCAGTGCCAGAGCCGGTGAATTCCAGAAGGCTGTTCTCTGCTGGACCAGCCTGTCAGAATCACCAACTCAGATGTGAAAGTAGCCTAATACAGGTCCACATACCTCCTACATCCAGTGACGTCTTCTTAGATGTAGATGTTCTCTTTCCTCATCTTTTCCTTTCAGACCAGACTGCCATGATGATTTCTTCCAGCCATCTCTTCTCTCTGTGGAGTTTGACAAATAGACATCTTAGATTCCTACTTTTCTATCATTCTTCCACCTTCTTGAACTCCTCATCCTGCCACTCCCCAATACTGTGCCCGCTGTGCTCCCCAAAACTATACTGCAGAAACAGTCCCCCTCAAATACTACCGCCTTCAGTAATTAAAATAACTGCACCCAGGAAAGTGTCCCTGACACTAAATTATAACCAAATGTTCCCCAAAAATAACTGTGCTAAGCTGATAGTAATAGTCCCAACAATAGAAATAATTAGTGCCCCCGGCCAGCCAATGTCCCCATAGTGCCCTCATAATGTGCCAATGCCCCCTACTATGTACCCAAAAAACCCTCTTAGTGCCCCTATACAATGACCCCAATAGTGCTCCTCTCCCCCCCTTCTCCATAGTGCCCCCATGTCTGCCAGAATATAAGATAGGGCCCCCATAGTGATCCTCGCCCTCCATAGTGCCAGTATATATATAGGGCCCCCCATAGTCGTCCTCCTCCTCCAGAGTGCCCCCCATAATGCTCCCCCTCCATAGTGGCCCCCCATAGTGCTCCTCCTCCATAGTGGCCCCCCATAGTGCTCCTCCTCCATAGTGGCCCCCCATAGTGCTCCTCCTCCATAGTGGCCCCCATAGTGCTCCTCCTCCATAGTAGCCCCCCATAATGCTCCTCCTCCATAGTGGCCCCCATAGTGCTCCTCCTCCATAGTGGCCCCCATAGTGCTCCTCCCCCATAGTGCTCCCCCTCCATAGTAGCCCCCCATAATGCTCCCCCTCCATAGTGGCCCCCCATAGTGCTCCCCCTCCATAGTGGCCCCCCCTAGTGCTCCCCCTCCATAGTGGCCCCCCATAGTGCTCCTCCTCCATAGTAGCCCCCATAGTGTTCCTTCTCCATAGTGGCCCCCCATAGTGCTCCCCCTCCATAGTGGCCCCCCATAGTGCTCCCCCTCCATAGTGCTCCCCCTCCATAGTGGCCCCCCCATAGTGCTCCCCCTCCATAGTGCTCCTCCTCCATAGTGGCCCCCCCATAGTGCTCCTCCTCCATAGTAGCCCCCATAGTGTTCCTTCTCCATAGTGGCCCCCATAGTGCTCCCCCTCCATAGTGGCCCCCCATAGTGCTCCCCCTCCATAGTGGCCCCCCATAGTGCTCCTCCTCCATAGTAGCCCCCATAGTGTTCCTTCTCCATAGTGGCCCCCCAAAGTGCTCCTCCTCCATAGTAGCCCCCATAGTTTTCCTTCTCCATAGTGGCCCCCCATAGTGCTCCTCCTCCATAGTGGCCCCCCATAGTGCTCCTCCTCCATAGTGGCCCCCCATAGTGCTCCTCCTCCATAGTGGCCCCCATAGTGTTCCTTCTCCATTGTGCTCCCCCTCCAAAGTGGCCCCCATAGTGCCTCTCCTCCATAGTGCTCCTCCCCCATAGTGCCCCCACTGAGTGCCAACTTAAATTAAAAAAAATTAACAGTTATACTTACCTCCTTGCCTCTGTCAGCGACGCGATGCAGGCCTCTTCCGGCCTGTGTCCCGCGCTGTACGGCTCAGGCGGCGCGATGACGTCATCGCGCCGCCTGTGCCGGCCTCTGATAGGCTACAGGCCTAGTGCCTGCAGCCTATCAGAGGAACGGGGAAGGGACACGCCTCTCCCTCCCTTGCCCCGCATTATCCATCTGTATCGCCGTCCTAAGGACGGCGATACAGATGAATATAGAGATGAGCGCTTCCAAAATGGAAGCGCTCACATCTCTACCTGCCGCCGGGAAGAAAGGGCCCCCCTCCGGTCCCGGGCCCCGGTGCAGCCGAACCGGCTGCACCGCGGTATGTCCGCCCCTGCCCTACCACTTGTCCTCTAATTCTATTAAATTTCTGGGAGTGAACATAACCTCTGATCCTGCGAATCTGTACAAGAAAAATTTTCAGTCCCTCCCACAAACTATCAAAAATACAATTGACAACTGGGATATCCCCTTTACATCCTGGTTTGGGAGGCGCACTTTAATCAAATCCATATTAATGCCCAAAATATTATATTACATGCAAACCCTACCTATCCCCCTACCTAACTCCCTTTTTGTACAATTAAAACGCCTTTTCTCTAAATTTCTGTGGAGTAAATCCCGTCCACGCCTCCCACATTCTATCCTGATACAACCGAACAAAGCTGGAGGTTTAGGTCTCCCAGATCTAAAGCTTTATTATAGGGCAGTGCATGGGACGAGATGTTTAGACTGGCTCAGATCTGCTGATGATAGACTAGACATACAAGCTGAAACAGGTGATTCATTACCCCCCTAAGAGCTTATTTATTTTCCAACCAACAACATTTATCCAAATATGCCTCTCCACTCAACACCCTGTCTAAAACTACTATTAGGATATGGCATACTTAACTGTCTGCAATCTTACTCTCAGCACTTAAGACGACTCCACTAATCCAAGTAAGAGACGTTTTAAGGAACGCGAATCCTACATTCAATTCCACTTTGTCGGGAATGAGTGCTGGGATCACTGTTCCAATAGTAGACTTAATGGATGCCACAGGGGTCCTTCAAGAGGACTGGAAATCCTACCCAAGTCTCCTTCCACTTACCTTTTTACATAAATTTCACATCAAACACCACATAGGGAAAACTGGGCCTCCTCTCCAACAATACATGACAAAATTTGAGATGAGCATCTTGCTTCAGGTATGTAGAAGGGCTCAGGAGGTCGTGGTGAAATCACTGTGACCTCATGCACCTGGTGATTACATCATCAAGTGAGACTCAGCGCAGGAGGCTGCAGTGATGTCATCACGACCACCTACTCCAGGACATAGCAACTCAGGCCTCAGGTGAAAAAAGACCTATTGCCTGTATTGCAAAGAATGGGACACAATTGAGTATTTTTTTAAATATATGTTAGCACTACGGTGGGGAGGAATTATACATACAGGGGAATTATACTACTGGTGGTGGGCAATGTATATACGGGCATTATACTAGGGGGGAGAGCATTACGTATATGGGGGCACTTAAGAGCATCATATATACTATGGGGCCACAATAGGGGGCATTATATTATGAGGGGGAGAGCATTATATATGCTATCACTACAGGGAGGCATTATACTATGGGGACACTACAAGAGAGAGGGGAAGAGAGAGTGCCGCCACCAGCCACAGGGATATGTGTGAGTTTAGGGAATTTGTCACAGGGAACACGGTGTAGCCGGTGGTTCTACTCACGGTTAGTTGAATCTTCCCTGGGCCAGTGTGCAGTTGTGTGGAGGGTGGACACGACTTTCCTCGGGGCACACTCCATACGCAGGGCTCCAGGATGGTCGGTTGAGGTGTCCTTGATGTTAATTTTGACCGTGTCGGATGGCTGGGCCCTGGTGTTTCGTGATGCCAGTGTCTTTTTAGGTAGACACATCCTTTGCAATGAGGAGGAGGCAGTTGTTAATAAAACAAGAGGTATCTTTACTTTTGCCTTGAGTTCATATAGTTGCAATAAATGATGTTACAATTGGTTATGGATAAGATGTCCTCTTTGGCTGGTAGGTGGTTATAATAGGTAGTTAGTTAGGCACTGTCTCTTTAAATCCTGTTACTTTCACTCCTAGTGGGATCTTCTGTAACTAGCCCTGGTTCTGGACAATATTATATTAAGGTCACTTTCATAAGACCTTTCTTTTAGAAGGATACTCTGTGGGGCAGGAATGACACGTCTGCACCAGCAGGTTCCTGAAATATATATATAATGATGGCTACACCTCCCGGAGGGATCCAAAGTGTAGACCAATAAACAACTTGTACCTGGTTGCTGATACTGTAGTCAGATGTCAGTAGCTTCTCTTGACCACATGGGTGCTGGCAGAGTCCATGAAGACCGGGGACGGTCGATTACCTCTGTCAGGCTTGACAGTCCAAGAAATATTCAGGGTTCTAGTTTAGCTGGTTTAGCTGTTAATTGTCACTTGCTGTCGTGACATGGCCAGTGTCAGAGGTAATGACAGCCTTTTCCTTTAGGAAAGGATCTCCACTTTTCTTCCTCCTGCACAATACTTGGTTCCATCATAACTAACTCCTTACACCTCCTCCTTTCTCCTACTCTTCACTACATTTTCACTCTCATCTACTCTGATCTCTTATCTGTTATCTGTCTAACTTCCTGTTACTGGGCCTTATATAGAAAGCAGAATGCCACCATCTAGTGGTGGGAATTAACACTGCAGCACTCAGCCATAGAGGTTCTTATACCATATACAAAATAGACAAGGATTTTACAATGACATGGCTACAATAAATACATAGTAATAAACAGTTTTGCTGTGTCCCTTTTACACACATATGTGGGACACTGCAAGAGCATTATATATACTACCAATACAGGGTGGCATTATACTACAGGGAAGGGGATGAGAGCATTATATATGCTAGCACTACAGGGTGGCATTATACTACAGGTGGTGAGAGCATTATACATACTAGCACTAAGGGGGGGGCTTTTTACTACAGTCACTATGGAGGAGCATGTTAATACAGTCTAGATAACTACAAGGAGCATTATAATACAGGAGGCACTATTGGGGACATTATAATACAGGCTGGAGCAGTACAGTGGACAATAGGGGGGCACTGTGTGTATAGGGCAGGTGCAGGGGCGAATTTGCCATTTGCCTTAAGTATACTGTGGGCTGGCAGCGACATTCCCTTCATACATGGTGACATGATAATGAGATTGTTGCGCAATACACATCTCAGGCGACCCTACTTCGCTCTCATTATCATGTCACCAGCATAATAATAATATTGCAGCATATTGTAGAGAAGGCTCCAGGCCACGGCAGCCCTGCTGCTATGTTATTGTCATACTGATCAACCAATGCGCCACCAGTACCGCCTGTCGGTCAGGCACTTTGACAGCTGGCGGCCAGATAGAAGTCATGACAGACTTACTTACAAGTCAACCCTCTAGGTACCAAAGAAGCTAAGGCTTCTCTCACTGCCATCATCAGCATGCCTCTGACGCTGTGCTCCATACCTCCTCCTGCCCCAGGACATAGGTGGTGGTGGTGGGGAACAGGACTGCAACAGGGAACGGGACTGCGACATTGTGCACTTTGATATTTGGGTTTGCAGCAGACCAAATACTAATGTGCAGCACAATAATCTATGTCAGCAGAAGGACTGATCGGACAGTATATTATGCTGCACTGTGGTATTTGTTTCTGCTGGTGCAGTATAATGTACTGCAGTGTGGTATGTGGTTCTGCTGGGGCAGTATATTATTCCGCACTATGGTATTTGGCTCTACTCAGTATATTGTACTGCACTGTGGTATATGGTGCTGCTGTGGCAGTGACTTATACTGCACTGTGGTATTTGGTTCCACTTGGACAGTATATTGTGCCGCACTGTGTTTTTTGTTTCTGCTGGGACAGTATTTTGTGCTGCACTGTTGTATTTGGTTCTGCTGGAGTAGCATATTGGGCTGCACTGTGGTATTTGGTTCTACTGAGGCAGTATATAGTGCTGCACTGTGGTATTTGGTTCTACTGGGATAGTATATTGTGCTGCACTGTGGTATTTGGTTCTGCTGGGAGGATATATTGTGCTACACTTTGGTATTTGGTTCTCCTGGGGCAGTATATTGTGCTACACTTTGGTATTTGGTTCCACTGGGGCAGTATATTGTGCTGCACTGTGGTATTTGGTTCTGCAAGGGCAGTACATTGTGCTGCACTGTTGTATTTAGTTCTACAGGGGCAGTATTTTGTGCCGGACTGTGGTATTTGGTACTGCTGGGGCAGTATATTGTGCTGCACTGTGGTATTTAGTTCTACTGGGGCAGTATATTGTGCTGCACTGTGGTATTTGGTTCTGCTGAGGCAGTATTTTGGGCCGCACTGTTGTATTTGGTTCTGCTGGAGAAGTATATTGTGCTGCACTGTGGTATTTGGTTCTACTGGGACAGTATTTTGTGCTGCTCTGTGGTATTTGTTTCTGCTGGGGCAATATATTGTGTACACTTTAGTATTTGGTTCTGCTGGGGCAGTATATTGTGCTGCACTGTAGTATTTGGTTCTGCTGAGGCAGTATTTTGTGCCGCACTGTTGTATTTGGTTCTGCTGGAGAAGTATATTGTGCTGCACTGTGGTATTTGGTTCTACTTGGACAGTATTTTGTGCTGCTCTGTGGTATTTGTTTCTGCTGGGGCAGTATATTGTGCTGCACTGTGGTATTTAGTTCTACTAGGGCAGTATATTGTGCTGCACTGTGGTATTAGGTTCTGCTGAGGCAGTATTTTGTGTTGCACTGTGGTATTTGGTTCTGCAGGTGCAGTATATTGTGGTCCACTGTGGTATTTTGTTCTACTGGGGAAGTATCATTTACTGCTTTGCTTTGTCTAGTTCTACAGGGGCAGTATTTTGTGCCACACTGTGGTATTTGGTTCTGCTGGGGCAAAACGTATATTGTGCCACACTGTGGTATTTGGTTCTGTTGGGTCAGTATTTTGTGCTTCACTGCGATGTTTGGTTTTGATGGGGCAGTATATTGTGCTGCACTGTGATATTTGGTTCTGATGGGGCAGTATATTGTGCTACACTTTGGTATTTGGTTCTGCTGGGGCCGTATATTGTGCTGCACTGTGGTATTTGGTTCTACTGGGGCAGTATATTGTGCTGCACTATGGTATTTGGTTCCGCTGTGGCAGTATTTTGTGTTGCATTGTGGTATTTGGTTCTGAAGGTGCAGTATATTGTGCTGAACTGTGGTATTTGGTTCTACTGGGGCAGTATCATTTACTGCATTGCTTTGTCTAGTTCTACAGGTACAGTATTTTGTGCCGCACTGCGGTATTTGGTTCTGCTGGGACAGTATTTTGTGCTGCACAGTGGTGTTTGGATCTGCTGGGGCAGTATATTGTACTGCACACTATATTGCACCTCTGTAGTATTGCAGTCCCTGACTACTTCAGTTGATGCTGCCTACTTGGGTTGCCCCCACCTTCAGTAAATCTTTGCCCACCTACAACATAGGACCACATTTAGTTTTTTTTCAAGGGCCTCTTTATATTCTCAGTTTGCCCCTGGGTTAGTGTTGTCTATATAGTATTTGTGTAGGGTAAGTGTAGTGCGGGATAATTGTAATCTATTTTATGTGTATATAGGGTAAGTGTAGTCTTTATAGAGTGTGTAGAGTAATTTCAGTCTATACAGCAGGGGTGTTGCTAGGGTCTCAAAAGATCTCTAAATCAACCCTCCCCCCGCACTTTCCTGTACTCGCTATACAGCAGCACATACCTGTTACACCCAGGGCCTCCCAGGTGATGCCTTCTCTGATGTAGATCTTCTCTGTCATCATCTTCTTCATTTAGTCCGGACACTTCTCACAGCCGCGCCTTGTCTCTGCAGAATGCGACACACAGACATCATAGCTTCCTCACATTTCTTTCATCATCCCCCAACCTGAAGCCCCCACAATGTTATCCTGCTGCTCGCTGTGCTCCCCAATACTCCCAAATAGTATCCTGAAGGAAAATGAATGCTCATCATAGTCCCACCAATAATAATTCCCTTTTAGAATCCCCTCATTAGTAATACTGCCCACTACTGGACCCAGCAGTGATAATGCTCCCCAAGAGTGCCCCCATTAGTTGAAGAGCCCTCCAGTATTAATAATGCCCTCACAGAGCCCCATTACAAATAAGGCCCCTTATTGTTCCCCCAGTGGTAATAAGGCCCTAATGTCCCCTGGATTTATAATACCCCTACAGTGCCCCCCTACTGTTATAATATTGGCCCTGAAGTGCCCCCAGTATTTATAATGCCTCCTGCAGTGCCTCATGTAGTTATATTCCTCCCTCCAGCATACAGTCCCATATAAATAACATCACACCATTTCTCCTGCCCCCTCCAAAATACAGTCCCATGTAAATAACATCACTCACCTCCCTTCAGCCCCTCCAATATATAGTCCAATTTAAACAACTCTATTTTCCTCCCTCCGCCATAGAGTCCCATGTAAATAACATCACACCATCTCTCCAGCCCCCTACAATATACAGTTCCATGTAAATAACATCCCTATCTACAGCCCCCTCCAAAATACAGTCCCATGTAAATAACATCACCTCCTCCCCAGCCACCTTCAACATACAGTTTCATGTAAATAATATCACCCCTCCCCAGCCACCTCCAACATGCAATCCCATGTAAACATTACCCCCTCAACATTCAGTCCCTTGTAAATAACATCACTCCCTCCCCCAGCTGCATTCAACATACAGTGACATGTGAATAACAACACTCTCTCCCACAACCGCCATCAACATACAGTCCCATTTAAATAACATCACTGCCTCCCCCTCCAACATACAGTCCCATCTAAATAACATCATCCCCTCCCACAGTCGCCTCCAACATACAGTCCCATGTAAATAACATCACTGCCTCCCCCAGCCCCCTCCGACATAGTCCCATGTTAATAACATCACTCCCACAGCCGCCTCCAACATACAGTCCCATGTCAATAACATCATCACCTCCCACAGCTGCCATCAACATTCAGTCCTATGTACATAACATCACCCTGCACCAGCCACCTCCAACATTCAGTCCCATGTAAATAACATCACTCCCTCCTACAGCTGCCATCAATATACAGTCCCATGTAAATAACATTACCCCCTCCCACAGCTGCCATCTGCATACAGTCCCATGTACTGTAAATAGCATCCCTCCCTTCAGCCCTAAAATACAGTCCCTGTTAAATAATTACAACTCCCAGCATTCCTCTGCCTCTCCCTTCACTTACCTCTCCTCATATAGCAGACCTCACCACAGCTTCTTCTCCCAGGACTTCTCCTCTTCACTGCCATCCTCTCCTGCACTGGTCACATGATGGTGACATCATCGCAGGTCCTTCTCAACCACTGCCTGTTTTACTGGTCACATGACCTGTGATGTCATCACAGGCCCTTCAGTTGTATCTAGCTGGCAGGCAGTACATTCGGGGCCTGGGACAAAACATCAGGGGCCCAGGCCCCAAATTTTTTAACCTAGCAACACCCCTGCTATACAGTATGGATATAGGGTGTGTGGTGTGTGTATTGTATGTGCAGTCTCTGTAGTGTGTGTGTATAGGGTAAGTGTAGTCTATATAATGTGTATATAGGGTAATTGTAGTTTATATAGTGTGTGTATAGGGTAAGTGTAGTGTGGGGTAATTGTAGTCTATTCTATGTGTGTATAGTGTAGTCTGTATACTGTGTGTAGAGTAATTTCAGTCTATACAGTAAGTATATAGTTTTAGTAGTCCGTGTACGAAATGTGCAGCCTCTATAGTATGTGTTTATAGGGTAAGGGTAGAATATATTGTGATTTTTCTCTTATGAAGGGGGATGCCTAAATAAAATTCCGCACAGGGTGCCGTTTATCCTAAGGCCGTGTCACGTACCGTGTGGTTATCGTGACACGTGTTTCATGTTGCTCATGTTTGTGCCCTGGTTTTCCGGATTTGGTTGTATGCTGGTTGCCAGGGGCAACGTGTATATTGTTGGTGTCTCGGTTGTTCTCCGTGACACGGCTTCCATGTTGCTCATGTTTGTGCCCTGGTATTCTGGCTGCGGTAGTAGGCCGTGGTTGCCAGGGGCAACGTGTAGTTTTGGTTGCTGGTATGTTCCCTTATTGCATACTTCCTTCCTTCCCTGTCTGGTTCTCATGGGGTTAACATATTGACCTGGGTGTGGTCACTAGGTGCTTTTATTCTGTTGTTGCTAGCCTGGTGGATTAGTTGTGCTCCAGCCTCCGTTGGTGCTGGAGCTATGCACCTTTCCTGGGATTCCATCTGCCCAGTCCTTGTGGCCACTTAATATGTCATCGAGGTCTTCCCGAGGTCCTCTCATCCCCTTCCCTTATTCCTGTTATTTGGTTTATGTACGGGTGGGTGTTTGGTCTGTGACTGCCATGTGTCTTCTGACATGGAGTCCAGACATTTCCTGTATGTATGTGCCTTCGGTGAGAGGGCTCCAGGGTTCCCCGGAGGGGAAACAGCGATACTGTGAGTTGTTGCTGGTGAGCTGTTCCTGGGTGTGTTGTGTGTACTGAGTCCTGTTAGGTGTTCAGGTTCCAGTACATGTGCCTGGGCTCAGTCTTTGGTGTATGGACTGCTGGTGCTTCTATCAGCAGTATCAGCAGGTAAGTTGCCAGGTGCACCGGGACCTTCCTGGAGGTGCAGCCAGTGAGTTCTGGATAAGTGCATCCCTACCATCTGGGGCTCTGTGAAGAACGGGGCTCACTGGGTTTCTGCCCTCTGGGTTTGGTTTCTGGTGTTTCCGGTGCACTTGGTTCAGTGGTTTTCCTTGCCACTGGCTGCTTGCCTGCTGATCGTTTTTCATCTCACTGTAGTGTATCGGTGTATGCTCGGTGTGGAGTTTCCCCTCCCACACCGGAGCGTGACAGGCCGGCCCTGAAGCAGAGCAGAGATCTGCTTATTGGTTGTGGCAGGTTTTAGCAGAAGGGTTAAAGCTATTCAGTTAGTATCCACTGTAATTGTTCAATGGATGATGTATCGATCCTCGCTGCAGAGAGGAGAGAGAATCAGCCCCCACCTTTGGAAGCCTCATTCATGTGTTTTGTCATCGTAGTTTGCTGGAAGGGTTAAGCACATGAATTGTATACTGAAATGAAAATTGTCTAAATTGATTTAGGAAAATGTAATGATTGGATTATTTTCTAGTTATATTTTGCCAGTCATTTGTGTAATATTACTTAGGTATATAGAATTTTCTCCTTATTGAGTTATCAGGGAGATAAAGGCATGTAAATTTTGTGAATGGCAGTGTTTCACTTACCTAAGAAAGTACATCAAGATTAATGGGTTTCCCGAATTTAAAAGGAGTTTTAGGATCCTTAATAGTAGGATGCTTTATATGGCAAAGTATGCAATAGACCTTAATGAGATGTTATATGAATCTGAATTTGTTAAAAGGTTTAACTTAACTGTAGAGAGCAGAGGTACCTTGGAACCAAACTCGAGTTCGGGAAATGTTTTTTTACAGAAAAAATGAATTTATGAAGTTATCACGCGAAGTCTTGCGAGACTTCGCAAAGTAATAACTTCGGCTCATCAGAGCTCCCGCTCCGTACAGTATTGTAGGATTCCGGACTATTAGGAGGGATCCACATGGGATTATGGACATCCACATGTTGGATCCCTCAGGGGTTAAGTTTTTGGAGGGAGAAGTTTCCCTCCAATTCTGGGTTGCCATCGCTGGGCAGATTTCCAAGGATGGCAACGTGAATTTTATTGGTGATGCCACCGCAGGGCAGTTCTGCCCTGGTGTGGCAACGTCAATTTTATTGGTTAATATTTTTCAGTAGCTGGTAAAATATAGAAAAGTAAAAGCTGGGGACCGCGCTGCTAGATTCAGGATCAATTCCAGGTTATTAGAATCCAGATATTAAAGACGTAACCAGCACAATGTTCTAGGCATAGCCGACTCTGCACAGTGTTCTTTATGCTGTGTGGATAAGGAGTACCAATAGTGAAGAACCTTCAATATGTGAATATTTAAAAGGTTTTATTATACTCACAAAAATAAAATCGTAACAGACACATCACAATCTATCTCTGCGCAACCCAACCCGGGTTTCGCTATTCGCTTCGTCAGGGGTTCTAATTTCCTTGATTACCAGGTGTGTCTTTATACTCCTCTACTTTCAATGGAGGAGGTTCGTAAATGCAAGTTTCTTATATTTTGCACATTTTAATATTATTCTAACAACACATATAAAACCATCATTGCATCTAAAAATAATTTTAAAACGAAACAGTAGAAGATTATCAGAGTTCACAGAGGTTCTCCGGAGGTTCATTCATGAAAATACAAGTCACGTGACCTGAAATAACCAATGATATTCTACTATGAACCTTTCATTCATAGGTATTCAGGACACGTGTTACAAAACCTCCAATCATCTATTACTATGGTTTCCGTTCAAAACCTATTGTGTTTTTGTTGTCTTATTCACACACAACGGCTTTCAGAGGGTAAGTGGCATCCAAACCATTAGATGGAACCCATCAACCGGGACCTTATCCCCCATATTACAACCTATTTACTACTCGTGATTTCCATGTTCTCCATCGGAACCCATAAGTGCTTCATATTCTTTCTGTACATATACCTTGGATCTAAAGGTCCCATATAATACATTTTAATCCAAATCCCTCATCGTAATTCCACACTATATTTCACATAGAGCCTTAAATCACTCCAATCTCAATTGTCATGATTGTTACAACATGTTATTGTTATATACAGTTGTATTCCACACTCAATTAACCTTTCATCTTTATCGACCAAACAAGGCTTAAGATCAGATTCAATATTTAGCCCTTGTGGCTGTAGGGTGTCTAGTTTGTAGATCCACTCCACCTCCCTTTTATTGATTTTTGCTACTGGATCCTCTCCCCTCCACATCTGGTTCACTTTTTCAATTCCCACAAATTTAAGGCCTTTCGGATTTCTATTATGCACCTTCAAAAAATGTGCCGAAACGCTGTGTGTTTCCAATCCCTTTTTGATATTTCTGATATGCTCTTGTATACTAGTCTTCAATTTTCTCAGGGTTCTACCAACATATTGGAGGCCACATGGGCACTCCAACATGTAGATGAGCCCGACTGTTCACAAGAGACTTCTCCTTTGATCTTAAATGTTTGTTTATTGTTTTTCGCACTAATTTCTTGTACAAAGTATTTTTTATTATTCCCTCCTCGGTTCTTACAAGGCTGGCAAAATCCGCACCATGTGAACCTTTTTCTTTTAACTTTCTCTGACAAGGAGTTTGTTTTGAGGCTGGAAAAAGGGGATGAGAAATCTGGGTCTGATGATTGTAGGAGATCTGTTGTGAGGTCATTTAATAACTGGTTGCAAGCGTTTTGTATTTTTGCTAGCGTGTTAGGTGAGCGTAGGCCCGAGTTTTGTTCTGGCCTCTTTCAGCACCTTGAAATTGTGCTGGAGGCCTACAAAAATTTTACTGGTTTAGGTTGGTTCTACTATGACTAGGTCTTCTGTCAGAAATTGGTGGTGTATCTGTCTGTGCGTTGGGAGTGAAGGATGTAGGTCTTTGGTTAAATTTAATGTTACCACAGCGTTCCTCCCCAGTGCATAGGCCGTCCACTGGCCAAAGTTTGAGTCAGAACACTAATTTATTGAGAAAGGGCACGTGCTTTGCTTTTAATGATACACTGTGTCGATGGCTTGCCTCATGTAAGTATAAGCACGAATGCTCGTTTTGTGGAGGGAGCCATCCGATGTCCAGATGTTTTAAGAAGGCTAGCTTGTCTGGACCCCCCTCCTCTATGGACTTGTTGGGAAAAAGCTTGGAGTCCAGTAAGGTTATCGATCATGCAGCCTTGGCTCAGCGTTATCCAAACCAGCAGATGGCTGAATTATTAGTTTTTAGGTTTCTGTGATGGTTTTCTTATTCCTAGTTTTAGTGGTTCAGGTTGTATTATTGTTAAGAATTTGTTGTCGGTTTATGAGTTTCCTGAGGTTGTAGTTGAGAAGGTTATAAAGGAGTTAGAGGCAGGTAGAGTTGCTGGTCTGTTCGTTTCCCCCCCCCCATGACCACCCCACCCCCCTTTGGGTGTAGTTCCTAAGAAAGAACCTAACTCTTTTAGGATTATTCATCACCTATCGTTTCCTTTTGGTTCCTCTTTAGAAGAACTCCCGCAAAAATTTTTATTCTCTGACCTGTTAGAAAGGTGCATGATATAATCTGTAGTGAATGTCATTTTCTTATCAGAGGCTGAAATTGAGAGTTTCCACTGTCTTCTTATTGTAGCTGGGTCATGTGACTAACTCCCTGACCTCCAACTGACCCAGGACAGCAAGCCAGTCACTTCTCTATTCATTCCTATGAGACTGAAAGTGAGGCTCCCTTAGGAATGCATAGAAAATTAGACTTCCTGTCCACACATAAGGTGCCATGTGAGTTGGTGGGTCTAATTCCTAGTCACATGATACAGATAAGAAACTTCAGGATGATATAACTCAAAAATTCAACTACTGGTAAGAAAATGACATTCACTACAGATTACATCATGTACATTTCTAGCAGGACATGGAATAAAAATTTTGCGGGAGTTCTTCTTTAAATGATGAGATTGATAGGAGTTTAGTGTCAGTGTCTTACGCTTCATTTGACTATGCTGTTAGTTTAGTGAGGGATTTTGGCCCAGGTGCTATGTTAGCCAAGGCCGACATTAAGGCTCCATTCACACGTCCTGTTTTCCTTTCCTGATTCGATCCTGAATTTTTCAGGACCCATTGAAATGAATGGATCCAGATCAGGATCGAATCAGGAAAGAAAAACAGGACATGTGAATGGAGCCTAAGTCAGCTTTTCGTTTATTGCCAGTCCATTCAGCAGGTTTTAATTCTCTCGGTTTTTATCTTTTTGTTTTTTTCTTTTTTGATCGTTGTCTACCTATGGGCTATTCACTGTCATGTTTTTATTTTGAGGCTTTTTCTTCTTTTCTGGAATGGGTGGTAGCGGTCCGTATGCCTAGAGGTTCTTTGTCACATTATTTAGATGATTTTTGTTCATTGGTCCAGGTGGTTTGACAGTTTGTTATCAGCTCCTCAAATGGTTTATGGATGTTTGTAGTGAGTTTGGGATTCCTTTGGCCTCTGATAAGACAGTTTTTCCATGTACTTGTTTGGATTATCTAGGGATAGTCATTGACACGGTAGCTGGTGAATTTAGGATTCCTTGTGTTAAAATTGAGAAAGCTGTGTCAGCTATTGAGTTATTGTTTAGGTCCAGAGCCACTGTGAAGGAGATTCAATCTCTTTTGGGTTTGTTAACATTTTTTTCCAGGGTTATGCCTTTAGCTCGTATTTTTCATGGCGTTTCGCTTTAATTATTGCGGGTTTCAGGAACCCGGTTCTTCATGTGAAGATTTCAAAGAATGTTCGTGATGATTTGTTAGTTTGTTAAGTTTCTTTCAGAGTTTCAATGGACGTCTGATTTGGCAGGCTGATTTTATTACTGCAGATGATTTGCAGCTTTTTACAGATGCGTCTGGTTCAGTTGGTTTTGGAGCTTTTTTTTAAAGGCAGGTGGTGTGCGGCGCGTTGGCCGCTGTTGTGGCGTAATAAAGGTTTAGTCAGGAATTTAGTTTTGCTGGAATTGTTTCCAGTGGTTGTATCTATTGTACTTTGGGAATCTGAATTTAGGAATAGGAGATTGATTATTCACACAGACAACAAGGTTGTTGTTTTTGCTGTAAATTGGTTGTCGTCTAAGTGTAGTATGGTAATTAACTTGTTACATCACTTAGTTTTGTTGTGTCTAAGTTGAGTATTTTAGATACAGCAGTATATATCCAAGGGAAAACGAATGATATTGCTGATGTGTTATCTCGTTTTCAGTTTTTAAGATTTCGTCAGTTGGTTCCTTATGCAGAGCAGGAAGGGGAACAGTGTCTGACTCACCTGTGGGACTTGATATGGTCTTAATTTAGCGTCTGTTATAGCAGTCTTTTGCCCCTTCTACTTGGTCGAGTTATGTGCAAGCTTGGTGTAGATGGTCTAATTTTATGGCTAATTTGGCGTTGTCTCCTACGGTATTTTTGGAGCATGCGGTAGTTGCGTTTTGTTTGTCATTATTTAAAGATCGTTTGGCTTACACTACTGTTTGCAGGATTTTAGATGGGGTTTCTTTTTTCATGAAATTATAGGGTAGACGAGCTATTGGTGAAATTTTTATTATTAAGCATTTGTTGAAAGGTTATAAAAGAGGTAATTGTTTTCGGGATGGGAGGTGCCCTATTACTCCAAGTATATTGTGGTCTTTGAAGTTAATAGTTCCGTTTGTTCTTCGGATTATGAGGCTTGTTTGTTTTCCACGGCGTATGTTTTTATGTTATTTGGTGCTTTGAGGATAGGTGAGCTACTGCCTAGATCTAAATTTCAGCTCTCTGTTCTCTTTTGTTCTTCAGTTTTTTTGTTTTTCTGATTGTGTTAAATGATTCATTAGTTGTTCTAAGTGTGATCAGGAAGGGAGAGGTTGTTGGATCCGTCTTGGTAGTATTCCTTCAAGTAGTATATGTCCAGTTCGTGTTTGTAGTCGCTATTTGTCTTTGAGGCCTAGTGGTTTTGTAAATTTTTTTATTCACCTGGATGGTTCTCCTCTGACGCAATTTCAGTTCCGTTCTATTTTTGGAAGAGGTATTGCTTCATTGGGTTTATGTGATCGGTATTTTTCTTCCCATTCCTTCAGTATTGGTGCCGCAACTGAGGCTTTTAGACTTGGTTTTCATGAGTCTTCCATTCAAGGAATTGGTCATTGGTCTTCTGATTGCCATGCTTCTTAAATTAGGCCAGATCTAATTAATTAATTATATCAATTTATTGCAGGTAAGGTGGTATGGATTCTTGGCCACTCCTTTATCCACTGGGCGCAGCAGAGAGCCAGTGTTCGACCATATGGACTTAATTTGCCTATGTCATCTTCAGCAGTACAAATTTGTTGGCATGGTATTAGAGGGATGAGATGGCTAGATTTGTTGAACCAACTGTTGATTATGTCGGCAGCGTATCCTGACCCAGATCTAATTATCATTCATCTAGGAGGTAATGATAATGGAAAAATGTGAACTATGGAATTAGTTTTTCAAATGAAATTGAGCTTAGTGTCTGCCCGTAATCTGTTCCCGGAAGCAAAAATGTTTTTTTCGGAAGTCGTTCCACGTCTTCTCTGGTTGCAATCGCCTTCCATGAAACATTTGGAGAGGATTCGTAGAAGAATAAATAGGTTGATTTTTACCTATGTTATGGGGTTTTTCTTTTAGACATATCGACCTTGAAGGTGGTGTGCCCGGCCTTTATTTTTTCAGATGCAGTGCATTTATCTGACATTGGCTTGGACATTTTTAATTTGGATCTGCAAGCCATGATAGAGTTGTCTTTTGGTGGGGTTGGGCCTGCAGTGCCTTGATTGGCTGCAGGCTGGTGGGGTTTATGGAGTGCTATTTCTTTTAAGTGGAGCTTGAGCTTATGGCTGAGCTCATTTATTTTATTTGGTCATTTCATTATATATTTTTAATTTTATTGTTATAAGTGTGTTATAAAGTTTGTATACATTTTAATAAAGGCCGTGGCCATCTTTAAAAAATTTTCCAACCAATATTGGTCTTATGTCTTTTATTATTTGATTGTGCCAGGTTTATATGGGGTATGTCCTATTATGCCATTAGAACAAATCTTTATGCGAATCGACTTCAGATGTTTCATCCGAAATATATTCGCTCATCCCTATTCCTAATTCAAAGGAAATAGCTAAAGTATACTTAATATGATAAGGACTGATACCATACTATTTTTCTTTTGCAGCATCATACTGTAAGTGAAGAGCTGTCTTTCTGTAGATATACTATCACAGTTCTTAAAAATTGCCTGTCAGAAAGCCAAAATAACAGAATAGCAGTAAAGAAAATTATATTATCACAGACCACCACCATTTAAAACTTAGCCTTTATTGTATAACCATCTAAAATAAACCAATGTGCCGTATGGTGTAATATCAGCAGGTTATGATAGATAGGAGTAGAAAGAGAAAATCTTGTCCCTAATTCTATCCCTACACATTTGTACCCTGCCTAGAAACGGAATAGCCGCCCCAATAGGGCTGATCCCATGTCAGGAACCTCCTGTATTCCCTCGGATTGCCCTTGCACTGGGATAGATACCTCCACCGTTATTAATAGAGAACTAATAATGTTATGAACCGCAAGGTCCATAGATACAGATTGACCAAAATGCAATGGTATATATTCGGTTCCCTTTCTATTCCCATTTATCATAACCTGCTGATATTACACCATATGGTACTTTGGTTTATTTTAGATGGTTATACAATAAAGGCTAAGTTTTAAATGGTGGTGGTCTGTGATCTTCTATAGTCATCAAGATTTTCATGGCTGAAGAATCAAGCAAGACCAATTCTAATAAATGCAACTTTTTGCATCAAAAGAAACCGTGCAGGAGTTTATATTTTGTTCTATATGAAGGGGGTAGGAACCCTACTCCAAGCAATATAAGTGTCACAGTGTGCCACAAGATACTGAATTTCTTTTAAACAGGCAGTTTGTTTACACCGTCAATCATGAATTTACTTATAGTTAAAGTATAAATGTCAGTGTCACTCTGACATTTTTTGCTGTCACTGACATTGTGTTAATTCCTTCGAGACTAAGCCAGTTTTCACCTGAGGGGTTGTCTCACTTTAGCAGATGGCATTTATCATGTAAAGGGATTTATCATATAAGAAACGTACCAATGTATTGTGATTATCCATATTGCCTCCTTTGTTGCCACTCAAATAGATATAAAGAGTGCGCCGTGGCAAATTATTTTTACACTAAGCTACTCCTCTAACTCTGCCCAATGCATAACTACTCACCCTTGTATACTCACCCAGTCCCACGTAATAAAATCTATCATAGGGTACACGGTGGTACCAATACACCTTGCAATAAATTAAAGAACCGACTGGTCCTACCACATCCAGGGTGTTGCTGGCACTGGCGTGATGCCTGCTGGATCCAGAACAAGTTCCTATGGTGAGAAAAAAGAATAATCACATAAGGAAGGGATGATGACTATACCTGGTAAATACGAGGGGGCGCACTGCTGGCACTGTAAGACTAAGCCATCCCAATGTATAACAGGGTAATCTAGGGCATTTCTCCTTAGTGCTACGACACAGTAATAATACCCATATTGTGCTCCCCTCAAAGTAATTATGCCCAAATTGTGCCTCTTTTACAGCTGAAATGCCTATATTGTTTCCACTCACAGTACTAATGCCCACATTGTGCCCCTTCACATTAGTTATGCCCACATTTGTGCCCCTTTACAGTAGTTATGTCCTCCTTGTGGCCCCTCACTGTACTTATGCCCACCTTTGCGCTCGTCACAGTAGTTATGCCCATTTTTGTGCCCCCTCACAGTAGTTATACCCACCATTTTGCCCCTCACAGTAGTTAAGCCCATCGTTGTGTCCCCTGCAGTAGTTATTCCCTTCTTTGTGCCCCCTCATAGTAGTTATGCCCAACATTGTGCCCCCTCACAGTAGGTATGCCCATTTTTGTGCCCCCTCACTATAGTTATGCCCACTTTTGTGTCCCCTCGCTGTAGTTATGCCCACTTTTGTCCCCCTTCCCTGTAGTTATACCCACTTGTGCCCCCCCTCACAGTAGTTATGTCCTCCTTGTGCCCCCCAGTGCCATCTCCTTCTCCATGACGGAATAAAAAGACACAAAAATACTTACGTGCTTCCCTGAAGACACACTCCCACATACATCAGCACTCCTGGCTGTGCAGGAGGCTGATTCCTGGGCTTTCAGCACTCCTCCCACACAGCCAGCAGTATGATGTGCAGCCTGAGGGGGGGAGTGCCGGAGCTCAGCAGAACAGTGAAGCAGGGAGCGTACGGCTCCCTGCTTCACTATGGAAATGTACTGTCCGGTGGTGGAAGGAACTGCCGGGCAGGTGTGGCCCCCCAGCCTCTTTTGGCTCAGGGCACAAGCCTCGTCTACCCAACCACCCCCCGCCCAGGCCTTTATTAACTTTGTCTATGTGATAAAAATGATAAAAGTAATTGCTCAAGTAAGACAACCCCATAAGAACTAGGACAATTTTTGAAAATCTGACGTGTCACTTTATGTGGTAATTACTATGGAATGCTTTTACTTATCCAAGCTGTTCTGAAACTGATTTCTTGTGACATATTATACTTCTTGTTAGTGGTAAATTTGGGTTGATATATTTTACCTTTATTTATAAAAATGTAAAAAAAATGTAACAAAAATCTAGAAAAAATCTCTATTTTCTAAATTTGAATTTCTCTGCTTTTAAGGCCTCATGCACATGGCCTCACAAGGCCTCTGTCATGAAAGTGTCAGGACATACTGACATTCCTGCAACAGGTGGCAGGAGGTCAGTGAGGTTGGCAACACGTGGGTTAATCTGACAGGTTCTCCTTTGGTTGTTTTGTTGTTGCTGACATTCACCACACCCTCCCCTTCAGGTGTAGGTGTCTTATCAATTATCCTTGCCTATTTAGTGTTGCTTCTCCCACCATGCTGTGCGGTTTATACTTTCTGCTGCATCTGTGGCCTGCTGGTGTGTGATTCTCAGTGGAGATCTCGTGGCTGCCATTTTCTACTGGAAAGTTAAGTGTCCTCTTTCCCTTTTTGTATTTTGTATTGTTTGAGTGTATCCCTTCCCTGAGTTTGGTGATTGGGCCTGAGGGGAGACTGTTGGTGGAGGAACAGTGTGACTCATTCCTGACATTAGCTTCAGAGTCCTACAGGGACAGTTAGGGTCCTAGGTGTCCTGCGTATGAACTCGCCTACCTTCGAGGCCTGTTCATACTGGTTGTTAGTCAGGACTGGAGTCAGGGTTTCTCTAGGAGGTGTCCATCTGCCTTCCCTAGGTTCCAGGCCTAATCTCCATTTCCTTTCCTCCCCTTTCCCTCCTGCACTTGGTGTGGTATCTTCCCCCCACACCGGAGCGTGACATTATAAACCGCCAAAAAATTGTCATTTTGTTCATTTTAGTGCAGACATGGACCCAATTTCTGCACTGACAGAACAGCTACAGGGTCTCTCTTTGGAGTTAGCTGACCTCCACATGACCGTCACTCAGATTCAGAGACCACAGGCTGTTGGTCCCGGGGGTGGTGCTTGCCAGGCCTGTCGGGAGCCTAAAGTCGCTCTCCCGGATAGATTCTCTGGGGGACGTGATAACTTAATTTTGTTCAGGGAGGAGTGCAAATTGAACTTTAGGCTGTGTCCACATTCTTCTGGTAATGAGGAACAGAGAGCTGGTGTGGTGATCTCGTTGCCCAAGGGGGATGCACAGTCATGGGCCTTTTCTCTGCCAACCGGATCGCAGTCCCTCCAGTCGGTGGATGAATTTTTCAAGGCATTAAGGCTCATCTATGATGACCCAGATCGCATCTCCCTGGCCGAGACCAAGCTACGTGACCTCCGTCAGGGTGAGCGCTCTGTTGAAATCTATTGCTCTGAGTTTCCGAGGTGGGCTACAGATACTGAATGGAACCATCCGACTCTCCGTAGTCAGTTTTGTCAAGGATTATCAGAAAGGCTGAAGGACGCTTTGGCCTTTCATGAAACGCTGGTGTCTTTTGAAGCCACTATGTTTCTTGCTGTACGCATGGATAGACGCCTGAGAGATGTAGGGTCCCCCGCTCTCTTGTCTTCCTATGACACTTTGGGTGAAGATACTCCTGGGTTGATGTCTGGGGACGAACACATGCAGTTAGGGGGAGCTACTCCTGCTTCCACTTTTAAGCATTCTGGTAATAAAAAGGGAGTGTATTTTTTCTGCGGACAGAAAGGACATTTTGTCAACGCATGTCCATGCATTCAGTCACTAAAAGAGAAAAAAAAGAAAGTATGCATTTAATTCCCATCTCACTGTTGGAGGGGTGGGTGGAGAGACAGAAAATGTGCATGTCTTCTTCCTGTAGTACCCGTTTTCTCCTTACTGCTGAGGTGGCGATAGAGTCAAAGGCTGTGAGAATTGAGGTGTTTATTGATAGCACAGTACATTTCATGAATGGGCAGCAGCAGCGCTGTGAGTACGGGCAGGAGCGCACATTTCTTCTCCTGCCCGTGCTCCCTGAACTATTACTAACTCTTGGCATAGCACATGGGTACTATGCCAGGATTAGCTGAGCAGAGCAGGCTCCCGTTTCTGCCTGCTCCGTTAAGCTAAGAGAGCTGACAGCTACTGCGGTCCATTCATAAAATGTACTCCGTACTCTGTACACCGCTGACAGCTCAGGGTTGTACAGGGAACAGAATTTTAAATGCACCAGGGAATTGTAGTCAAAATAGAAAATTCATTAATAAAATATATTTAAAATAGTTTTATTAGGGCATTAGGGAGAACATATTAAAAGTTTAGATAAAGGTTTAGTTATTCTTTAAGGGATAGTGGGGAAAGGGGAATCCTGATGCGTCCAATCTAGTATCCTAGAAAGTACCGCTGCGTTGTGATAAAGATGAAAATCTGAAAGGCCAAGTCCTCCGAGGGATTTATGTTTAGTTAGAACCCGTTTGTTTAACCTAGGTTTACTGGTATGCCATATAAACCTAGCAAGGGCTTCTGGATGGCCGAACAATAGCTCCTCGGAATACAAATGGGTATGGTCTGAAAGAGGCGAAACCATGACAGATGTTTCAGCTTAAATAACGGCAAATCCTTAAGAGTCCTCCTCTTCAGTGGCAAGTAGTTGAAGAGAAATAGTAAATGTAATTGCAGTAGAATTTGAACACGCAAAGATGTCAGGCGTTGGTCTTTCCATCTGACTGGGAGAGGGAGACATTTAATAGCTCTGTTTTAGCAAGATTCACCTTAAAATTGCTAAGATGGCCAAACCTGTCAAATTCCTGAAGTATAGGCGGGATAGAGATATGGTGAGAAGTCACATATAGCAGAAGGTCGTCTGCATAAATGCTCAAGCTTTTGCCTCTAATCACCAACCTCCACTCCTTTAATATTAGAGTTATTCATGAGTGCCGTGGCTAGATGTTCCGTTGACCAGACATAAAGGAGTGGGGAAAAAGGACACCCCCTGGTGTGTGCCATTATGAATCTCAAACAAAGGTGCCATAATACCATTAATCCTAACCGCGCCGAGGGGTGCGTATATAAAACTGCAACCATATCTACATATCTGGTGCCTAGATCAATCTGTCGCAAAGATGCCAACATAAACTGCCAATGTACCCTGTCAAATGCTTTTTCTGCATCAACCAACATCAGGCACATGGGGATCTGTTTTTATGAGCCTGACATACTAAGGTTAGGGTGCTGATGGTGTGATCCCTTAGCTCTCTGTCGGGTACGAATCCTACTTGATCTTTATTAATAACATCAGGAAGTATCTTGCTGAGTCTGTTCGCTAGGTTTTTTGAGAAAATCTTGATATCACAGTTTATCAAAGATATCGGCCTGTAATTACATCAAATAGTGTTTTAGGTTAGGCAAGACCACAGTGTGAGCTTTTAAAGATTGCTTGGGAAAGGGGCATGAGGGTGAGATACTACTGAATACTTTAGTAAGAAAGGGAAGAAGTAAATCATTAAAGCGACTGTAAAGCCGTCGGGCCCAGGGCCTTCCCCACCTTAAGTGAGGAGACTACGGTCTGTAATTCAGATTCTGTGAAGGGTTGGTCTAATTCTGTGCTATGCTCTGCAGACACATTGGGCAGTGCCGTCTCATTCATAAGTCCTGCTGGGGCATATCTGCAAATTGTCCTCTAATATTGTATAGGGAGTCATAATATTTTCTGAACACATCTGCAATATGAGAGGAGTGATGTACAGCCTGCCCCCTAGCGTCCTTAATCTGGGGGATATAGGTATTAGTGAGTCTGGGATGTAGTAACTTAGCGAGCGCGCGTCCGCATTTATTGGCATTATCATACAAAAAACTGCAAAAACGGTCATTGGAAAGGTTGGATCTCTTGTCTATGGCTTCTTTTAAGCTGTCTCGTACAGCTGTTAGTTCAGCTAGAAGAGCAGGGGTAAGTGATTGTTTATGTAAAGACTCTAGTACGTGCAGGCGAGTCATCAGTGTGTTGATGTGTGCTTCTCTTTCCCTTTTCAATCTGGCGCCATGTTGTATGAGTGTGCCCCTTATCACACATTTCAAGGCTTCCCACTGCAGAGGAGGAACTGTAGAGTCAGAAGCATGGGTCTCCATGAAATCCCTGATCGTTGTCCCTGTCGCCTGATACAACATCTTTCAGCAGAGCCTCGTTAATGCGCCACGACCATTCTCTAGCCGTTAAATCGGGAAGTTTGCGAATGAGGAAAATGGGTACATGATCAGACCACAGAGCAGAGCCAATATTAGCAGTAGGTTGGAATATGAGAGCATGATGAGATATACAAGTGCATGTCAATAAATTAGAATATCATCAAAAAGTAGTTTTTTTCAGTAATTCAGTTCAAAGAGTGAAACACATATATTATATAGAGTCGTTACAAACAGAGCGAACTTTTTAAAGTGTTTATTTCTGTTAATGTTGATGATTATGGCTTATAGCCAAGGAAAACCCAAAATTCATTATCTCAGAAAATTAGAATAATAAGCCCAAAACACCTGCAAAGGCTTCCTAAGCCTTTAAAAAAGTCCCTTAGTCTGGTTCAGTAGGCGACACAATCATGGGGAAGACTGTTGATTTGACAGATGTCCAGAAGGCTGTCATTGACACACTCCACAAGGAGGGTAAGCCACAAAAGGTCATTGCTAAAGAAGCTGGCTGTTCACAGAGTGCTGTATCAAAGCATATTAATGGAAAGTTGAATGGAAGGAAAAGGGTGGTAGAAAAAGGTGCACAAGCAACAGGGAGAACCGCAGCCTTGATAGGATTGTTAAGAAAAGGCCTTTCCTACATTTGGGGGAGATTCACAAGGAGTGGACTGCTGCTGGAGTCAGTGCTTCAAGAGCCACCACACACAGACGTATCCAGGACATGGGCTACAGGTGTCGCATTCCATGTGTCAAGCCACTCATGACCAATAGACAACGCCAGAAGCGTCTTACCTGGGCCAAGGAGAAAAAGAACTGGACTGTTGCTCAGTGGTCAAAGGTGTTGTTCTCAGATGAAAGTAAATTTTGCATTTCATTTGGAAATCAAGGTCCCAGAGTCTGGAGGAAGAGTGGAGAGGCACTCAATCCAAGCTGCTTGAGGTCTAGTGTGAAGTTTCCACAGTCAGTGAAAATAATAACTCAAATGCACAAATGTATAAACAGCAGTGGATCTATAGATAGAATCAAGGATATTAGGGATTCAAATATATCATGTTGCTAACTATATATGCTGCAAATTCAATGGGGAACCACTAATCACAGATATAGACACATAATTACACAAAAATCTCTAAACCATTATTCAAGATACAAACCCAGATAAATTAGCCTAACATGATTGAATACATACACTAGTAAATGGATAGTACAAATCACATACTTGATAAAAAAATATATATGTATATGTGCAGAAATCTAGTGAAACATGATTTAGGCAGTAGTTCCACAATCCAGATAGACATAATTAAAGAGATTAATGTGCAAAAATCCAGCGTAACATAATTAAGGCAATTGTACCAACAAAGTCAAATAGACATGATTGTGCAAGATGAAAGGTAGCATGATTTGCCAGGAAAAATAGCCCATATATTACATGATTACATGGTGCCTGATAAAATAGGGCAATTCATGGAACCAAGGCCAATGTGAGCCAAGGCCAATGTCCGCTAATATAGATAGAATATGCCAATCATATAATAAGGTGCCGTATCGGGATAATTCAGATGCGGGCTAAAGGAACAAATAATTTCGGTCACAGACCCCTTACGCTTCCGCCTAACAGGCGCCCATATGTGCCATTTGCCTCTGTTGGATGGTGGCGAGAACTGGTACAGCATGATCTCTCTGACCCAAATTATTTGTACCTTTGGCCTGCATCTGAATTATCCTGATATGGCACCTTATTATATGATTGGCATATTCTATCTCCTGCTAAAAGCAGGAGTCTGATCAGGCTAAGTGTACATGCCAATACACTGCAGTACACTGTACTGCAGTGTATTGTAGAGGCCTCAGACCTACTGGATCTGCAAGAACCAAGTGGGTCTGGGTCAAAAAAATGTAAAAAAAATAAATAAAAAAATATAACTTCTTCCTATATTCGCACATATAATTGGTTAAAAATGTGAAAAATAAAAATCAATAAACATGTTTGGTATCTCCACGTCCGTAACAACCTGATCTATAAAAATAGCACATGAGCTAACCCGTCTGGTGAACGCTGTAAAAACATAAAATAAAAACCGTGCCAAAAAAGCCATTTTTTTATCATCTTACATCACAAAAAGTATAATACCAAGCAATCAAAAATTCATATGGGCCCCAAAATGGTACCATCCAAACCGTCATCTCATCCCGCAAAAAATGAGCCCCTACATAAGACAATCGGCCAAAAAATTAAAAAAATATGGCTTTCAGAAAATGGAAACACAAAAACATGATGTTTTTTTTTCAAAAATGCTTTTATTGTGTAAAATAAAATAAAAAAATGCACATATTAGGTATCGCCGCATCCGTAACAACCTGCTCTATAACAATAGCATGTGATCTAACCTGTCTGGTAAACACCGTAAAAAATGAAATAATAAATGTGCCAAAAAGCCATTTTTTATCACCATACATCACAAAAAGTGCCACAAAAAATACCAAGCGATCAAAAAGTCATATGTGCCCCAAAATGGTACCAATCAAACCGTCATCTCACCCCATAAAAAATGAGATCCTACCTAAGACAATTGTGCAAAAAATGAAAAAAAAAATATAGCTTTCAGAAAATGGAGACACAAAAACACGATTTTTTTGTTTCAAAAATGCTCTTATTGTGTAAAACCAAAATATATTCTAAAAAAACAGACATATTTGGTATCGCTGCGTCCGTAACAACCTGATCTATAAAAATATCACATGAGCTAACCTGTCTGGTAAATGCCGTAAAAAAATAAAATAAATAATGTGCCAAAAAAGCCATTTCTTAGTAGCCGCCCGACTAATGCATAGTACTATTGCAGCACTTTGCATACATATGGGGTCATTTTTTTATCAAACTGGTGTAAAGGAGAACTGGCTTAGTTGCCCATAGCAACCAATCCAATGTCCAAAATGAAAAGTGGAATATGATTGATTGCTAAGGGAAACTAAGACAGTTCTACTTTACATCAGTTTTATAAATGATACCCATAGTGCCTTAACCCCCCCCCCTCCTGGGGGCATCTCCACCTTGGGCAGGTGCAGTCTCTACTTTAGGATGCTAACTATCCCAACTCCACACTTGCTTATACAGCGTGCTAGACACCATTATCCTTTCACACATCCTACTATACTGCTTGTGGTAAATTTTCTTCATTATCGTCTCGCCAACCCTTAGGCCTCGTCCACATTTCCGTGTCAGTGACACATCCGTGAAAAAAAGCGTACGTGTTTCATCCGTGAAGCTGTCCATGAAGGATCCGTGGTTGGTCCGTGTGTCCGTTTTTACCATCCGTGTGGCATCCGTATTTCACGTTGCTCAGCTGAAAATTGATTTCCAAAGAGTCTCCTATTAGTCATCAGTGAAAAACGGATGCATCACGGACACAATACGGACGTGTGTCAGTGATTTTCACGGACCAATAGACTTCAATGGGCGTGCTTGATCCGCATCACGGATCAAAGTAGTGCATGTCCCCATGATTTTTTACTGACCCACGCTCAGTAGAAAAATGCTGAAATGTGAACAAATACATTTAAATCAATGGGTACGTGTGCTGTCCGTGAAAAATGCGGACAGCACACGTCAGTGAAAAACGGAAATGTGGACGAGGCCTTATACTCCGTTTCCTTGTCGTCCTTCAGCAGCAGCGGCACAATAGGGATTCTGATCCTCCTAGAAGACAGGACAGGAGATGTCAATTAACTAATTAATCTTTTGCCCTATAAGAGCCACTACTATGCAATTGTCTCTTGTGTTTTTTTTCTGTCCTCCTCGAAGGAAGATCTTTGGGACACCAGGAAGACAGATGGACAGAAGAAATGTTGGGAAGTATTAGTTTTGTTAGTTTGGAAGTACCTTTTAAACATTTCGCTTCTGTAGTTGTTCGGTGCCCTAGCTTGCTGGCTTACCTGGCAGCGGTTTCCTCACGTGGTCGTGTGATTTTTTTCTGTTAGAGATGTCTCAGGGTTCCGCTGAGAGGCTCCTGGTAGAAAGGCTTCTGGGAAAAAGAGACATGTAATACACCCTTGCCAGATGGCACGGAATACTTCTTTTACTCAGACTGCAGATCTAATGGTTTTCCAGTAGAAGACCAGCCCTTATCAAACAAGCAGGGCCAGCGTTAGGGGGGGGCAAACAGGGCAATTGCCCAGGGCCCCCATCCCTGAGTGGGCCCCGTGTTGAGCTGCCCAGACAGATGTCATTTGTAGAAGAGATTAGGTGGCCGCACCTGAGGAGAGCACAGACTGGTCCCTGGTCTCCCGCCCACTGTAGCAGGCACGATCCTTATACTTTAGTGAGGAGCTGGGTGCTCCAGCACCAGCTCCACTGATAATTAAATGAATTGGCTCCGCCCCTTCCTCTCTCTCAACTGAGGCCCTGCACTACACTATGATGGCCTCCTTCAGCCTGCTCCCGCGGTTCACTGGGTCTTTGGTGAGTTCAGAAGGCCCCCCTGGATATACAGGACCTGTCCTCTCCCCCCCAGCCCCTACACACACACTGTAGCTGTTTTTTTTAAACTATTAGCTGCCTATCTTTCTATCTATCTATCTATCTCTAGTGATGATCGAGCACCGTAGTGTTCGGGTGCTCGGGTCGAACACTAGCTGGTGCTTGAGTGCTCGACCGAGCACCCGAGCACAATGGAAGTCAATGGGAGAACCCAAGCACTAAACCAGGCACCCCTGCTCTGAAGAGAGGAGGGTGTCTGGTTCATAGGGAAAGGTGAGAAAATGGTGGAAACACCACTGAAATGGTTTGGGAACATCATGGGGAGGATGTCTGGATGCATCATGGACTCCAAAACTCCAAAGTCGCTGCTGGGAATGATGTTGTCCGAGTATTACGCCACTTTTACGGAATGACAAGAATACCCCCCAAAACCAAATATAACATCTATTTTTGAGGAAATATTGTTAGGAAACATATATTTACTTGTATATAAAGCGCAAGTAGTAGCAGGCCCTTACCCCTAATATTTTACACTGTCAGATCAGCGGCAGGCACTCGCCCATAATGTTTTTGAGTGTCAGCAGCACTCAAGGTCAACATGTCAGGAGGAGGACCAGAGTGAAGAAGTGGAAGAGGAGGTGGTGGACGATGAAATCAATGGCCCAACCTGGGAAGGTGGCAAGCCGAGCGAGGACAGCAGTACATAGGGGGAGGGATCCGCAGCACCGCAACAGGCTGGGAGAGGCAGTGGGGTGGCAAAAGGGAGAAAGCAGGCCACGTGAAACAGGCCCACAACTGTTCCCCGGAGCCCCCCCTTGCGGCAATCTCCCTTCCCAAGTGGTAGGTGTCTGGCGCTTTTTTGAGGAAAGTGCTGACGATAAAAGAATTGTCATTTGCAACCTGTGCCATACCAAAATGAGCAAGAGCATGAACACTAGCAACCTGACCACCACCAGCATGATCCTCATGGCAGCAAAGCACCCTGATAGGTGGGCCAAATGACTGGGTCAGCAAATAAGGGGTCTGCGGGTCACACCACTACCTCCTCTTCCCCTGTGTTACGTGCTAGTAAATCCCCTGTCCAAGACGCAGGCCCACATGCCTCCTGCCCTGCACCTGGACCTTCGCAAGCACCATCAGCGAGCACATCCACTTCTGTGTCCCTGCGCAGAGTACAGATGTCCATACCCCAGGTCTTTGAACGAAAGCGCAAATACCCAGCCACCCACCCACAGGCCATAGAACTAAATGCACACCTTTACAAATTGCTGGCCCTGGAAATGGTGTCGTTGAGGCTTTTTACAGTCTGATGGCGGCGGCTGTCCCTCGTTACTGAGTACCTAGCCGCCACTATTTTTGCCGGTGTGCCGTCACCGCCTTACACCAGCATGTGTCCCGTAACATAACCCATGCCCTGACCAACGCAGTTACTGGGAAGGTCCACTTAACGACTGACACATGGACAAGTGCTTTTGGCCAGGGACGCTACATTTCCCTGACGGCACACTGGGTGAACGTTGTGGAGGCTGTGAGTGAGTCGTACACTGGGATGGCACAGGTGCTACCAACACCAAGGATTGCGCGCCCTACGTCCATCAGGATTTCCGCCACCACCTACATTAGCGGCTGCAACCCCTCCTTCTCCTCCTCCACTTCCACCTCAGAATTCTCATCTTGCAGCACCTTCAGTCAGTAGCTGGAAGCAGTGTAGCACTGCAGTGGGGAAGCGGCAACAGGCTGTGCTGAAAGTTATTTGCTTAGGTGACAAACAGCACACCGGCGCAGAGCTGTGGCAGGGTATAAGGGCCCAGGCTGAGCTGTGGCTCTCGCCACTCAACCTACAGCCAGGCATGGTTGTGTCTGATAACGGACGCAACTAGGTGGCGGTTTTGCTCACACACATACTGTCACGCTCAGGTGTGGGGGGAAAACTACACAGAGCGTAGGAGGGAAAGGAGTTTAGGCATGGAAACTAAGGAAAGAAGATGGACACCTCCTAAAGGAAACCCTGACTCTAATCCTGATTGACTACCAGTATGAACAGGCCTCAAAGGTAGGGGAGTTCATACACAGGAACCTAAACCAAACTGACCCTATAGGACCCTGGAACTAATGACAGGAATGAGTCTACCTGTTCCTCCAACAGGAAGGACGAACAGGAGTCTCCCTCAGGCCAAACAACTTCTTCAACTTAGTGGTTCAGCGGTTTCTCAAAACCTACCCCAATTTGCCTGAGCAAATTGAGGTGAAGGTGTGCCGCCTGTGTGCCCATTTCCAAAAGTCACCTACAGCTTCCGCCGGTCTGGCAACGCTGCAGCAGCGCTTACACTTGCCTGCTCACTGACTGCTGTGCGACCTGAGCACACGCTGGAACTCCACCTTCCACATGTTGGGCAGGCTTTGTGAGCAGCAGAGACCAGTAGTGGAATACCAGCTGCAACACGGTCCACGGTCAGATTACGCTCTTCACAAGCGACGAGTGGGCATTGATGTCTGATCTCTGTGAGGTTTTACGCAACTTTGATGAATCTACACAGATGGTGAGCCGCAATAATGCTATTATCAGCGTAACCATCCCACTTCTGTGTCTACTAAAAAGCTCACTGCTCACAATAAAGGCGGACAGCTCTGCATCCGGAAAAGGTTCTGATAAGCGGCCTAGTGTCACAAGGAGGGAAAAGTTTTGGAAAATGGTAAAGGAGTACCTAGCTGATCGTGTCAACGTCCTCAGCGATCCCTCTGTGCCTTATAATTATTGGGTGTCTAAGCTGGACACGTGGCATGAACTGGCACTCTACACCTTGGAGGTGCTGGCCTGCCCTGCCGCCAGCGTTTTGTCGGAGCGGTTATTTAGTGCCACTGGGGGCATAATAACTGCTAAGCGCATCCGCCTGTCAACTGAAAATGCTGACAGGTTGACACTTATCAAAATGAACAAGGCCTGGATTGCCCCTGACTTTGCTACCCCACCAGAGGAAAGCGGCTGAACATAAAGGAACTTTAAATGTGGCTTTTAAGGTGTATTGAATACACTGTATTTCCATTCACTCCTTCCTCTTCTCGTCCTCTTCCTCCTCTTCCTCCATCATATCAAACTGCTTATTAGGATGCCCTTGCCTTTAAATATTTAAGAGGTTCACTAGCAGGCCCTCACCCCTAAAAAAATTTACCTCACTCTGGTCCTCCTCCTGACATGTTGACCTAACAAGAACCTATCTTGCACCGCCCTGCAAACTGGGACATGAAGCTAGGAGTTTTGGATGACTGTTTCTTGTGCTCTGCCAGCAGACACAGTTTCACCACACCCAGAGCCATGGCCTCTGCGTGCACCATCAGCAGCAAGCCCAAGTTTAAATGATCCAATAAATTTCGTTCCACTTCACAATTGTAACCCACTTGTTGTTTATTCTTCACCAAAAATGTAAAATGTTATATCTTTTTGTTTGAATCCTGAAATGTGGCAAAAGGTTGAAAAGTTCCAGGGGGCCGAATACTTTCGCAAGGCACTGTAAGTATGCTTTCTTTGGCAGGTCTGCCCAACCGTCCCCTTCCCCCAAAATTCAGCAACCCCTTCAGTTCTGTGTACAGGCTATTGTTTGATTTATTTTCAATTCCATTTGTTCAAAACAATGAAAACTATGATGGTGATTTATTAACCTGAAATACGACTATATTAGGATTTCTAACCGTTGTGCCACAATCTGCAATTTTCCCTGTTAGGAAGCCGGATTACATTTAGAAGTGGCGCTGGATGCGCCAAAATTATGTGGACACTGGTGCTTCTTCATAACTTCAGCAGATCCACCGCCAGAGCAAGGGCTTTAACAAGACCGGCGTCTAAAACGTTTTACATTACTGTATTTGTTTACATTTATGGAAGTGAATAAATGTGTCTGTTTATACAATACTTAAAGGGACCCTGTCATCTCCGAAACACCTCCAGAACTAGAGTAAGCGGTGTATAGTGTAAGTGATGCTGAATCCGAATATGTAAGTTTTACCTTCATACTCACTTCAATTCCAACGCTGACAAACCAGCAGTAAAATGCATTGAGAGGACTCTTCTTTGAGTCCTCTCCATTATGTGAGTGAGCACTGGAGTCCACTGAGTGCATTTTACTGTAGGTGTGTGGGAGCACAACATCAGAATGGAAGCAAGTATGAAGATAAAAATTACATAACCAGACTCGATGTCACTTACACTATACACTGTTTACTCTAGTTTGGAGGGTGTTTCAGAGCTGACAGATTCCCTTTAGGAATATGGGGCCCCACTTTGAATTTTGCCCAGAGCCACATTTTGTCTAAAACCGGCCCTGCAAACAAGGATATGATATTATAGATGAAGGATTTTGTGCATGACACATTCACGCAGTTTAAACAGTCCGTTACAAATGGAAATAAGGATAGGTAGACCCCTATGAGAGAAGATTTAACATCATCTCCAAGAGAACAGGATGTATTAGAAGAATATAGTTATAGATGAGGTGGAGTCATCTGAGTCAGAAGAAAGTGATCAAGAGCTAAACCTTTTTCCGCTACATAAAATCTCCAAGCTTTTCAAGGCTTTAGATCCATAAACAGTAGTCCAGGGGGAGAGAGTTGGAGAAGACGGAATTCCTAGAAAGTCTAGAGCTTTCAAGGTAGAATATGGTAAAGAGCCTTATGACTAACGAGTGGAAAACACCTGATAAGGGGTCCTTTTATAACAACAGATTTAAGACCATGGCCATAATAGAGCAGGAAGAGGATAAACTGTGGGGGCATCCCCCTAAATTTGATGTGTCTCAAAATCATTTTAAACATATGCTTGTACCCAGCAAAGACAGAGCTAATTTTTTGGACCCGATGGACCAGAAAATTGCCAGTGCCTTACATAGAAGCTAAATTTCTGCAGCCGCTCAGGCAAAGTCAGCACTGTCATCTTTTACAGTGGCAAAAAATCTCAGATCCTGGCTCCTTCAAATGGAGGAGGATATAGACAGAGGAGTCCCAAGAGACGATAAACTGCAGACTTTCAAGAAAATTTCATTAGCATCAGATTATCTTTGTGATGCTGCTATTCAACTGGCTAGATTTGCAGCTCGACCCATGTCACTTTCCACAGCAGGCAGAAGATCACTGTGGATAAAACCATGGGGGGCAGATGTCCACTCTAAAAATGCGTTATGTTCAATGGAATTCCGCCCTAACAGACTATTTGGTCCTGAACTAGATTCTCTGATGGAAAATCTATCAGACAAAAAAAGGCAAACCTCTTCCCAACCCTAACAAGAGAAGATGGCCAACATCCTTTCAGAACTTCTCAAAGAACCACAGTACAACGCAGAAGAGGCCATGGGAGAGGAAGTCTGTCCTCCGGTCATAGACTGGACTTCTGACGCCAAAGGTATGCCTGTGGGAGGAAGACTATGGTTTTTCCATTCAGAATGGGAAAGGGTTGTAAAGGACCTTTGGGTTCTGGATGTAATAAGAAGTGGCTTAGTTTTGTTGCAAAACGCAGTAGAGGAGTTTATTCAAATGAATGTACTTGAACCAGTTCCAGAGCCAGAGATTATACACAGCGTTTATTCCAGAGTTTTTCTAGTTGCAGATGAGGTAGAGAACTATAATAGAACTAAGATTTCGAATAGATACAGTACAGTCGGCCCTAGCTCTAATAGAATCTGGAGATTACCTAGCAACAATCGATTTAAAGGATACATACCTACACATCCCAATTCACAGAAAACATCGAAAATTCTTACATATCGCGGTTTACATAGGAGAAGAACTTCACCATCTTCAGTTTACATCACTGCCATTCGGAATATCGTCAGCCCCATTTACATTCACGAAGGTGGTCGCAGCAGTGGTAGCAGGTCTAAGAGAATCAGGAATGACCATTGTCCCATATCTGGATGATTGGCTAGTAATAGCCAACAGCACAGAAAATCTCAGTATTCATCTACAAATCATATTCCGCAGAGTTCAAAGCTTGGGATGGATCATCAATTGGGAAAAGTCAAATAACAAGCCTTTGCAGCAAAAACAATTTCTTGGATTCATACTAGACATAAGAACTATGATGGTTTCTCTTCCTCCGCAGAGACTGAAAAGTCTGAGACAGAATATACAGTACATGATGCAGGCCAGACCGGTGTCGCTTCGTCAAATGATGAGGACTTTGGATCTCATGACAGCCGCCAGTCAGGCAATACCATGGGCGAAGTGGCATACATGACCATTGCAGTGGGAACTGCTTCAGAAATGGAACCAAGACCTCAATTCTTTGAAAGAGAGAACAATAGCCTACAAGGAGACGCAGGAGTCCCTGAGATGGTGGCTGGCCATAAAAAATGGCAGAACGTTTGCGCTTCCTGTGTGGACTGAGATAACAACAGATGCCTCGGCAACAGGTTGGGGTGCCCACAGAAAAGGGCCGGATGGTGAAGGGCACAAGGTCAGCAGCGGAACGTTCCTTACCCTTGAATCTCAGAGAGATGAGGGTGGTTTACTATTCACTGCTACATTTCCACCAGGCCCTGCAAGGGCAGGCTGTAAGAATAAAATCAGACAATGTCACCATGGTCACATATATAAACCGACAGGAACCAGATCCCTAACCCTCTTGAAAGAGGTAGACCAGATATTTGCATGGGCGGAGTCCAGCATTCAGCAGATTACGGCTGTGCACATCAGGGGGAAACACAACACTATCATAGACAGACTAACTCGCGATCTGCCCCTCCCGGGGGAATGGTCACTAGACCAAGATGTTTTTCTCCCCATAACGAGTTGCTGGAGGTTTCCCCAAATAGATCTCATGGCTACTCGGGCCAATGCCAAAGTAGCCCGATTCTGTACCCTGTTCAAGCAGGAAGAACCTCTTGCAGAGTATGGTAGCTGGGTGCAGCAGAGTTCGTTTAGATCAGACATTGTGTAGTAACAGGAACTAGGTTTATTGGAACATGAATGCAATAACTGAAGGTCACCTTACATGGTGGATGGCTTAGACAGGAAAAAGAAATCAGCAAGTTCACCTCAATGTACAGGAAATACAGCACATTATATAAATGCATAGATAAAGACTACAGGTAAACATTAGTAACAGCGACATCTAGTGTCAGAACAATAAACTGCGTTAATCTAGCAATAGACTAAGCTGTTGCATCTCCAACAGAACCTTGGGCCCTAGATGCCCTCTCAATTCCTTGGGATTTCAAGCTCGTGTATGTGTTTCCACCCATCCCAATGATCCCAAAGGTCATACAAAAGATCCAACGGGACCAAGTCTCAGCAATTCTAGTATGCCCATACTGGCCCAAGATGAGCTGCAACACTTACTGAAGACTTCCAGAGATTCCACGCCTGGTGACTCAAGGCGACAGATGTTGCCCACACCTGCGCCAGTTACAATTGATGGCTTGGAGGTTGACCGCGCCATTCTAAGGCAGGAAGGCAGGGGCGTTGCTAGGCTAAAACATTCGGGGCCTGGGCCCCTGATGTTTTCTCCCAGGCCCCGAATGTCCTGCCTGTTAGACAGATACAATTGTATTGCCGTCCTCAGGACGGCAGCACAATTGAATTTAACACACTGCAAGATATGTAGGACCTGTGATGACATCACAGGTCATGGATCAGTGCCGTCCAATCCTGCACTGGTCACATGACTGTGACATCATCGCAGGTCCTTTTCAACCCCCTGTCTTCTAAACTGAAGAGGAGAATTTGGGGGAAGAAGCTGCAGTGAGCGCTGCTACATCAGAAGAGGTAAGTGAAGGGAGAAGCAGAGGGATGCTGGGAGTTGTGGTTATTTAACTGGGACTGTATGTTAGGGCAGAAGGGAGAGATGCAGGGCCGGACTGGGACTGAAATTCAGCCCTGGTATTTTGAAATCAAAGAGGCCCACATGCCTCGACTTTTTAAAGTCACAGCCAACCCTTTTAGAGGCCCTAAAAATTATTAAAATATAATAATTTAATAAACGTAAACCATACCAAACAAGGTAAATAAACCGCCCCCTGCAGAGAGAGATGGAAAAGCTATATCTCCTGATAGGGTACGGGTCTAGAACTCAGACCCGGACTGATCAAAACTTTTAATATGTCTCTGTGACATGTCAAAAAGTCTTCAGTTCATCAGTGGCTCTATTACACAGATTTATGTGTAAAGGTCCTTTTACACGGGCCGATTATCGGCCGAAAAAGCGTTCCTAGGAACGCTAGTGCCGATAATCGGCCCATGTAAAAGTGGCCCTAATCAGCCGACGAATGAGCAAAACGCTCGTTTGTCGGCTGATTGGATCTTTTGGTTTGTACAAAAGATCCAATCTGTCGGGCGCACATCATCCTGTGTAAACAGGCGATGTGCGCCTGACAGTATGGAGCTTCCTGGCCACACAAGTGATACAGCGATCACTCGTGTGGCCCGGCACTTGATTCATCGGGCCGTGTAAAGGCTCCCTGCATGAGCGCCGATGTCACTGATCGACGCTTGGGCAGGGAGACACATCGGCCCGTCTAAAAGGGCCTTAATAGTGCCCTTAGATGTTCAATGTATGTTTATTATATGTTTCTGGAGGACTACAACTCCCAGCAGGTCCTGAAAGTTTATGATTGTCAGTGCATGCTGGGAGTTGTAGTTCACCAGGGGGGGGCGTGTATAATAATCCCAGCCTCCCTGCTGGTTTTTCAGGTTTCTTTAATGTCTGTCCGTCTCACTAGCTGCTCCTCTTCCTGCTGTGAGAGCCTGACCTGCCGCTGCGTTGACTCACTGACTGGAGCTGTGAGCACGGAGGCGGGGTGGGACCTGCACAGCCAGGAAGGAGCCTCTAGCAGTGAGAAGCTGCTTCTCCATTGGCTGCTGTGGCCACCGTGAGGAGGTAAAGATGCGCCACGCAGCAGGGAGGGGTACAGGCAGCCCAGCGGTCGGCCGCAGCGGGCGGCAATAGGATTAAAGTGCGGCGTGCAGCTGCAGCTTCAGGGGGAAGATCAGGGGCGTAGCTAAAGGCTCATGGGCCCTGGTGCAAGAGTTCAGCTTGGGCCCCCCCCTCCTCAGCGCTGGTGCACCTAGCTTTTCTGCCGGCCAAGTCAAAAATCCCCCCCATGCCAAATTCTCACCCTAACCTTTTCCCTCCTAACATTATGTATATCACTACAGAACATACAGGGTAAGGCTACATTCACACGACAGTTGTTTTTGCAGCCTCCGATCTGCATATTTTGCGGCTCAGATGCGGACCCATTCACTTCAATGAACACTGTGTGCTGTCCGCATCTGTATGTCCATTCCTATTTTTGTCCATTTGTGGACAAGAATAGGCATTGTTACAGTGGATCTGCAAAAAAAAAAAAACGGATGCCATACAGAACATCATCCTTTTTTTGCAGATCCGCAATTTGCAGACCGCAAAACACAATGTTCGTGTGAATGTAATGTATATAAATACAGCCCCATACCTCTTACATCCAGTATAATACAGCGCCCCATACCTCTTACATCCAGTATAATACAGCGCCCCATACCTCTTACATCCAGTATAATACAGCGCCCCATACCTCTTACATCCAGTATAATACAGCCCCATACCTCTTACATCCAGTATAATACAGTGCACCATACCTCTTACATCTAGTGACGTCTCCTCTGATGTAGATCTTTTCTTTCCTCATCTTCTCCTTTCAGACCAGATGCCACTTTTCAGCCATTTCTCATCTCTGCAGTTAGACAGAAAAAAATCTTAGTTTACTACTTTTCCATCATCCTCCCATCTTCTGGACAAATCATCCTACCACCCCCAGTACTGTGCCACTAGTGCCACACAGATAGTGCCCTTCAATAATTATTGGCACAGTGTCCTAAAATAACTGCGCCCAGCAAATAGTGTCCCCGACAGTAATAGTGTAAACATAGCGTCCCCCAGAAATAACTGCGCTGATAGTGTCAGGTTCCCCCGCAGTAATAGTGACCCCCACAGTTGTTAGTAATAGTGCTTCCAACAGTACT
>ONZH01015186.1:0-17130 GCA_900303285.1 Rhinella marina
CTGGTCCTAGCTGCAGCGGCGACAGCCACATCTCCGTCTGCTGCAATATGGCGTCCCTCACCTCTGGGGCGCTGTGCTTCCTGTCGCCCAAGCTGATGAGCTTAAGCACCGCCTGCTGACGTCTCCCCGCGCCAGTGCTGCAACGCTTCCAGCTAGCGGCTGAGGGCGATGTTAAGGCAGAGGAGGAGGAGGAGGAGGGGGGTTTATCAGAACCCATGCTGGCAATCTTGGGCGGGGGTGGTAGGTAGGCCGTCTCTGTTTGCGACCCCGTCCCCGCTTCCACTACATTCACCCAGTGTGCCGTCAAAGAGATGTATCGTCCCTGGCCGCAAGCGCTTGTCCACGAGTCGGTGGTCAAGTGGACCTTTGCGCTGACTGCGTACCTCAGGGCCCGCCTGATGTTACGCGACACGTGCTGGTGCAGGGCGGGACGGCACTCCGGGAAAAGTAGTGGCGGCTGGGGACGGAATAGCGAGGTGCGGCAGCCGCCATCAGGTCGCGGAAGGCCTGCGTCTCCACAAGCCTAAACGGCAACATCTCCAGGGCCAGCAGTTTGGAGATGTGGCAGTTTAAGGCTTGGGCTTGGGGGTGACTCGAGGCGTACTTCCGCCTGCGGTCGAACGCCTGCGAGATGGACAGTTGTTGGGACGAGGAGTGTGAAGGTGCAGGCGAAGAGGCGGGGGAAGGGGAGGCTGAAGGAGAAGGCCCCAAAGTAGCCGAGGCAGATGTGGAGGTGTCCTGGCTGGAGGTCTGGACCGCAGTGGCAGCACACAACAAAGGGGAAGAGGCAGTGGCAGCAAGACCGGGCGCAGGTTGTATTGCGTTTTCTCTCTCCCACTCAGCCCAGTGCTTGACTTCCAAGTGACGCCGCATGCCTGAGGTGGTCAGATTGCTCTTCTCAGAGCCCCTACTCAGTTTTGAGTGGCAGAGTGTGCAAACCGCGCTCAGTTTGTCATCCGCACAAACATTAAAAAATCTCCACACCACAGAAGTACGAGGCCTCGATGGGGGAGCTTCGCGCGACTGCCCGCTGCCTGGAACAGCTTCGGCCCTGCTGGCTGTGGCCTCACTTCTCTGTCTGGACTGTCCTCTGCCTATGGACATCCCTCTGCCTGTAGACATCCCTCTGCCTGTGGACATCCCTCTGCCTCTGGACATCCCTCTGCCTCTGGACATCCCTCTGCCTCTGGACATCCCTCTGCCTCTTGCTGCCTTTTTCGGTGCTGCGCAGACCACCACCTCTCTACTGCTTTCCTCGCTGGACATCACCCCTGGCCAAGTGGGGTCGGTCATTTCGTCATCCACCACCTCCTCTTCCACTTCCTCACTCTGCTCCTCCTGCTGCCCACTGGACATATCAACAGCCTCCCTTGATGGCAACTGCGTCTCATCATCATCATCGCTCATGATAACAGATGCTGGCTCAGGGTCCACATCAGCAGGAGATGGCGAAAACTCAAGTGTTTGGGCATCACTACAAACAAATTCCTCTGCTAGCTCCTGGGATTCTTCCGGCACATCTGAAAAAGGACCCGAAAAGAGCTCCTGGGAGGGGCCAATGGTGGGATGACACTGTTGGCCAGGTGTGGAGGAAGGAGGGTCAGAGTGAGACTGTGTGGATGACTGGTTGGTGGACAACTGTGTGGAAGCGCTATCGGCTATCCATTGCACCACCTGTTCAACCTGCTCAGGCCTCAACAGCGGTGTAACCCGCCCCTGCTTAACTGTCCATAAAGGCAGGGATTTCTGGATGAGCGAGATCCTGGCTGACCCTCACCAGCACGCATTGTATCCCCACTGGCTTCAACAAGGCCCCCAACAGCATTTCCGCGCCCCCGTCCTCGTCCACGTCCTATTCTGCTAGCCCCCTCCCGCATTTTATTTTTTTTTGGTTACAATATTTTGCCCTTCACAGCCGTGAAATTATTTTGCAAGAGAACGCACAGTACAGTTGCCAATTATAAGGCCTATATATTTTATAGTTCAAGGTACACAGCCGTGTACTAACTGTTCAGACGGTGGGTATTAACACCAGGTATTTAAATTAGTTTGCAAGAGAACGCACAGTACAGTTGCCAATTATAGGCCTATATATTTTATAGTTCAAGGTACACAGCCGTGTACTAACTGTTCAGACGGTGGGTATTAACACCAGGTATTTCAATTATTTTGCAAGAGAACGCACAGTACAGTTGCCAATTATAAGGCCTATATATTTTATAGTTCAAGGTACACAGCCGTGTACTAACTGTTCAGACGTGGGTATTAACACCAGGTATTTAAATTAGTTTGCAAGAGAACGCACAGTACAGTTGCCAATTATAAGGCCTATATATTTTATAGTTCAAGGTACACAGCCGTGTACTAACTGTTCAGACGGTGGGTATTAACACCAGGTATTTAAATTAGTTTGCAAGAGAACGCACAGTACAGTTGCCAATTAATAAGGCCTATATATTTTAAAGTTCAAGGTACACAGCCGTGTACTAACTGTTCAGACGGTGGGTATTAACACCAGGTATTTCAATTATTTTGCAAGAGAACGCACAGTACAGTTGCCAATTATAAGGCCTATATATTTTATAGTTCAAGTACACAGCCGTGTACTAACTGTTCAGACGGTGGGTATTAACACCAGGTATTTCAATTAGTTTGGCAAGAGAACGCACAGTACAGTTGCCAATTATAAGGCCTATAATTTTAATAGTTCAAAGGTACACAGCCGTGTACTAACTGTTCAGACGGTGGGTATTAACACCGGGTATTTAAATTAGTTTGCAAGAGAACGCACAGTACAGTTGCCAATTATAAGGCCTATATATTTTAAAGTTCAAGGTACACAGCGTGTACTAACTGTTCAGACGGTGGGTATTAACACCAGGTATTTCAATTATTTTGCAAGAGAACGCACAGTACAGTTGCCAATTATAAGGCCTATATATTTTATAGTTTCAAGGTACACAGCCGTGTACTAACTGTTCAGACGGTGGGTATTAACACCAGGTATTTTCAATTAGTTTGCAAGATAACGCACAGTACAGTTGCCAATTATAAGGCCTATTTATTTTATAGTTCAAGGTACACAGCCGTGTACTAACTGTTCAGAACGGTGGGTATTAACACCAGGTATTTAAATTAGTTTGCAAGAGAAAGCACAGTACAGTTGCCAATTATAAGGCCTATATATTTTAAAGTTCAAGGTACACAGCCGTGTACTAACTGTTCAGACGGTGGGTATTAACACCAGGTATTTCAATTAGTTTGCAAGAGAACGCACAGTACAGTTGCCAATTATAAGGCCTATATATTTTATAGTTCAAGGTACACAGCCGTGTACTAACTGTTCAGACGGTGGGTATTAACACCAGGTATTTAAATTAGTTTGCAGAGAAAGCACAGTACAGTTGCCAATTATAAGGCCTATATATTTTATAGTTTCAAGGTACACAGCCGTGTACTAACTGTTCAGACGGTGGGTATTAACACCAGGTATTTAAATTAGTTTGCAAGAGAACGCACAGTACAGTTGCCAATTATAAGGCCTATATATTTTATAGTTCAAGGTACACAGCCGTGTACTAACTGTTCAGACGGTGGGTATTAACACCAGGTATTTAAATTAGTTTGCAAGAGAACGCACAGTACAGTTGCCAATTATAAGGCCTATATATTTTATAGTTCAAGGTACACAGCCGTGTACTAACTGTTCAGACGGTGGGTATTAACACCAGGTATTTCAATTATTTTGCAAGAGAACGCACAGTACAGTTGCCAATTATAAGGCCTATGTATTTTATAGTTCAAGGTACACAGCCGTGTACTAACTGTTCAGACGGTGGGTATTAACACCAGGTATTTAAATTATTTTGCAAGAGAACGCACAGTACAGTTGCCAATTATAAGGCCTATATATTTTATAGTTCAAGGTACCACAGCCGTGTACTAACTGTTCAGACGGTGGGTATTAACACCAGGTATTTAAATTATTTTGCAACAGAACGCACAGTACAGTTGCCAATTATAAGGCCTATATATTTTATAGTTCAAGGTACACAGCCGTGTACTAACTGTTCAGACGGTGGGTATTAACACCAGGTATTTCAATTAGTTTGCAAGAGAACGCACAGTACAGTTGCCAATTATAAGGCCTATATATTTTATAGTTCAAGGTACACAGCCGTGTACTAACTGTTCAGACGGTGGGTATTAACACCAGGTATTTAAATTAGTTTGCAAGAGAACGCACAGTACAGTTGCCAATTATAAGGCCTATATATTTTAAAGTTCAAGGTACACAGCCGTGTACTAACTGTTCAGACGGTGGGTATTAACACCAGGTATTTAAATTATTTTTGCAAGAGAACGCACAGTACAGTTGCCAATTATAAGGCCTATATATTTTATAGTTCAAGGTACACAGCCGTGTACTAACTGTTCAGACGGTGGGTATTAACACCAGGTATTTCAATTATTTGCAAGAGAACGCACAGTACAGTTGCCAATTATAAGGCCTATATATTTTATAGTTCAAGGTACACAGCCGTGTACTAACTGTTCAGACGGTGGGTATTAACACCAGGTATTTCAATTAGTTTGCAAGAGAACGCACAGTACAGTTGCCAATTATAAGGCCTATATATTTTATAGTTCAAGGTACACAGCCGTGTACTAACTGTTCAGACGGTGGGTATTAACACCAGGTATTTAAATTATTTTGCAAGAGAACGCACAGTACAGTTGCCAATTATAAGGCCTATATATTTTATAGTTCAAGGTACACAGCCGTGTACTAACTGTTCAGACGGTGGGTATTAACACCAGGTATTTTCAATTATTTTGCAAGAGAACGCACAGTACAGTTGCCAATTATAAGGCCTATATATTTTATAGTTTAAGGTACACAGCCGTGTACTAACTGTTCAGACGGTGGGTATTAACACCAGGTATTTCAATTAGTTTGCAAGAGAACGCACAGTACAGTTGCCAATTATAAGGCCTATATATTTATAGTTCAAGGTACACAGCCGTGTACTAACTGTTCAGACGGTGGGTATTAACACCAGGTATTTCAATTAATTTGCAAGAGAACGCACAGTACAGTTGCCAATTATCAGGCGTATATATTTTATAGTTCAAGGTACACAGCCGTGTACTAACTGTTCAGACGGTGGGTATTAACACCAGGTATTTAAATTAGTTTGCAAGAGAACGCACAGTACAGTTGCCAATTATAAGGCCTATATATTTTAAAGTTCAAGGTACACAGCCGTGTACTAACTGTTCAGACGGTGGGTATTAACACCAGGTATTTAAATTATTTTGTAAGAGAACGCACAGTACAGTTGCCAATTATAAGGCCTATATATTTTATAGTTCAAGGTACACAGCCGTGTACTAACTGTTTCAGACGGTGGGTATTAACACCAGGTATTTAAATTAGTTTGCAAGAGAACGCACAGTACAGTTGCCAATTATAAGGCCTATATATTTTATAGTTCAAGGTACACAGCCGTGTACTAACTGTTCAGACGGTGGGTATTAACACCAAGTATTTAAATTAGTTTGCAAGAGAACGCACAGTACAGTTGCCAATTATAAGGCCTATATATTTTATAGTTTAAGGTACACAGCAGTAGTGCCAAATATAGTTTGGTATGTAGCAGAGCACCTAATACACCACTAATGCCTCTCTCTGTCCCTACTCCAGCAGCTATCCCTGAATACAGCTGCCGTTCTCTGCAGAGTGTATACAGTAGTAAAGCTATCACTGTACTGCACTATAGTAGCCCTGATAAGGGCTTTTAATCACGCTCCTGCCTGTCCAACAGCTAAAACCTGTCTCTCCCTTCTCCAGCCTCTGTCCCTGACTAAGTTCACGCAGCATATGCGTACGAGCAGGAAGAGCTGAGTTTTTAATATTCGAGGTCACATGGTTTTTCCAGCCAATCCATGTAGACGCCGTTTTCGCGCTGCCAGCGTGCTCAGCGTGCCTGTCATACCCCCCCTGCATGGTGATTGGTGGAAAAAGAGCGCCAGGGAAGGTGGGAGGGGAAACAAATTCTAAGTGCGCCATCGCCGTTATACTCGAACGAAATCGAGTACGCCGAATAGCGTAGTATTCGATCGAATACCGGCTCGATTGAACACTACTCGCTCATCTCTAATACTAAACTTTTATGTGGTACCGTGCCAAATGGTTTGGAGAAGTCCAGATATACGACATCCATTGATTCGCCACGGTCAAGTCTAGAACTTACCTCCTCATAGAAAATGATTAACTTGGTTTGACATGACCGATCCCTCATGAATCCATGCTGATATGGAGTTATTTGCTTATTTTTCATTGAGGTACTCCAAGATAGCATCTCTTAGAAAACCTTCAAACAGTGTACACACGACAGATGTTAAACTTACCGGCCTATAGTTTCCATGCTCTGTTTTTGGACCCTTTTTGAATAGTGGCAACACATTTGCTATACTTTGTAAGGGGCCGACACCTTTGGGTTTATACTTTTTACCATTTATATAATTAAAGAACATTTTCGGGTTAGTTTTACTCTCTTTGGCGATTAATCTCTCGGTCTCTAGTTTGGCTGCTTTTATTTGTCTTTTACGTATTCTAATTTTTTCCTTATAGTTTTTCAATGCTTCCTCGCTCCCCTCCTGTTTTAGTGATTTAAATGCTTTCTTTTTGTCATTTATTGCTTTCTTTACAGTTCTATTTTTCCACATTGGTTTTTTCTTGTTCCTTAACCTTTTATTCCCATAAGGTATGTACCTCTCACAATTAGATATTAGGATGCTTTTAAAAATATCCCATTTTGTGGCTGTATTTTTATTTTTGAGGACTTTGTCCCAGTTAGTTAGGCCTATGGCCTCTCTTAGTTGGCTAAATTTAGCTTTTTTGAAGTTTGGTATTTTTGTTCCTCCCTGAAGAAACAATTTGAAGGTTATTATATTATGGTCACTATTTCCCAGGTGTCCCCCAACCTGCACATCTGTTGTTCTGTCAAGTCTATTGGTTAATACTAAGTCCAGTATGGCCGTCCCTTTTGTCGGGTCCTGAACCAGTTGGGAAAGGTAATTGTCTTTGGTTATTTCCAAGAACCTGTTATACAGGTTTCAGTTTCCCAGTCTATATCTGGGTAGTTGAAGTCCCCCATAATAACAACCTCATTATGATTTGCCACCTTGTCTATTTCGTTTAGAAGTAGATTTTCTATGTGCTCTGGTATACTAGGGGTTTTATAATAAACTCCTATTAGTATTTTATTATTGTTTTTGGCTCCATTTATTTCTACCCACAGTGACTCCACATCTTCATGTCCCTCACTTATATCTTCCCGGAGTGTGGGCTTTAGACAGGACTTTACATAAAGGCAGACCCCTCCCCCTCTCCGGTTTTAGATGGTCAGCTCATCAGCAGGTCCTCAACCATGATGTTTTAGACAGTCAGCTCACCAGCAGGCCCTCAACCATAATGTTTTAGAAGGTCAGCTCCCCAGCAGGCCCGGAACCATAATGTTTTAGACGGTCAGCTCACCAGCAGGCCCGGAACCGTAATGTTTTAGACGGTCAGCTCACCAGCAGGCCCTCAACCATAATGTTTTAGACGGTCAGCTCACCAGCAGGCCCGGAACCATAATGTTTTAGAAGGTCAGCTCACCAGCAGGCCCTCAACCATAATGTTTTAGACGGTCAGCTCACCAGCAGGCCCTCAACCATAATGTTTTAGACGGTCAGCCCACCAGCAGGCCCTCTACTATAGTGTTTTTTAGACGGTCAGCTCACCAGCAGGCCCTCAACCATAATGTTTTAGACAGTCACCTCAGCAGCAGCATGTCACCCATAATTTTTTAGATGGTCAGCTCAGCAGCAGCACCTCACCCATAATATTTTAGATGGTCAGCTCAGCAGCAGCACATCACCCCTATTGTTTTTGAGTGTCAGCAGCAGGTCATCAATCATAATTTTTCAAGGGTGTGTCTGATGCCCTCCTTTATGTGTAATAAAGGGTGTATTGGAGTGCCTGTTCCTTGTAATTTTTGTCAGCCCTTTCCCTTTGTGCATAGGCTTTATGAGTGTAGGAGTCCCACGACATGAACAATTGTACCACAATGTGAATGAGGCCCTCCTTTATGTGATATACTGGTTGTATCGGAGTGCCTCTTCCTTGTAATTTTTGGCAGCACTTGCGCTTTATGTACAAGTAAATATATGTTTCCTAACAATATTTCCTCCAAAATTGATGATATTTTTGGTTTTGGGGGGTATTCTTGTCATTTCGTAAAAGTGGTGTTATTCTCGGACAAGATCGTTAATAGCAGCGACTTCGGAGTCCAGGATGCATCCAGACATCCTCCACCATTTCAGTGGTGTTTCCACCATTTTCTCACCTTTCCCTATGAACCAGACATCCTCCCCTCTGGAGAGCAGGGGGTGCCTGGTTTAGTGCTCAGGTTCTCCCATTGACTTCCATTATACTCGGGTGCTCGGCCGAGCACTCGAGCACCACCTAGTGTTCAGCCAGAGCACCTGAGCATCGCGGTGCTCGATCAACACTAGCTAATGGTTAACTGGTATATAAATTATGTTATTGTAGCATAGCGCTTTAACTAATAATATCTGCATTTATGGCAAGACCCATGATTGAGGTAGGAGCAGGTCCCAGAGGTAGGACCCACGCTTACAGGACATTTATAGCATATCTTATCAATTTGCCATAACTCATTTAAACTTTTTTAGCCCCACAAGGGTGCTTTAGTATGCAATCAGTTGAATGCTTGCATAACATACTGCAAATCTTCTGAATTGCAGTGTATTATGCCTGTCTGCATAATGCTGACAAGCAACCCATTAGGCTTTTTCTCTGGCAAATTCGAATATGTGTATTACAATGCCAGTTCCAGTGGTGCCATCAGCACCCTCAGATTGGAATTTCGTTCAGTACAAAGTAAGCCCCTTTCTTCTGATTCCATTTATCTGAGGCAATCGCTGCTGAGTGAGGCATCTAAATGTTTAAATGACTGGGATTATAGTTATCTCCGATCCTTGTCTTTGCAGCTGTAGTGTACAGTAGCTCAACTTTTGAGCCATCGCTGCACAGTACATGTACAGCAGTATGCTGGAACTACCTGCCTGCTATGTCATACATGTATAGTGCAGGTCAGGAAGGCAGCTGATGTAAAATAAAACAATTAAGCAATCATTTTAATGCACAATAGCCTAAAGTTTGTGAACAACAATTTGCAGACCTATGTGCACATGTTTGCAGACTACGAACTATCCCCTGTGTGTAGTCTGATCTTACAGTCATTAATTATCTGCCTGCTTTTTGCTACATTAGTCTTCTCCTGGACGCTGTAGAGACATCTGTGAACAGTGAAGATCAGTATTACTTACAATTAGTATATTGTTTAGTAGATACACAAACTAGATTTTAAGAGGGTGAGATGGAGAGAAATTGCATGTTTTACAGGGAACACCCGCTGACCACACAGTTCAACAAATAGGCAGATCAGAAAAAGCAGTTTTTGGAAATAAAGCATTAATATACAAATAGGCTAACTAGGCAGTTCAACGTGAACATCTCCCTTTACATAGAATGGAGTACAGCATTTACAGTTTACAAGTTTTCAAAATCATTACTAAGTTAGTGCCACTAAGTTGGTGTGACTGTATCACCTACCATTGGAATACAACACAAACAACCTGCATTATATGATCAAATAAGACCCAATTCAGTATAAAAACAAAAGTATATTTCAGGACATTTTCAGCCACTCTAACTAGGATTTGGTTCAATTAAATGAATTAGTGTTAAAATACATCAAAGTTATGGATGATCCTCTAAAAGAAAACTAGCTCATAACAGCAGAGTTTAAAAAAAAAGGGCATCTGAATAATTCTGTAGAAATCAATCCTCATGCCAATTTTGTCTAAGCATCTGTTCAAGGCACACAGTAATGGAGAAAGAGGCTCTGACAGACCATAAGCCAGCTGCCGTGTCAATATCTCTGCTTACAGAGTATCATGCACTTTCAAGAACAAGGCAAGAAGGATAAAAAATAGATTTGTGAAAGAAGGATCCTAGGGGTAAGATAACACAGTCTTTTGAGGCCAAGATTTTATTTAGTTTGATCCAGTCTACATTGCAGTTTTCAATTTTATTAAGGATAGGACCATCATAGGAATTTAAGCACAGAAGAAATCTTATACTTGTCTTTCCGGTACAATATGGAATGCAGTACCTGAATGTACAGTACAGCTTGTTTATGTGTATAATTTGGATCACGTTGTGAGGACATCTGTTTGTTGGCAGTGGCATAACTATTCTGATGGCTATCGTAAACTATATGTTGACATGCAGTAGCAATAAATTGTAATGGGTTTTAGGCATGACTTTATTTTAAAAAATATGTACCTGTATTTGCAAAAAATATTAAAACCGAATAAAACAAGTTGCAGTGACCCAGTGGTTCACTGTTAAAGGGTTAATGGTCTAATGCACCATGGTTCACTGCTAAAGTTGTCAAATGGTTCACTGCTGAAGTTGTTAAATGTAGAGATGAGTCAAAAATTCGATTTGGTTGGTTCGCCGAATTTTCCGAAACGATTCGATCCAAATAAATTTGTAGCGAATCGCATTAAAAAATGGCTACTTCCGGGCTGCAGATAGCCTGTATAGTGGTGTAGAACACTGTGCCTTGCAGTAACACGCAGAGGGAGTCAGCTGTGGTAGTGAAACAATACCTTGAGCCAGTATGACACGCAGAAACAGGCGTCGCTCTTAGAATCACTGCACACTTTACGTATTGTCAAGATCAGTGGATGTGGATCCACTGTGTCACGAGAATGTCTTCCCCTAAGGGCGTTGTCTAAGTGTACCTCCCGTTCTTCACAGTACCCCTGATGGTGGGGATAGACTTTCCCGAGGAGGTACACCAGGTCGCTACCTCTTGGGGTGAGACAATACTCGTGACAGCTGGCCTGACGGACAGAGTACTAAGGTGCAACACACCAGAGAGACAGATACGCAGGACAGACACACACCAAGGGAGGAGATGTGGAAGGATGACTGGAGTCAGCAATGCACTGGAAGCAAACCGGAGAGGATCAGCCAGGGGCGGGAATCAGGAACAGGAACCACGAACAGGAGCCAGGAACGGAAGCCAGGTACTGGATAGTAGTGTTCAAACAACAGCAGGACTAGAGCGGTGTTCACACTTCAGCTGGACTAGAGCGGTGTTCACACTTCAGCAGGCCAAGACAGTGTTCACTCTATAGCAGGACTAGAGCGGTGTACACACTACAGCTGGACTAGAGCGGTGTTCACACTTCAGCAGGCCAAGACAGTGTTCACTCTATTGCAGGACTAGAGCAGTGTTCACTCTATAGCAGGACTAGAGCAGTGTTCACACTACAGCAGGACTAAGGCAATACAGGAACCTTCGCAAGTCAGGATGACTTATAACGCTCAGGCAAGGAGTAAGTGTCCAGGGAGGACTTATATGGTTACAGACAGGAGGAAAGGGGAGGAACCAATTAAGGAGCTGACCTAATAAAATGCAGCACCTGGAGCCCAGGGCAAGAGAACAAGACTTCACGCTGACCAAGCAACAAACATAACGGCAGCAAGGAGCGAGAACACCGGCCGCAGCGGTAAGTACGCGTGCGCCGCCTGGGACCCCCGGGAGGCGTTACAGTACCCCCCCTCTACTCCCCCTCCTCCTGAGGCCGGCAAGAAACTTTTTGAGTAGAGTAGGGGCATTGATGTTGTCCTCAGGTTCCCAGGACCTCTCTTCAGGACCAAAGCCCTTCCAATCCACAATATAGTATGTCTTCCTCCCACGCCTCTTCATGTCCAAAATGTCCCTCACCTCATATTCCGGCTCAGGATCTACAGTGACAGGATCTGGGGTAGAAACACTGTGGGAATAGCGGTTCAGGACCAAAGGCTTGAGCAGGGACACATGGAAAGAATTGGATACACGCAGACTAGGAGGTAGGCGGAGTTTATAGGTGACATCATTGATCCTTTTCAGCACCTCGAATGGTCCCAGGAACCGAGGTGCCAACTTGTAGCTTGGAACCCTTAACCGGATATTTTTTGAAGATAACCAGACCTTTTCACCTATGGAAAATTGTGGAGGCTTCTTGCTCCTCCGATCCGCATATTCCTTCATACGAGTCACCGCCTTGGAGATGCAGTCCTTGGCTTGGCGCCATATTTTTAAAAAGTCCCTGAAAGAGGAATCTGCAGCTGGTACCCCAGAAGGAGCGGTAACAGGAAGAGGAATTCGTGGATGGCACCCATAGACAATGAAGAATGGTGAAGAGCCTGAGGATTCACTGGTGTGGTTATTGTAAGAAAAACTCTGCCCAAGGTAGCAGCTGGGCCCAATTGTCTTGTCGGGCAGAGACAAAATGACGAAGGTAGTTCTCCAGTATCTGGTTAACTCGTTCCACTTGTCCATTTGTCTGGGGATGGTATCGCGACGAGAATCCAACTCCACTTCTAGACGATGCAGAGAGCTCTCCAGAACCTGGAAGTGAACTGAACTCCACGGTCGGAGACAATGTGTAAAGGTAGGCCATGTAGGCGGAAGATGTGCTCCACGAACAGACTGGCAAGTTGGTGGCAGAGGGCAGTCCAGACAGAGGAATGAAATGGACCATCTTAGAAAAGCGATCCACAACTACCCAAATGACGGTGCAACCAGAAGACAGTGGTAAATCGGTAACAAAGTCCTTACCAATGTGTTGCCAAGGGGGCATCTGGAATGGAAAGGGGTAACAGCAGACCAGATGGTTTGGACCTGGGGGATTTGTTTTGAGCACAGATGGTACAGGCGGAGACGTATTCCTCCACCTCTTGAGAGAGGTTAGGCCACCAGTAATGCGTGAGAGAAGCTGGATGGTTTACGAAACCCCTGGGGACCAGCAAGTTTGGAGTCATGACCCCAAGCTAAAATATGCCTCCTTTTGGAGACTGGTACAAATATCTTCCCAGGAGGAATGTCTTTAATCTGGACGGGAGCCACGGAAATCAGACGAGCAGGATCAATAATATACTGGGGTTCCTCTTGCTGATCAGAAGAATCAAATGACCGGGAAAGAGCATCTGCTTTGGTATTCTTCTCAGCAGGGCGAAAGTGTAGCTCAAAGTTGAAAAGAGAAAAGAACAGTGCCCATCTAGCTTGACGAGGATTTAGGCGTTGTGCAGTTTGGAGGTAGACCAGGTTCTTGTGGTCCGTGTAAATCACCACAGGATGTTGTGTATCTTCCAGCAAATGTCGCCATTCTTCCAAGGCCAACTTAATGGCCAAGAATTCCCTGTCCCTGATAGAATAGTTCCTCTCAGCAGAAGAAAAGAGTTTAGAGAAGAAACCGCAGGTAATCATCTTGCCTCTGGAGTTCTTCTGCAATAGGACTGCTCCAGCTCCAATGGAAGAGGCATCCACCTCTAGGAAAAATTGCTTGGCGACATCCGGATGATGAAGAACAGGAGCAGAGGTAAAAGCCTGTTTTAACTCGGTGAAAGCCGCCTCTGCCTCCGGGGTCCATACTTTTGCGTTCACTCCCTTTTTGGTCAGGGCAGAGATCGGGGCGGTGAGAGAAGAGAAACTATGAATGAACTGGCGGTAGAAGTTGGCGAATCCCAAGAATCTCTGAATTGCTTGGAGACCCTGGGGGCGTGGCCAGTTCAACACTGCTTTAAGTTTGTCTGGATCTATTTTCAGACCGGTATCAGAGACAACGAATCCAAGGAACTGCAGAGAGTTTTTCTCAAAAATGCACTTCTCCAGTTTCGCATATAGCCGGTTCTCTCTGAGCCGTCGCAGGACAAGACGGACATGTCTCCGATGTGAGGTCAGATCAGGAGAAAAGATGAGAATATCGTCCAAGTAGACCACAACACAGACATTAAGCAGGTCCCGGAAAACATCATTGACAAACTCCTGAAAGACCGCTGGGGCATTACATAGTCCAAAAGGCATGACGAGATATTCGTAATGACCGTCCCGTGTGTTAAAAGCAGTCTTCCATTCGTCTCCTTTTCGGATGCAGACAAGATTATATGCCCCTCGCAGGTCTAGTTTGGAGAAGATCTTCGCTCCACGAATTCTGTCAAAGAGTTCCGGGATCAATGGCAATGGATACTTATTCTTGACGGTGATCTGATTGAGGCCCCGATAGTCTATGCAAGGTCTTAAAGATCCATCCTTCTTCTGGACAAAGAAGAATCCTGCACCAGCTGGCGAAGTGGACTTGCGGATAAATCCCCTCTCAAGATTCTCCTTGATGTAGACTGACATCGCCTGGGTCTCAGGAAGCGAGAGTGGATAAACTCGACCGCGAGGGGGAGTAGTTCATGGCAGAAGGTCAATTGGACAATCATAGGATCAGTGGGATGGCAGTGTTTCAGCCTCCTTTTTACTAAATACATCAACAAAACTGGCATACTGTGATGGCAGTCCTGATAGATCCCCCGTAGGTGGAGGCGGAGGAGTGGGCCGGACTTCAGACAGGCAGGTAGAGAGGCAAGAGGGCCCCCACCGGAGGATTTCACCAGAGTGCCAGTCCAGGGTTGGAGAATGCTGGCGAAGCCAGGGAAGACCAAGAATGACTGGATTCACGGAAGCTGGCAGGACGTAGAAGACGATCTCCTCAGAGTGCAAAACCCCAACTTGCAGTCTAAGGGGCATCGTAACAAACTGCAGTGGCTCAGGTAGTGGCATTCCGTTTACCGACGCAACAGATAGAGGTCTCGACAGCCGGGAGGTTGGAAGCCGGTACTGACTGACAAGATCTTGCAGGATAAAGTTACCAGTGGAACCCGAATCCAGGAAGGCAGACACAGTGACGCTGGTTCTCTCATGAGAGAGGATCACAGGAATTGAAAGCTTAGGAGAGGACTTCTCTGCGTCTAGAACCACCTCTCCAACATGTCCTAGACTTTGGAGTTTCCCGGTTTCAGCGGACAATTCCGGGCAAAATGGGCCTTGCCAGCGCAATAGAGGCACAAGTTCTCAGCTCTGCGGCGTTGTCGCTCCTGATCTGACAATCGGAGACTTGTAGTCTCTGGGCCGCCACGCTCCCAGATAGGATTTGCCCATGCCAGGGCCTCACCAGATAGCAGGGACACAATGAAAGCTATCTTTGCCCGTTCAGATGGAAACTTGTGTCCATGCAGCTCAAAGTGTATGAGGCACTGGTTAAGGAAGCCTCTGCAGGACTTGGAATCCCCGCCATAACGAGGCGGCAGCGGCAGATGAATTCCGGAAGCACTCTGATCCGGGGTCACAGGCGCGGAAGCTGGAGGAGTTGCTGAGACTTGTGGTGCAGCTATTACTGGAGGAGAAATGGCGTCTAGGCGGGCAGAAATATTTTGCATGAATTGCATTAAAACATCCTGGCGCTGACTTTGACGTCTCATCTCACTTAACAGATCCGATACAGCAGGCTTGGGGTGACCAGCGGCATGCATGGCCTTAGCGTACTGTCAAGATCAGTGGATGTGGATCCACTGTGTCACGAGAATGTCTTCTCCTAAGGGCGTTGTCTAAGTGTACCTCCCGTTCTTCACAGTACCCCTGATGGTGGGGATAGGCTTTCCCGAGGAGGTACACCAGGTCGCTACCTCTTGGGGTGAGACAATACTCGTGACAGCTGGCCTGACGGACAGAGTACTAAGGTGCAACACACCAGAGAGACAGATACGCAGGACAGACACACACCAAGGGAGGAGATGTGGAAGGATGACTGGAGTCAGCAATACACTGGAAGCAGACCAGAGAGGATCAGCCAGGGGCGGGAATCAGGAACAGGAACCACGAACAGGAGCCAGGAACGGAAGCCAGGTACTGGATAGTAGTGTTCAAACAACAGCAGCACTAGAGCGGTATTCACTCTTCAGCTGGACTAGAGCGGTGTTCACACTTCAGCAGGCCAAGACAGTGTTCACTCTATAGCAGGACTAGAGCAGTGTTCACTCTATAGCAGGACTAGAGCAGTGTTCACACTACAGCAGGACTAAGGCAATACAGGAACCTTCGCAAGTCAGGATGACTTATAACGCTCAGGCAAGGAGTAAGTGTCCAGGGAGGACTTATATGGTTACAGACAGGAGGAAAGGGGAGGAACCAATTAAGGAACTGACCTAATAAAATGCAGCACCTGGAGCCCAGGGCAAGAGAACAATACTTCACGCTGACCAAGCAACAAACATCACGGCAGCAAGGAGCGAGAACGCCGGCCGCAGCGGTAAGTACGCGTGCGCCGCCTGGGACCCCCGGGAGGCGTTACACGTATTTGGGCAGTTATGGGGCCAAAACTGAAAAAATAACTCAAGTGTGAACTCAGCCTTACAGGTCAATGTTAGCGCCAGCTATAAAGAACCATGCAGAGGCCCAAGATCCTACTATAGTGTCAAAGAGCGCACTCCTTTTATGCCAATTCACTGGTTCCACATAGATTTCTACAGAACCTGTTCTATTACACGCTTATACAAGCAGAGCCCCCCCGACAGTGTGGAGGCATCTGTAGCATCAGGAGACCACAGAGCGGCACAACGACAGTGTGGAGGTGGCAGTGGCATCAGGGGACAACAGAGTGGCACGACAACAGTGTGGAGGTGGCCGTGGCAGCGGCTGTAGCATCAGGAGACCACAGAGCAGCACAACGACAGTATATAGGAGGCAGTGGCAGCAGCTGTAGCATCAGGAGACCACAGAGCGGCACAACGACAGTGTGGAGCTGGCAGTGGCATCAGGAGACAACAGAGTGGCACGACAACAGTGTGGAGGTGGCAGTGACAGCAGCTGTAGCATCAGGAGACGACAGAGTGGTACAACAACAGTGTGGAGGCGGCAGTAGCATCAGGAGCAGCATAGAGTGTCACGATGACAGTGTGGAACAGTGGCAGCAGCATTAGCATCAGGAGACCACAGAATCTGATCACGCCGATTAAGAGGCTCTCTCCTCAAGGACAGATAGTATCCCCAAACCCTGACAGGCCTCTCACCCAGTTAAGCCAGTAGTATCTGCACTGCACTGATGAGGGGCAATTACCCCGAAAAAGCTGTCTGCAGATGAGGTGCTAGCTTATTTAATATCCGAGTCATGTCT
>ONZH01015187.1:0-43264 GCA_900303285.1 Rhinella marina
CAGCTACCATTACCCAGTGTATACATCAGCCTCTAGCCAGCGTCTACATTACCACAGTGTAACATCCAGCCTCTACATGCAGTCTACCATTACCACAAGCCTCTAGCCATGCAGTTCTACCATTCCCAGCCTCTAGTGCAGTCTACCATTACCACAGTGTATAACATCAGCCTCTTAGCCATGCAGTCTACCATTACCACAGTGTAAACATCATGGCCTCTAGCCATGCAGTCTACCATTACCACGTGTATAAACATCAGCTGCTACCATCCAGCTCAGCTTACTACATTACCAGGTGTATAACATCAGCCTCTACCATGCAGTCTACATTCCACAGTGTATAACATCCAGCCTACCCATAGTCTCTACCATGCCACCTCTACCATGATCTACATTACCACAGTGTATAACATCCAGCTCTAGCCATGCAGTTACCCATTACCACAGTGTATAACATCCCAGCCTCTAGTCATGCAGTCTACCATTACCACAGTGTATAATACATCCACTCTAGCCATGCAGTCTACCATTACCACAGTGTATAACATCCAGCCTCTAGCCATGCAGTCTACCATTACCACAGGTGTATAACATCCAGCCTCTAGCATGCAGTCTACCATTACCACAGTGATAACACCAGCTCTAGCCATGCAGTCTACCATTACATCCAGTGTATAAGTCATCCAGCCTCTAGCCATGCAGTCTACCATTACCACATGTATAACATCCAGCCTCTAGTCCATGCAGTCTACCATTACCACAGTGTATAACATCCAGCCTCTAGCATGCAGTCTACCATTACCACAGTGTATACATCCAGCCTCTAGCCATGCAGTCTACCATTACCACAGTGTATAACATCCAGCCTCTAGCCATGCAGTCTACCATTACCACAGTGTATAACATCCAGCCTCTAGCCATGCAGTCTACCATTACCACAGTGTATAACATCCAGACTCTAGCCATGCAGTCTACCATTACCACAGTGTATAACAATCCAGCCTCTAGCCATGCAGTTACATTAGCATTACCACAGTGTATAACATCCAGCCTCAGCATGCAGTCTACCATTACCACAGTGTTATAACATCCAGCCTCTAGCCATGCAGTCTCCATACCACAGTGTATAACATCCAGCCTAGCCATGCAGTCTACCATTACCACAGTGTATAACATCCAGCCTCTAGCCATGCAGTCTACCATTACCACAGTGTATAACATCCAGCCTCTAGCCATGCATCCAGTCTACCATGCAGTACCACAGTGTATAACATCCAGCCTCTAGCCATGCAGTCTACCATTACCACAGTGTATAACATCCAGCCTCTAGTCATGCAGTCTACCATCCATATAGCCTCTACATTACCACAGTGTATAACATCCAGCCTCTAGCCATGCAGTCTACCATTACCACAGTGTGTATAACATCCCTCTAGCCTCTAGTCATGCAGTCTACCATTACCAGTGTATAACATCCAGCCTCTAGCCATGCAGTCTACCATTACCACAGTGCTATAACATCCAGCCTCTAGCCATGCAGTCTACCATTACCACAGTGTATAACATCCAGCCTCTAGCCATGCAGTCTACCATTACCACAGTGTATAACATCCAGCCTCTAGCCATGCAGTCTACCATTACCACAGTGTGTTACCACATCATCAGCCTCTAGCCATGCAGTCTACCATTACCACAGTGTATAACATCCCAGCCTCTAGTCATCATGCAGTCTACCATTACCACAGTGTATAACATCCAGCCTCTAGCCTATGCAGTCTACCATTACCACAGTGTATAACATCCAGCCTCTAGCCATGCAGTCTACCATTACCACAGTGTATAACATCCAGCCTCTAGCCATGCAGTCTACCATTACCACAGTGTATAACATCAGCCTCTAGCCATGCAGTCTACCATTACCACAGTGTATAACATCCAGCCTCTAGCCATGCAGTCTACCATTACCACAGGTGTATAACATCCAGCCTCTAGCCATGCAGTCTACCATTACCACAGTGTATAACATCCAGCCTCTAGCATGCATGCAGTCTACCATTACCACAGTGTATAACATCCAGCCTCTAGCCATGCAGTCTACCATTACCACAGTGTATAACATCCAGCCTCTAGCCATGCAGTCTACCATTACCACAGTGTATAACATCCAGCCTCTAGCCATGCAGTCTACCATTACCACAGTGTATAACATCCAGCAGTCTCTAGCCATGCAGTCTACCATTACCACAGTGTATAACATCCAGCCTCTAGCCATGCAGTCTACCATTACCACAGTGTATAACATCCAGCCTCTAGTCCATGCAGTCTACCATTACCACAGTGTATAACATCCAGCCTCTAGCCATGCAGTCTACCATTACACAGTGTATAACATCCAGCCTCTAGCCATGCAGTCTACCATTACCACAGTGTATAACATCCAGCCTCTAGCCATGCAGTCTACCATTACCACAGTGTATAACATCCAGCTCTAGCCATGCAGTCTACCATTACCACAGTGTATAACATCCAGCCTCTAGCCATGCAGTCTACCATTACACAGTGTATAACATCCAGCCTCTAGCCATGTAGTCTACCATTACCACAGTGTATAACATCCAGCCTCTAGCCATGCAGTCTACCATTACCACAGTGTATAACATCCAGCCTCTAGTCATGCAGTCTACCATTACCACAGTGTATAACATCCAGCCTCTAGCCATGCAGTCTACCATTACCACAGTGTATAACATCCAGCCTCTAGCCATGCAGTCTACCATTACCACAGTGTATAACATCCAGCCTCTAGCCATGCAGTCTACCATTACCACAGTGTATAACATCCAGCCTCTAGCCATGCAGTCTACCATTACCACAGTGTATAACATCCAGCCTCTAGCCATGCAGTCTACCATTACCACAGTGTATAACATCCAGCCTCTAGCCATGCAGTCTACCATTACCACAGTGTATAACATCCAGCCTCTAGCCATGCAGTCTACCATTACCACAGTGTATAACATCCAGGCCCAGCCTCTACCATGCAGTCTACCATTACCAGTGTATAACATCCAGCTCTAGCCATGCAGTCTACCATTACCAGTGTATACATCCAGCCTCTAGCCATGCAGTCTACCATTACCACAGTGTATAACAGCCATCTAGTGTCATTACCACAGTGTATAACATCCAGCCTCTAGCCATGCAGTCTACCATTACCACAGTGTATAACATCCAGCCTCTAGCCATGCAGTCTACCATTACCACAGTGTATAACATCCAGCCTCTAGCCATGCAGTCTACCAATTACCACAGTGTATAACATCCAGCCTCTAGCCATGCAGTCTACCATTACCACAGTGTATAACATCCAGCCTCTAGCCATGCAGTCTACCATTACCACAGTGTATAACATCCAGCCTCTAGCCATGCAGTCTACCATTACCACAGTGTATAACATCCAGCCTCTAGCCATGCAGTCTACCATTACCACAATGTATAAATCCAGCCTCTGCAGTCTACCATTACCACAATGTATAACATCCAGCCTCTAGCCATGCAGTCTGTATATAACATCTAGCCTCTAGTCATGTAGTCTACCATTACCACAGTGTATAACATCCAGCCTCTAGCCATGCGGTCTACCATTACCACAATATATAACATCCACCTCAGCCATGCAGTCTACCATTACCACAGTGTATAACATGCAGCCTCTAGTCATGCAGTCCACCATTACACAGTATTAACATCCAGCCTCTAGTCATGTAGTCTACCATTACCACAGTATATAACATCTAGTTCATGTAGTCTACCATTACCACAGTATAACATCCAGTAGCCATGCAGTCACCATTCCAGCGCCATGCTAGTCACATGGTGTTATAACATGCAGCCTCTAGTCATGCAGTCTACCATTACCACAGTATATAACAGTCATGCAGTCTACCATTACCACAGTATATAACATCAGCTCTAGTCATTATCTACCATTACCACAATATATAAACATCCACCCTCTAGCCATGCAGTCTACCATTACCACAGTGTATAACATCCAGCTCTATCATGCAGCCATGCAGTCTAGTCATTACAGTCTGCCATTACCACAGTTGTTAACAATCCAGCCTCTAGCCATGTAGTCTACCATTACCACAGTGTATAACACCAGCCTCTAGCCATGCGGTCTACCATTACCACAAAATATATAACATCAGTCTACCATTACCACAGTGTATCTAGTCATCAGCTGAAAAGTCTTTAGCAGTCTACCAGCTGTTGAGAGTTAGAGACCTCATTGTAAAGATTTTGGTAGACATATACATTGTTTAGAAAAACAGGTTAGTATACGGTTGGGGAGGAGTGCGGTCTATTTATGCGTGTATATGGTAAGACTTGATTACTTGTAGCTGTCTGGAGATTATATGAATTCTCAGCAGATTGCCATATTGGGGGTTATCCCTCTGGTATTTACACCCATAGCTGACGCCCAGCATCTTTCCTCAGCTACTATAGACTCGGATTCAGAGATCGGCGTTCTCCGGCAGCCGCTTTACTTGGATACAAGGTTGGAGGGTTTTTTTGAGTCCTTTTGGGCAGATACTGAGAATATTCTGTACATGATATGTATTAATGTATGAAGACAATGTATCGCTGAGCGGCGAGGTCACATGATTACTTCGTTGTCCTGTGCGGTTATTATTTTTGTTATATTATTTCTATTACTGATGATTTATATTTTTATTTGTTTACAATAATTTTTTCCTTTTTATGACATTTATTTGATGATTATTAGATTTCCCGTCTTCTGGTTGATTCTTCTTGTTATTTTGCCCGATGATCCGCGTCGTCATCTAATTCCACTGCCTTTTATATGTAAAGTATCGGAGGTTTCAGACGCCTCCGTTTCCATCCGGTGATATGTTTTTTTTGTTTTTTTCTTCACTTTATCTCTATTTGTTTGGAACGTTTTACGGAAATATTCTCCTAATTTCAAAAGAACAACAAATCAGAAAGGGCAAACTATTCTCATGCAAATGGCGCCAGCTGTTTAGATCAGGACGGCCGCCGCCGCCGCCGTCCTAATGTGAGGATCTGCATAAAAATGACAGTGAAGATATGATAGAAATATAAAGGCACCGACAATAGAATGCAAATCGTAATCAGTCACTGGAAAGACCGTGGCGCCGAGTGATTAGGTGAGCGAGCAGGAACAATGGGGGAGAGCTAGATAAAATTCTGCGCTGCTGATGAGCTGCCGCTCCGCAGAGTTTACCGCCACAACTCAACGCTCACACAAAGCGTAAAAATACTTCACTGTTACTTCTCTGTCATGTGAGCGCAGAATATGATTTCATCCACGGTACTCAGCACTCAACTGTAGTAATACCCTGGAGGCGGAGCCTGAACCTCATGGGCCAAGTATGATGTACCTGGCTCCTCCCCCACCGAGCATGTGACAGTTGTGTTTAAAAACTGATGACATCATCATGTACGCAGATTGATAGCATTTGAGAGGCGAGACAGAGGGAGAAGCACAGAAGTACTGCAGTAAAGAGATCAGATTGATCACAGGGTCAAAACATAACTTTCTGTTTTTTAGTTTCAGAAAAATGTTACCCCCAAAAGACAACCTGAAAATATCCAACTACCAGCAGGGGGAGCTCTCTGCACAGGGAATTAAACGGCACTAAATGAACCAAACACAGGATTAGCTGTTCAGTGCCCCCTGGTGGTGGCTGAAATACACATCACCTAAAGACAGATCTGAGATGCACATGTATACCAATAATGTTTGTGTAAGGATACTGCACAGTACCACTTCTCCTGTCTGTATACTGGGTGTAATCCTCAGTATCTGCTCTTATTCTGTATATATATATACACTGCACGTACCACTGGTATACCCCACTTCTCCTGTCCTGTATATGGGGTGTAATCCTCAGTATCTGCTCTTATTCTGTATATATATATACACTGCATACTGGGTGTAATCAGTATCTGCTTTATATATATATACACTGCACAGTACCACTTCTCCTGTCCTGTATACTGGGTGTAAGTATTCAGTATATCTGCAGTTCTATTCTGTTATTCTGTATATATATACACTGCACAGCCATTCTCCTGTCCTGTATATGGGTGTAATCCTCAGTATCTGCTCTTATTCTGTATATATACACTGCACAGTACCACTTCTCCTGTCTGTATACTGCGGTGTAATCCTCAGTATCTGCTCTTATTCTGTAATATATTATACACTGCACAGTACCACTCTCCTGTCCTGTATACTGGGTGTAATCCTCAGTATCTGCTCTTATTCTGTATATATATATATACACTGCACAGTACCACTTCTCCTGTCCTGTATACTGGGTGTAATCCTCAGTATCTGCTCTTATTCTGATATATATACACTGCCACAGTACCACTTCTCCTGTCCTGTATACTGGGGTGTAATCCTCAGTATCTGCTCTTATTCTGTATATATATTACACTGCACAGTACCACTTCTCCTGTCCTGTATACTGGGTGTAATCCTCAGTATCTGCTCTTATTCTGTATATATAACACTGCACAGTACCACTTCTCCTGTCCTGTATACTGGGTGTAATCCTCAGTATCTGCTCTATTCTGTATATATATACACTGCACAGTACCACTTCCCTGTCCTGTATACTGGGTGTAATTCCTCAGTATCTGCTTTATTCTGTATATATATACACTGCACAGTACCACTTCTCTGTCCTGTATACTGGATGTAATCCTCAGTATCTGCTCTTATTCTGTATATATATACACTGCACAGTACCACTTCTCCTGTCCTGTATACTGGGTGTAATCCTCAGTATCTGCTCTTATTCTGTATATATATACACTGCACAGTACCACTTTCTCCTGTCCTGTATACTGGGTGTAATCCTCAGTATCTGCTCTTATTCTGTATATATATACACTGCACAGTACCACTTCTCCTGTCCTGTATACTGGGTGTAATCCTCAGTATCTGCTCTTATTCTGTAATATATACACACTGCACAGTACCACTTCTCCTGTCCTGTATACTGGGTGTAATCCTCAGTATCTGCCTCTTATTCTGTATATATATACACTGCACAGTACCACTTCTCCTGTCCTGTATACTGGGTGTAATCCTCAGTATCTGCTCTTATTCTGTATATAACACTGCACAGTACCACTTCTCCTGTCCTGTATACTGGGTGTAATCCTCAGTATCTGCTCTTATTCTGTATATATATACACTGCACAGTACCACTTCTCCTGTCTGTATACTGGGTGTAATCCTCAGTATCTGCTCTTATTTGTATATATATACACTGCACAGTAACTCTCCTGTCCTGTATACTGGGTGTAATCCTCAGCATCTGCTCTTATTCTGTATATATATATACACTGCAGTACACTTTCTCCTGTCCTGTATACTGGGTGTAATCCTCAGTATCTGCTCTTATTCGTATATATATATACAGCACAGTACCTCCTCTCCTGCTCTTATTCTGTATATACTGGTCCTGTGGGTAATCCTCAGTATCTGCTCTTATTTCTGTTATATATATATATACACTGCACAGTACCACTTCTCTGTCCTGTATACTGGGTGTAATCCTCATTATCTGCTCTTATTCTGTATATATACACTGCACAGTACCACTTCTCCTGTCCTGTATACTGGTGTAACCTCAGTATCTGCTCTTATTCTGTATATATATATACAGTACCACTTCTCCTGTCCTGTATACTGGGTGTAATCCTCAGTATCTGCTCTTATTCTGTATATATATACACTGCACAGTACCACTTCTCCTGTCCTGTATACTGGGTGTGATCCTCAGTATCTGCTCTTATTCTGTATATATATACACTGCACAGTACCACTTCTCCTGTCCTGTATACTGGTGTAATCCTCAGTATCTGCTCTTATTCTGTGTATATATATATAATAACACTGCACAGTACCACTTCTCCTGTCCTGTATACTGGGTGTAATCCTCAGTATCTGCTCTTATTCTTGTATATATATACACTGCACAGTACCACTTCTGTCCTGTATACTGGGTGTAATCCTCAGTATCTGCTCTTATTCTGTATATATATACACTGCACAGTACCACTTCTCCTGTCCTGTATTACTGGGTGTAATCCTCAGTATCTGCTCTTATTCTGTATATATATACACTGCACAGTACCACTTCTCCTGTCCTGTATACTGGGTGTAACCCTCAGTATCTGCTCTTATTCTGTATATATATATATACACTGCACAGTACCACTTCTCCTGTCCTGTATACTGGGTGTAGTCCTCATTAATCTGCCTCTTATTCTGTATATAATACACTGCACAGTACCACTTCTCCTGTCCTGTTATACTGGGTGTAATCCTCATTATCTGCTCTTATTCTGTATATATATAACACTGCACAGTACCACTTCTCCTGTCCTGTATACTGGATGCAATCCTCAGTATCATCTCTTATTCTGTATATATATACACTGCCACAGTACCACTTCTCCTGTCCTGTATACTGGGTGTAATCCTCAGTATCTGCTCTTATTCTGTATATATATACACTGCACAGTACCACTTCTCCTGTCCTGTATACTGGGTGTAATCCTCAGTATCTGCTCTTTTCTGTATATATATATATACATTACACTGCACAGTACCACTTCTCCTGTCCTGTATACTGGGTGTAAATCCTCAGTATCTGCTCTTATTCTGTATATATATATCACTGCACAGTACCACTTCTCCTGTCCTGTATACTGGGTGTAATCCTCAGTATCTGCTCTTATTCTGTATATATACTCTGCACAGTACCACTTCTCCTGTCCTGTATACTGGTGTAATCCTCACTGCTCTTATTCTGTATATATATATATATATATATATATATATATATATATATATATATACACTGCACAGTACACTTCTCCTGTCCTGTTATACTGGGTGTAATCTCAGTATCTGCTCTTATTCTGTATATATATATACACTGCACATACCACTTCTCCTGTCCTGTATACTGGGTGTAATCCTCAGTATCTGCTCTTATTCTTATATATATACACGCCACAGTACATTTCTCCTGTTCCCTGTATACTGGGTTGTTATCCTCAGTATCTGCTCATTATTCTGTATATATATATACACTGCCACAGTACCAACTTTCTCCCATGTCCTGTATACTGGGTGTAATCCTCAGTAATCTGTTCTTATTATGTATATATATACAACTGCCACAGTACCACTTCCCTGTCCTGTTACTGGGTGTAATCCTCAGTATCTGCTCTGTATCTGGTATATATATACACAATGCACAGTACCAATTCTCCTGTCCTGTATACTGGGTGTAATCCTCAGTATCTGCTCTTTTTCTGTATATATATACACTGCCACTAGTACCAATTCTTCCTGTCCTGTACTGGGTGTAATCCTCAGTATCGTTCTTTATTACTGTATATATATACACTGCCACAGTACCAATCTCCTGTCCTGTATACTGGGTGTAATCCTCAGTATCTGCTCTTATTCTGTATATATATACACTGCACAGTACCACTTATCCTGTCCTGTATACTGGGTGTAATCCTCAGTATCTGCTCTTATTCTGTATATATATACACTGCACAGTACCACTTATCCTGTCCTGTATACTGGGTGTACTCCTCAGTATTTGCTCTCACTGGACCAGCAGGTGGCAGCATTGAGATCTGACGTTTTGCAGATTACAGATTATTGATAACAGTTACAGATGTGAATGGAGTTAAGAGATGATGGAACAGAATTGTGATTGCAGCTCTGGATGTAACTGCAGATCGTTGACATATGGTTGGATGTAGATGATGTTGATGGATCACGTAGCGTTCGGCGTAGCGGTGATGCGTCTCAGCTTCTGTATAACGTAGACACAATGTGACTGATTACGTCTTCCTATTACGGCCCCCTGTGTTCCGCCGCGCTGCATCATTTCTTCAGCAGGAGGGGGGGGGGCGTGGTGCTGGTAATCTGGGAGCTGCAGGCAGTGATGCCCTTGACTGGAGGGCACATCATTCGCTGCTCGCCCTGTAAAGCCGTCAGCGGTGACAGGCAGGCGCCGCGCCATTCATGCTTTCAGTCTGAAAGGTCTTCGCTCTCCCCGGGAAGCCATTGAGGTGCTTCTCTTATAAATCAAGTTCAGCTGGGAGCGAGCGGACATCAATCTCCTGCCGGCGGTGTCCGGGCGCGATCCTGCGCAGCCACGGAACGCAGTCGTCTTGTGAAGCAGCTCAACCGCTGGGAGGAAAGCCTCAAATATTAAGGAGATGTGATGGAAACCTGAAGACTGTGCCACTAAATAATGTGCCGTCCCCGCGCCTCAGACAGGATGAAGAAACCGCCACCAGCGCGAAACCAAAGCGAAATCACAAGAGGCTGAACGTACGCTCTGATCTCTGCTGGTCTCTGAATCATCAGAGTGCTCTTGAGTCGCTCTGCCCAATCACCTACAGGTGCTGCAGTCTCTCTGTCCGCAGCCCCCCCCCTCTTTAAAGGCATACCTCCCAACCGTCCCGGATCTAGCGGGACAGTCCCGGATTGCAGTGGCTGTCTCAGTACGGAGATCTATGTCCCCCTTTCTGGTAGCTGTGTCCATTGGAAGCAGAGAAAGTTGCCATAATGAAGCAGAAAGCCATCGCCCACATTCGGCTCTCTACTTCATCATTCCTGTTGGCTCTCCATATCTCGGGTCTGTGCGGGGGGAGGGGGGGGCGTGACTGGCAGTAAGCATAGGCTCTGCCCCCTCCACAGACTAGAGCAGCCGATGTCCTGCTGCTGCTAGGAAGAAGGTAAGTATGTGGTGTTTACACTTTCTTTTACTTTCTGCAAGGGGCACAATGTGGGCATATTACTGGGGGGGCACATCTGGGCTTGTTACTGGGGTCACAATGTGGGCATATTACGGGGAGGCACAGTGTGGGCTCCAACCTCAACTGCCCCACTACACCCGCCATAACTGTGGTGGTCCTGCCAAGGCTCTATACATGCTGAATTCGGTCCAGTCCCCATTAGTGGCCCCCATTAGTGACCCCCATGCAGTAGTAATGCACCATTAGTGCCTCCCACGCAGTAGTAATGCCCCATTAGTGCCTCCCACGCAGTAGTAATGCCCCATTAGTGCATCCCACGCAGTAGTAATGCCCCATTAGTGCCTTCCACGCAGTAGTAATGCCACATTAGTGCCTCCCACGCAGTAGTAATGCCACATTAGTGGCCCCCACGCAGTAGTAATGCCCCATTAGTGCATCCCACGCAGTAGTAATGCCCCATTAGTGCCTTCCACGCAGTAGTAATGCCAACATTAGTGCCTCCCACGCAGTAGTAATGCCACATTAGTGGCCCCCACGCAGTAAGTAATGCCCCATTAGTGCATCCCACGAGTAGTAATGCCCCCATAGTGCCTTCCACGCAGTAGTAAGCCACATTAGTGCCTCCCACGCCAGTAGTAATGCCCCATTAGTGCCTCCCAAGCAGTAGTAATGCCCCATTAGTGCATCCCACGCAGTAGAAATGCCCATAGTGCCTTCCACGCAGTAGTAATGCCACATTAGTGCCTATCACACAGTAGTAATGCCACATTAGTGCTCCCACGCAGTAGTAATGCACCATTAGTGGCCCCCACGCAGTAGTAATCCCCCATTAGTGCATCCCACGCAGTAGTAATACCCCATTAGTGCCTTCCACGCAGTAGTAATGCCACATTAGTGCCTCCCACACAGTAGTAATGCACCATTAGTGGCCCCCAAGCAGTAGGTAATGCCCACTAGTGCCTTCCCACGCAGTATAGTAATGCCACATTAGTGCCTCCACGCAGTAGTAATGCACCCATTAGTGGCCCCCAAGCAGTAGTAATGCCCCATTAGGCCTTCCACGCAGTAGTAATGCCACATTATTGGCCCCCAAGCAGTAGTAATGCCCGCATTAGTGCCTTCCACGCAGTAGTAATGCCACATTAGTGCCTCCCACGCAGTAGTAATGCACCATTAGTGGCCCCCAAGCAGTAGTAATGCCCCATTAGTGCCTTCCACGCAGTAGTAATGCCACATTAGTGCCTCCCACGCAGTAGTAATGCACCATTAGTGGCCCCCAAGCAGTAGTAATGCACCATTTGTGCCTCCCACACAGTAGTAATGCCCCATTAGTGCCCCCCCAACGCAGGTGTAATGCCCCATTAGTGCCTTCCACGCAGTAGTAATGCCACATTAGTGGCCTCCCACGCAGTAGTAATGCCACATTAGTGCCTCCCACGCAGTAGTAATGCACCATTAGTGGCCCCCACCGCTCGTAGTAATGCCCCATTAGTGCATCCCACGCAAGTAGTAATGCCCCATTAGTGCCTTCCACGCAGTAGTAATGCCACATTAGTGCCTCCCACGCAGTAGTAATGCACCATTAGTGGCCCCCAAGCAGTAGTAATGCACCATTAGTGCCTCCCACACAGTAGTAATGCCCCATTAGTGCCTCCCACACAGTAGTAATGCCCCATTAGTGCCCCCACATGGTAGTGCTAGTCCCTTAGTATTAATAACATAAAGGTAATTCTCACCTACCCTAACTTTAGTCCGGCTGCCTCTCGTTAAGTTTGCCGTGCTGCGGCCGCCCCCCATTATAGTAGTTCTGGCCTCAGACGTGGACTGGCGGCAGCACGGATCCGGAGGCTGTTCACCCACTGGACACTTACGCCGCTAATGTGAAAGTAGCCTTACCTGTTCTGCTGCCTGCAAATTGTGGATCCTGAAAACACAGACACCGGCCGCGTGCGTTCTCCTTTCTGTATTTTGCGTAATGGGTCATCTGGGCCATAACAGAACCGTCCTGTCCTTGTAAAGAGGACAATATTAGGACAGGTTCTATATTTTTGCGGATGCCATAGAACATTTATACGTGGCCTTCTGTCCACATCTTTTGCGGCCCCATTAAAGTGAATGGTTCCACATCTGACCTGCAAGAAATGCGGATCAGATGACGACCAAAAGTGTTTGTGCGCATGAGCCCTTAGTAACCGCCAATCACTACGTATCACTGGTGCTGCCCCCTGCTGTCCGGTCCGTGCTCTGCTGTAGTCGGGACAGGTCTGCGGGGGGCTGCTGGTTTAGGGGGACGCAGCCGTGATGAGTTCTGTATTGCACTGGTTTGGGATGATCCTCACGGATCTCAGGGTGAAGCCCCCGTCGCCCTCCGGTCTTTTCCCGTTACCGCATCCTGGGGCGCAGAGATTTCCATTTCTCGGCCTTCCTTCCTTGCAGAGCCGGCGGCTGCGCTCATAAATTACAGCTGATGACAAAAGTGGAAGCAAACAGCAGCGAAACGAGGCCCAAAGGCAAAATAATGACACATAGGGGGTGGAGGGGCGCGGAGGCGCATCAATCAGCCCCAATTATTCCGCCGTTAATCAGCGCTGCCCTTTCTTTATTGAAGGGTTACGCTGTAATTACGCCGGCAGCGTCCTCTAAATTCATCAAGCCGACAACACGCGGCGCTGTTTTCTGCAATCAGGGACGTCACCTTTGTGTCTCTGACCCGGAGCTTCCAGAAGAAGCCGCGAAACGTCACAGCGAAGGCGCAAATATATGCGGAGGCGCGGTCCGGATACATGGTGTTTGGTGCCTTATTGTTACAATGTATCAGAGCGGACGGATCACATGACGTATGGACGCAGGCGCCGCTGGGAAGAGGGCAGATTGTGTCATGGACTGCGAGGCTCCCTGCAGGAAAGGGTTAATCGCGGTCGGATTGTATGACACCGACAGCTCCGCCGGCACTAATGAGATCAGTAACAGGACTGAAGGGGTTAACGCGTTTAGGGTCGCGCGATTATAATGGATCCTAAATGGAGGAGGGGTGAAAAATGTGCCCAAAAGTGGGCGTGCCCAGAGGTCTTTGTGGGCGTTCCCGGGAGGATGAGATAATTAACATGTGTGAACAAGGACAACACGACTGCAGTCACATGACTCCCGGATCTACAGGTGACGTCCCGGGGATTCCCTGTGAGATCAGAAGAAAACTGTCTGTGGTGCCCCCTATAGGTGGAGCTATCAACCAACCCAGAGACCCCCCACCAGATGGACGCCTGTCACATGACTCCAGCATGTAAAGGGGGCGAATACATGGGGTCCATTCCACAGCGCTACGCACCGCCAGGTACATACCGTACTGATACAGCACAATGGTCACCTACCGTACTGATACAGCACAATGGTCACCTACCGTACTGATACAGCACAATGGTCACCTACCGTACTGATAGAGCACAATGATCACCTACCATACTGATAGAGCACAATGGTCACCTACCGTACTGATAGAGCAACAATGGTCACCTACCATACGATATCACACTAGCACAATGGTCACCTACCGTACTGATACAGCACAATGATCACCTACCCTATCTGATAGAGCACAATGGTCACCTACCATACTGATACAGCACAATGGTCACCTACCGTACTGATAGAGCACAATGGTCACCTACCGTACTGATACAGCACAATGGTCACCTACCGTACTGATAGAGCACAATGGTCACCTACCATACTGATACAGCACAATGGTCACCTACCGTACTGATACAGCCAACAATGAGTCACCTACCGTACTGATAGAGCACAATGGTCACGCTACCGTACTGATAGAGCACAATGATCACCTACCACCTACTATACAGCACAATGGTCACCTACCGTACTGATAGAGCACAATGGTCACCTACCGTTACTGATAGAGCACAATGGTCACCTACCGTACTGATACAGCACAATCGGTCACCTACCGTTACTGCATATAGAGCACAATGGTCACCTACCGTACTGAAAGCACAACGGTCACCTACCGTCTGTAGAGCACAATGGTCACCTACCGTACTGATAGAGCACAATGGTCACCTACCATACTGATAGAGCACAATGGTCACCTACCATACTGATAGAGCACAATGGTCACCTACCGTACTGATAGAGCACAATGGTCACCTACCGTACTGATACAGCACAATGGTCACCTACCGTACTGATACAGCACAATGGTCACCTACCGTACTGATAGAGCACAATGGTCACCTACCGTACTGATACAGCACAATGGTCACCTACCGTACTGATACAGCACAATGATCACCTACCGTACTGATACAGCACAATGGTCACCTACCGTACTGATAGCACAATGATCACCTACCGTACTGATACAGCACAATGGTCACCTACCATACTGATACAGCACAATGGTCACCTACCATACTGATAGAGCACAATGGTCACCTACCGTACTGATAGAGCACAATGGTCACCTACCGTACTGATAGAGCACAATGGTCACCTACCGTACTGATACAGCACAACGGTCACCTACCGTACTGATAGAGCACAATGGTCACCTACCGTACTGATACAGCACAATGGTCACCTACCGTATACTGATGAGAGCACAATGGTTCACCTACCATACTGATAGAGCACAAATGGCACAATGGTCACCTACCAGTACTGATAGAGCACAAATGGTCACCTACCGTACTGATACAGCACAATGGTCACCTACCGTACTGATACAGCACAATGGTCACCTACCAGTACTGATAGAGCACAATGGTCACCTACTGTACTGATACAGCACAATGGTCACCTACTGTACTGATACAGCACAATGGTCACCTACCATACTGATACAGCACAATGGTCACCTACCGTACTGATAGAGCACAATGGTCACCTACCGTACTGATAGAGCACAATGTCACCTACCATGATACAGCACAATGGTCACCTACCGTACTGATAGAGCACAATGGTCACCTACTGTACTGATACAGCACAATGGTCACCTACTGTACTGATACAGCACAATGGTCACCTACCATACTGATACAGCACAATGGTCACCTACCGTACTGATAGAGCACAATGGTCACCTACCTACTGAACCGCCACAATGCGCACCTACCGTACTGATACAGCACAATGGTCACCTACCGTACTGATACAGCACAATGGTCACCTACCGTACTGATACACAGCAGGGGCCGCAGCACTCATCCTTCACTGCAAACCGCTAAAAATGTATTCATAACTTCTAGCAGGAATAATAGAGGAATGATACACCACAGAGTGATAAGAATACAGTACATTCTCCAGAATGATGAAATATTCAATAAATCTATGAGGGCGACTCCCGGTCATTTATCTCCAGCACAGAACGGAAAGAACAAAAACTAGAAAGTGACGCCATAAATACGGAACGCATCGCCGGCCCCGATATTCTAACGCGCTTTATGCGACTTCTCTGCTGCCGTTATTATTTCCTTCCCTCATCACAATCCAGGAGTTTATTTCTTGTATCAACAGACGTCAGGATTAGAAAAACATGGCGGCTTTCCCCCAGAGACGGCGCCGCGCCGGTCCACAGGAATAAATCTGTGTATATTTATATTAACATGTATTTCTTTATATGTTTGTTTTATAAACGTGTCTGTTCTTTATTATTATTTTACCTTTTTTAATCACTCAACTTTTTCTTTTTTTTTTTTGCCCCCCTCAGGGGCTTAACACATTGGGATTCCTTTGTATTAGGCCTTTCCTGTGGCTACTACACGTGGCCGCCATGTGGACCCCCCGATGCCCCCTGTTTATCCCACAATGACGGGGGAACGAGCCGACTCCTTATCTCTCGATCATTAAGGTGTTGCTGTCAGTGGAGATCTAAGGGGTTAAGTGGCTGAGACTGAAGTCGTCTTGGCTTTTCGGGTTGTCCATCGTCCTGTGAGAGTAGTCATCACTATTCTGTACATTTACACCACTGATTCCAGCACCGTCAGTGTGTGATGTGAATGAGGGGCCGAAGGGTCGTGTCGGGGGATGGGGATTACTGATTATTAGGAATATTAATTTCATGCAGTGAACCCACAGCGATGGAGATTTACATTGTTTCAGTATGGAATCAGTTAGGAGACCTGTCGATACCCTGCGGAGAGTCGCACCGATCACATGGTAGAAGTATAACCTCCATCATCCATACCTCCCAACTTTTAAAAATTGCAAAGAGGGACAATGTGTGCGGCGCGCATCACGGCAGTTTTTTTTATACTAGGCCACGCCTCTAACTCCGCCCAAAGCATAACTACTGGATCCCCTGAGGCAATATTTTTCTTGTGCTTCATTGTCCATATAAATATTAGCACATAAATCATCAGATTATAGATATTTTAAGGTCCAAATTGCACCAAATAATGAAGTTCTGCTCTAATATACAGGTAGAAACCGTACAGATAGTTTAGTAAAGAGCAATTTAGTAAATGTATTAATGTACATTTCTGCATTAATTCTTCAGGTCAAAAAGAGCGACATTTAAGGATTAAAGAGGGACAGAGGGACATGGGTCAAAAAGAGGGACTGTCCCTCCGAAAGAGGGACACTTGGGAGGTATGCATCATCTATTCTAGTCCGAGAGTCTCCATGTATCCCCGACTTTGATCCGGTGTCCTGGGAAGATCCAGTCTGATATCCTGAGACTGTGACGAGCTCGGATGAAGGCGGTGGACACGTTGTGCCGGATGCTGTTCTGCTGCCGCGGAGGACGTGTGGACGGCAGATCTGCAGGGACCGGGGGCCACTTTGAACTTATAAAAGGCTCCTTTGAACGGGGGACGGGTGAGGAAGCTGCAGGAAGAGGAGTCGGAGAGGTTTGTGCTTACTCGGAGCTTTGGACAGCGTTCCTCGCTGTGCGGACAGGTGGCCACGGCAAATACGGTTCCTGCCAATTTCTAAAGTTACACATTTGTCCAGTAAAACAAGCATCCTGATCCGGGTGAGCAGGCAGGGCACGCTCCAGGGGCCCCCGAGCACGCAGATTAAATATCACTGATTCTGCAGCCGGGGCCGAGCGGAGGCCTCAACCAGCACAAACCCTCAGCCTCTTCCTGTCCTCAGAAGAGCAGGATAATAGGAGTCGTCCCCGGAGAGGCGGCAGGACACGTGTTCTGCACATTTACTGGAATGTTCTTGAAGGATCCAGACAAAAGAACTTGTGTCCAATCCAAAAAGTCCCAGATACTGAGGCTGATGGAGATACCTTCATGGGTGGAAGGGTCAGCAGGGACGGGGCGACCACAGATACTGAGGCTGATGGAGATACCTTCATGGGTGGAAGGGTCAGCAGGGACGGGGCGACCACAGATACTGAGGCTGATGGAGATACCTTCATGGGTGGAAGGGTCAGCAGGGACGGGGGACCACAGATACTGAGGCTGATGGAGATACCAGGGTGGAAGGGTCAGCAGGGACGGGGCGACCACAGATACTGAGAGCTGGGTGGAAAGGGTCAGCCTTCATGGGTGGAAGGGTCAGCAGGGACGGGGCGACCACAGATACTGAGGCTGATGGCCTTCATGGGTGGAAGGGTGCAGACGGGCGACCACAGATACTGAGGCTGATGGAGATACCTTAATGGGTGGAAGGGTCAGCAGGGACCGGGCGACCACAGATACTGAGGCTGATGGAGATACCTTCATGGGGGAAGGGTCAGGGGACGGGGCGACCAAGATACTGAGGCTGATGGAGATACCTTCATGGGTGGAAGGGTCAGCAGGGACGGGCGACCACAGATACTGAGGCTGATGGAGATACCTTCATGGGTGGAAGGGTCAGCAGGGACGGGCGACCACAGATACTGAGGCTGATGGAGATACTTCATGGGTGGAAGGGTCAGCAGGGACGGGGCGACCACAGATACTGAGGCTGATGGAGATACCTTCATGGGTGGAAGGGTAGCAGGGACGGGCGACCACAGATACTGAGGCTGAATGGAGATACCTTAATGGGTGGAAAGGGTCAGCAGGGACGGGGCGACCACAGATACTGAGGCTGATGGAGATACCTTGATGGGGGTGGAAGGGTCAGCAGGGACGGGGCGACCACAGATACTGAGGCTGATGGAGAATACCTTCATGGGTGGAAGGGTCAGCCAGGGACGGGGCGACCACAGATACTGAGGCTGATGGAGATACCTTCATGGGTGGAAGGGTCCAGCAGGGACGGGGCGCCACAATACTAAGGCTGATGGAGATACCTTGATGGGTGGAAGGGTCAGCAGGGACCGGGGACCACAGATACTGAGGCTGATGGAGATACCTTAATGGGTGGAAGGGTCAGCAGGGACGGGGCGACCACAGATACTGAGGCTGATGGAGATACCTTCATGGGTGGAAGGGTCAGCAGGGACGGGGCGACCACAGATACTAAGGCTGATGGAGATACCTTGATGGGTGGAAGGGTCAGCAGGGACGGGGCGACCACAGCAGTCGTCAGACGTATCTTAATATCGCCGATCTCCACTTTTATCATCGGAAACTTCCACCAGGAAACACTGGATGTGATATTCTGAAGGACGAGACGCTGCGGACTGGGATTTCTGGGAGTTATTGCCGCTGCTAAATATTGTAGAATTCACATAAGAAGATAAACTGACCGCAGCGAGAACAGCTGCACAGACGACGACATAATCTGAACGTGAAATGTCACAAAAATATCAGATAAAAAATAAAAATAAATAAAAGTCACCAACATATAAAATAATTAATAAAAATACAAATCATACATAAGAATAAACAATACTAATAACTTCCTGAATATTGTGAGATCAGAAAGAATTGTAATAATATCTGAAGAAAGTCCAAAGTAACAGAAGAATCTTCCCCCATCCCCTCAATGTACGTAAGAGCTGCTCGTCAGTGGCAGCTCCAGGACCATCATACAATATTCTTCTGTATGTTAAGAACAGCGTGGCCGTTTTTACTATGAAAAATATGGCGGCACGTTCTGTATGTTCATATCTCGGTAAATAACAGTAATGAATGAGGACGCTGCTCTCACCTCTGTTTTATAATCTGTATGTAGTGAGCTCCCTCTAGTGGTGACTGTATAATCTGTATGTAGTGAGCTCCCTCTAGTGGTGGCTGTATAATCTGTATGTAGTGAGCTCCCTCTAGTGGTGACTGTATAATCTGTATGTAGTGAGCTCCCTCTAGTGGTGGCTAGTGGTGACTGTATAATCTGTATGTAGTATGTGAGCTCCCTCTAGTGGTGACTGTGCTGTATAATCTGTATGTAGTGAGCTCCCTCTAGTGGTGGACTGTATAATCTGTATGTAGTGAGCTCCCTCTAGTGGTGGCTGTATAATCTGTATGTAGTGAGCTCCCTCTAGTGGTGGCTGTATAATCTGTATGTAGTGAGCTCCTCTAGTGGAGTGGTGACTGTATAATCTGTATGTAGTGAGCTCCCTCTAGTGGTGGCTGTATAATCTGTATGTAGTGAGCTCCCTCTAGTGGTGGCTGTATAATCTGTATGTAGTGAGCTCCCTCTAGTGATGACTGTATAATCTGTATGTAGTGAGCTCCTCTAGTGATGACTGTATAATCTGTATGTAGTGAGCTCCCTCTAGTGGTGGCTGTATAATCTGTATGTAGAGAGCTCCCTCTAGTGGTGGCTGTATAATCTGTATGTAGTGAGCTCCTCTAGTGATGACTGTATAATCTGTATGTAGTGAGCTCCCTCTAGTGGTGGCTGTATAATCTGTATGTAGAGAGCTCCCTCTAGTGGTGGCTGTATAATCTGTATGTAGTGAGCTCCCTCTAGTGGTGACTGTATAATCTGTATGTAGTGAGCTCCCTCTAGTGGTGGCTGTATAATCTATATGTAGTGAGCTCCCTCTAGTGGTGGCTGTATAATCTGTATGCAGTGAGCTCCCTCTAGTGGTGGATGTATAACCTGTATGTAGTGAGCTCCCTCTAGTGGTGGCTGTATAATCTGTATGTAGTGAGCTCCCTCTAAGTGGTGACTGTTAATCTGTATGTAGTGAGCTCCTCTAGTGGTGGCTGTATAATCTATATGTAGTGAGCTCCCTCTAGTGGTGGCTGTATAATCTGTATGCAGTGAGCTCCCTCTAGTGATGACTGTATAATCTATATGTAGTGAGCTCCTCTAGTGGTGACTGTATAATCTGTATGTAGTGAGCTCCCTCTAGTATAAGTGTGTAGTGTAGCTGTTCCTCTAGTGGTGGCTGTATAATCTGTGTAGTGAGCTCCCTCTAGTGTGGCTGTATAATCTGTAGTAGTGAGCTCCCTCTAGTGGTGGCTGTATAATCTGTATGTAGTGAGCTCCCTCTAGTGGTGGCTGTATAATCTGTATGTAGTGAGCTCCCTCTAGTGGTGACTGTATAATCTGTATGTAGTGAGCTCCCTCTAGTGGTGGCTGTATAATCTGTATGTAGTGAGCTCCTTCTAGTGGTGGCTGTATAATCTGTATGTAGTGAGCTCCCTCTAGTGGTGACTGTATAATCTGTATGTAGTGAGCTCCCTCTAGTGGTGGCTGTATAATCTGTATGTAGTGAGCTCCTCTAGTGGTGGCTGTATAATCTGTATGTAGTGAGCTCCCTCTAGTGGTGGCTGTATAATCTGTATGTAGTGAGCTCCCTCTAGTGGTGGCTGTATAATCTGTATGTAGTGAGCTCCCTCTAGTGGTGGCTGTATAATCTGTATGTAGTGAGCTCCCTCTAGTGGTGACTGTATAATCTGTATGTAGTGAGCTCCCTCTAGTGGTGGCTGTATAATCTGTATGTAGTGAGCTCCCTTCTAGTGGTGACTGTATAATCTGTATGTAGTGAGCTCCCTCTAGTGGTGGCTGTATAATCTGTATGTAGTGAGCTCCCTCTAGTGGTGGCTGTATATATCTGTATGTAGTGAGCTCCCTCTAGTGGTGGCTGTATAATCTGTATGTAATCTGTATGTAGTGAGCTCCCTCTAGTGGTGGCTGTATAATCTGTATGTAGTGAGCTCCCTCTAGTGGTGGCTGTATAATCTGTATGTAGTGAGCTCCATCTAGTGGTTGGCTGTATAATCTGTATGTAGCGAGCTCCCTCTAGTGGTGGCTGTATAATCTGTATGTAGTGAGCTCCCTCTAGTGGTAGCTGTATAATCTGTATGTAGTGAGCTCCCTATAGTGGTGGCTGTATAATCTGTATGTAGTGAGCTCCCTCTAGTGGTGACTGTATAATCTGTATGTAGTGAGCTCCCTCTAGTGGTGGCTATATAATCTGTATGTAGTGAGCTCCCTAGTGGTGACTGTATAATCTGTATGTAGTGAGCTCCCTCTAGTGGTGGCTGTATAACCTGTATGTAGTGAGCTCCCTCTAGTGGTGTCTGTATAATCTGTATGTAGTGAGCTCCCTCTGGTGGTGACTGTATAATCTGTATGTAGTGAGCTCCCTCTAGTGGTGGCTGTATAATCTGTATGTAGTGAGCTCCCTCTGGTGGTGACTGTATAACATGTATGTAGTGAGCTCCCTCTAGTGGTGGCATTATAATCTGTCTGTAGTGAGCTCCCTCTAGTGGTGGCTGTATAATCTGTATGTAGTGAGCTCCCTCTAGTGGTGGCTGTATAATCTGTATGTAGTGAGCTCCCTCTAGTGGTGACTGTATAATCTGTATGTAGTGAGCTCCCTCTAGTGGTGGCTGTATAATCTTTATGTATTGAGCTCCCTCTAGTGGTGGCTGTATAATCTGTATGTAGTGAGCTCCCTCTAGTGGTGGCTGTATAATCTGTATGTAGTGAGCTCCCTCTGGTGGTGACTGTATAATCTGTATGTAGTGAGCTCCCTCTAGTGGTGGCTGTATAATCTGTATGTAGTGAGCTCCCTCTAGTGGTGGCTGTATAATCTGTATGTAGTGAGCTCCCTCTAGTGGTGGCTGTATAATCAGTATGTAGTGAGCTCCCTCTAGTGGTGGCTGTATAATCTGTATGTAGTGAGCTCCCTCTGTGGTGACTGTATAATCTGTAATCTGTATGTAGTGAGCTCCTTCTAGTGGTGGCTGTATAATCTGTATGTAGTGAGCTCCTCTGGTGGTGACTGTATAATATGTATGTAGTGAGCTCCCTCTAGTGGTGATTATAATCTGTATGTAGTGAGCTCCCTCTAGTGGTGACTGTATAATCTGTATGTAGTGAGCTCCCTCTAGTGGTGTCTGTATAATCTGTATGTAGTGAGCTCCCTCTAGTGGTGACTGTATAATCTGTATGTAGTGAGCTCCCCTCTAGTGGTGGCTGTATAATCTGTATGTAGTGAGCTCCCTCTAGTGGTGACTGTATAATCTGTATGTAGTGAGCTCCCTCTAGTGGTGACTGTATAATCTGTATGTAGTGAGCTCCCTCTAGTGGTGGCTGTATAATCTGTATGTAGTGAGCTCCCTCTAGTGGTGGCTGTATAATCTGTATGTAGTGAGCTCCCTCTAGTGGTGACTGTATAATCTGTATGTAGTGAGCTCCCTCTAGTGGTGGCTGATATGTATAATACGTAAACCTCGTACATATAATTGATTCAATTATCAATGAAGCAATACAGAACAGAAAATATCAGAAACATCTTATCCGGGCAGCATCAGCTCTATAAACTCCACAGAACTTTCTACATAACGACCTGTGATATATACAATATAACAATACACTGTACAGTGTAACGCAGCAGGTGATATTTTCCATTATAAATCTTCCCCCTAAAATCCTGATGCACTGTGTCCAGGTGACGACTCGGTGACCCTCAGTCATGTCTATATTTTCTATGTACTAATATTTCAGTCCTGATTTCCACATTGTTTAGTGATGTCCGTAAAAGGGGCGGGGCCCTGACAACCTCTAATCACCTCAGTCAGTGTTCGCTCAGTGATTTCCATCAGTGATTTCTGAGCCATAACCGCAGAACAGAAGCAGATCTCTCCTTTATGCCTTATCTCCATGGAGGCTCCATTCCTGGTTTTGCCTCACAATCACTGATGGAAATCACTGAGCAAACACTGAAGTGTGAATGAGGCCTAATACCCGTAGACCTGACATTATAGTAGGATATTCTGTGGGGTCACCATTTATTTAGGGCTGTCGCTTCTCCTCCGTTTTTCTGTCACCTTGCAGTGCCCGTTGTGGCCTGCAGGGGTCGCTGCCGCTCTGATCATTTCTTCAGGGATTTGGCGGCTTCACGTACAGTTATTTTTCTTCTTGTGATTTTGCTCTTTCTGCCAATGATCTCACAGTGGAAATATTGTGTTGGTGAAGGGAAGGAACGGCTGGAAGATTTTGTCCTCCGGGGTCCTGCCCTGCGGTCACCACCGGGGGCGCTGCTGTTTTCTGCTCTATGCCCACAGACCTTGTGGTATATGACACTTATATCTATACAATGTGGTGCTGTCGTCGGTCCGTCCTGGAGGGGCCCTTTAGGGCCTGATAAGTGAGGCACTAGACACCGATTCTGGGGGAGGAGCTTCTTCATGTGGCCCCTCCTCCTGCCAGAGTCCCAAAACTTCATTAACCCTCAGTCAGACTCCTCACACCCATTACAGTATTAACAGCAGCACACATCTCTCCGAACCTGAGCTCTATTTTTCCATACACTGATACATTGTAACAGATCATCAGCTTTGATTGTGTTTTGTAACTACTCTGTTTTCAAGATCTCCGTTTGCTGTCAGTAAATGAAAACATTCAGTATCTTTGTTTAGAGACTGAATCCTGCCCTGACGAGTCCTGATGACACAGCTGAAGTTTGGTTACAATGTATGTAAAACCTGATTTCTTTACTGTAAGCGGAACACAGACGATACATTGTAACAGTTCACACCTGTGTGCTCAATATATCATTATTTTCTGGATCTCTGCTTGCTGTCAATGAATGAACATTAAATACCTGCATTTTACGGTTGGAAACCTGACCTAGTCCTACTCATACAGCTGAGGGTTTGCTACAATGTATCCCCCTTGGGCAGTCCTGAGTTGTTCGGGCATGTGGTGGACAAGTGAAGGTGAACACGATAAAAACTACTTCCGTCCCCCACTATAAACGTTCCCTGTGGCAGCCCTTTGATGACGTGGACGCTACATGGATGGAATACACCGAACTGATGGGGGCGCTACAATGGTAAATTTATACATACGGTTATCAGTCTTAAAGGGTTTCTGTCACCAGTTTTTTCGGTATGAATCAGGCTGACATTAGAGATGTGCTAATGTCACCTGATTCCAAATATATATCTGTTTTATTTACTGGTGCCCCGATTTTTATATAAAATGAACTTTTATTTTATGCTAATAAGGCCTCTAGGTGCAATGGGCGTTACCCCTGCTCCTAGAGGCTCTGTTGATTGACAGGACCAGGCAGAGAAGAAACACTCCATTCACCATAGCTTGCAAGGACCTTCAATGATGTCATGACCATGTGATCAGTCACATGGTTAGGAGGAGACAGGCTATTTGTGTGACTGATCACATGGTCATGACATCATTGAAGGTCCTTGCAAGCTATGGTGAATGGAGTGTTTCTTCTCTGCCTGGTCCTGTCAATCAACAGAGCCTCTAGGAGCAGGGGTAACGCCCATTGCACCTAGAGGCCTTATTAGCATAAAATAAAAGTTCATTTTATATAAAAATGGGGGCACCAGTAAATAAAACAGATATATATTTGGAATCAGGTGACATTAGCACATCTCTAGTGTCAGCCTGATTCACACCGAAAAAACTAGTGACAGAAACCCTTTAAATCTACGCTCATTGATGTTGTAGTCAGGATCCTCAGGGGCGGTGCTAGGGGTGTAACAAAGGACCTAAGGACCATCCTAGAGCAGCACCTGTAGAAGCTCCCACCCTGACCACCACCTGCAGAGAGTCCTGGATCAGAAGGATTGATGGTTCCTTCAATCTCCTCCTCTGCACCTTCTCCTTCTTACCTCACATCATCCACATTCATGGATATGGGCCCCTCACAGGGCCCCTTAGTTGTCATGTCTGCTACCATAGACGCCTGTGCCTCTCTCCTGACAGATTTAACCCCGTAATCTACTCCAGGAGCTGAGGCTGGTGGTCAGTCTGGGGGGTCAGCGCAGAGTGTGTTCCTCCAGTGTCTGATTCCGTTATGTGTGTGAATCTGATGGGGATTATACTCCTACTTATTAGGGGCAGGTCCCCAATATGACCCTGTGACCCCCGGGGGTTCTGTCTCCTCCCTGGTCTCAGTGATGCCTCTGATGTAGCAGTGAAAAGTTGGGCCCCCAGAGACACCAGGGCCCGGGTGAGATTGGAGTCTCTCTACCTCCCATGGATCAGATGGCTACAGTCCATCCTAAAAACCCTCCTGACCTAATACTTCTCACAGCTGAGGGTTTGTTACAATAGATCAGTTTAGTTATAGACATCTCTCTCCTGTCCTGGTAATTTGCTATAACGTATCGGTCTGGAGAGCAGAGCGTTCAGAGGCTTCTACAGACTGGACACAACTGTAACAAACCTTCAGCTGTGAGAATTCTCAGGGTTTTGGTCTGTAGATGTAAATTAGAAAGATTCCAGTCACTGACAGTAAGCAGAGATGGTGGGAATAGAGACATAAGGCCCAGGTTTATGGTAACTTCTAGTGAGGACTAATCAGTGGCTTGTGGGGGCCCCCACTGTCCTAAGATTATGGGGCCCCCACTGTCCTGAGGTTCTGGGCCCCCACTGTCCTGAGGTTCTGGGGCCACCCACTGTCCTGAGGTTCTGGAGCCCCCACTGTCCTGAGGTTCTGGGCCCCCACTGTCCTAAGATTATGGGGCCCCCACTGTGCTTAGATTATGGGGCCCCCCACTGTCCTGAGGTTCTGGGGCCCCCCACTGTCCTGAGGTTCTGGGGCCCCCACTGTCCTGAGGTTCTGGGCCACCCACTTTCCTGAGGTTCTGGCCCCCACTGTCCTGAGGTCTGGGGCCCCCCACTGTCCTGAGGTTCTGGGGCCCCCCACTGTCCTGAGGTTCTGGGCCCACCCACTGTCCTGAGGTTCTGGGGCCCCCCACTGTCCTGAGGTTCTGAGGCCCCCCACTGTCCTGAGGTTCTGGGCCACCCACTGTCCTGAGGTTCTGGGGCCACCCACTGTCCTGAGGTTCTGGGGCCCCCCACTGTCCTGAGGTTCTGGGGCCCCCACTGTCCTGAGGTTCTGGGCCCCCCACTGTCGCTGAGGTTCTGGGCCCCCCACTGTCCTGAGGTTCTGGGGCCACCCACTGTCCTGAGGTTCTGGGCCACCCACTGTCCCTGAGGTTCTGGGGCCCCTACTGTCCTGAGGTTCTGGGCCCCCCACTGTCCTGAGGTTCTGGGCCCCCCACTGTCCTGAGGTTCTGGGCCCCCACTGTCCTGAGGTTCTGGGGCCCCTACTGTCCCGAGGTTTTGGGGTCAGATGGGTCGCTGCAGTTTTATTTTTCTTCTTTTGGGAAAGTCTTGTGACTTTGTGTTTGGAGACGGGGTCTGTGGTTTTGTGGAGGGGCGGTCCGCGAGGGGACGAGGTTCCTGACTCGTTACTCCTCTATTTTTGGGTCCCTGACAGATGGAGGTCGTCTATGTGCGTCTGTCCCTCACAGGAGGAGGGGACGCCATTCACCAGGGGCCCCTGGGGACGGCTGCCATACATTGTGCCTATAGGAGCTGAGCGCCATCTCATTAGAATAATAAAACCTACACAAAATGCAGATTCCTCTTCAGGGACGAGCGCCACGTGTCTGATTTACATAACTGCGAGCGGGGGATGTGCTCCGGCCAATATCGCAAATCCAGGATCGGAGCCTCCACAGACATAAGGTATAAGGGGAGGATCTGCCCCTGTTCTGTGGTTAAAGCCGCTCCTGGTTTCGGCTTCAAATCACTGACCGAACACTGACCGAACACTGACCGAACACTGACCGAACATTGAGGTCTAACAAAAGCTGGAAATGACACCTGGGAGCTGAGCCATGCAGGTAAGTATCAGAGACTGCGCTCCATCGTGGAACACAGTGCCACCCGCCGGAAATAGAGGCAGCGCTGCCCAAAATGAACAGGGCGCCGTCCAGGGGAAAGACGTCAGCGTCCCACCACAGAACGCACACCCTGAAGATACAGGAAATGGTACAGGCCACTATCTATAGCATTAAATAATGTGTGTGCGCCAAACCGTAAACGTACAGATGAAATAATACATAAAATACAAAAACGTAGATCTAAAAAGTACAAAATTAAATAAATAATTCATCATAAAAATTACAAAAATAAAATATCTTTTAAAAACTTGAAACCATCGAAAACCTCGCGGAAGAATCGCCATGAAAAAAAAAGGTCCTATACAGAGTCCAGAGATACTGTATGGCGCCAAACCTCGGGAGCGCTCACATCTCCGCCAGAAGAAAAAAAAAGAATCCTGTAAAAAAAAATGGAGTCCATTCTGTTTTTTTGTGTTCTTTTTGTGGCTCGTATGTGGAACCATTGATTTCAACAGGGCCGTGAAAAAATGGAAATGACTCCGCGAGTCCCTTCCGCAAAAAAATAGAACACGTCCTGTTCTTGTCCGGATTTCAGACAACGGATCCACAAAAAAACGGATACAATGCAGATGTCATCCAACTTTATTGTGTATTGGTGTTTTGCGGACTGTATAATACGTCGTCTGCAGGAGCCCTGAGCACATTTCCATCGTAGATCCGTTATTCTGTGCGCAGGACTTTTATTTCCATCTGTTCCGTTGGATCAGGAGAACTGAGAATAAAACGGAGATGTGAACGCGGCCTTAGAGGTTCGTCCAAGGTGAAGACGATTGACGGCCGTGTGATCGGAGTCACTGCTATTAACCACACCGGTCTCCGGCCTCTCTTACTGGTCTGGACTCCCTTTATATACTGGGACCACTCCATACTCCATACACTGTGTTGCGGTGTGGCGTCCCTCCTCCGTGTATTGGGGACTTTGTTTTAGGGGAGGCTTTACGCTTTTTCAGCCTGGGATCACTATACAGAGCTGCAGGTTTTGCTCTGGGCCCCTCACCATCATCCTGCGTGGTATCATATGACGGGGGAGGGGCGCTCTGTATACAGTCCTGTCTATGGATTATAGTGTCTATCAATAAGGATTATTACACTGCCCCGGAACGTTTGGTCGTAGCTTGTAATAAACCAATACGGTATATAATTAATAGGCCCTTTACATTGTCCATAATTGTAATATCTATCTACACCACGTTCCAGATTATTAGGCAGATTAATGTCATAAAGATCACGTGTTTTGTTCTTCTATGAACCTCATTGCTGGTCTTGTGTCTCGGGCTCTTTGATCACTGATCTCAGATACCTGTGATAATTAGTTTGCCCGGTGAGCCCAATGAAAGGAAAACTGGATTTTCCACAATATTAAGCAGGAAAAAGGATCTCTGCTGCCGAAAAGCATCAAACAGTGCAATGCCTCAGACAAGGGATGAAAACATTAGATGTTTCACAAAAACCTAAGCGTGATCATTGTACTGTGAAGAGATTTGTGGCTGATTCCGAGCACAGACGTGTCCGTGCTGATAAAGGCAGAATGAGGAAGGTTTCTGCCAGACAAGTTCATCGGATTAAGAGAGCAGCTGCTAAAAAGCCATTACAAACCAGCAAACAGGTATGTGAAGCTGCTGGTGCCTCTGGAGTCCCTCCAACCTCAAGGTGTAGGATCCTTCAAAGGCTTGCTGTGGGGCATAAACCTACTATTCGGCCCCTAACCAGTGCTCACAAGCAGACACAGCTGCACTGGGCCCAGACATACAGAAGACTTGTTTACTGATGAGAGTCGTGCAGCCCTGGATGGAGTAGTGGATGGTTGGTGGATGGCCACCATGTCCCAACAAGGCTGCCACATCAGCAAGGAGGTGGAGGAGTCATGTTTTAGGCCGGAATCATGGGAGAGAGCTGGTCGGCCCCTTTAGGGTTCCTGAAGGTGTGAAAATGACCTCTGCAGTATATAGAGTTTCTGACAGACAACTTTCTTCCATGGTACAAAAAGCAGAAACTTCAGGAGCAAAATCATCTTCATGCTGACAATGCACCATCTCCTGCTGCAGAGAAGACCTCTGTGCCATTGGCTGCTATGGGCAGGAGATAAAGTCATGGTGTGGCCTCCATCTTCCCCTGACCTCAACCCTATAGAGAACCTTTGGAGAATCATCAAGTAAAAGATCTATGAGGTGGGAGGCAGCAGCTCTGGGGGCTATTCTGACATCAAGCAGAAACTCTCCAAAAACTCACAAGTTCAATGGATGCAAGAATTGTGAAGGTGACATCAGGGAAGGGTTCCTATAGTAACATGTAACTTGGCCTACTGTCATGTGGTGTATACGGGTGTTTTGGGTATACGGTATTATATGACTGTCATGCGGTGTATACAGGTGTATTATATGACCGTCATGTGGTGTATACGGGTGTATTCTATGACCGTCATGTGGTGTATATGGGTGTATTATATCACTGTCATGCGGTGTATACGGGTGTATTATATGACCATCATATGGTGTATACGGTTGTATTATATGACTGTCATGTGGTGTATACGGTTGTTTTATATGACAGTGTGTATATAGTCATGTGGTGTATCATGGGTGTATACAGGTTATATTATCTGTCATGTGGTTATATTTGTCATGCGGTGTATACGGGTGTATTATATTACTGTATATGTCATGTGTAACGGGTGTATTATATGGTGTATTGTATTAATATGATGCGGTGTATACATGTATATTACTGTCATGTGGTGTATACAGGTGTATTATATGATGCGTCATGTGGTGTATACGGGTGTATTATATTACTGTCAATGTGGTGTATACTGGGTGTATTATATTACTGTCATGTGCTGTATACAGGTGTATTATATGACCGTCATGCGGTGTATACAGGTGTATTATATTACTGTCATGTGGTGTATACAGGTGTATTATATGACGTCATGCGGTGTATACAGGTGTATTATATTATGTCATGTGGTGTATACATGTATTATATGTCATGCGGTGTATACGGGTGTATACGTCATGCGTGTATTGTATATTACAGTCATGCGGTACGGGTGTATTATATGATTGTATGGGTGTATACATGTATACGGTGTATACGGGTGTATTATATGACAGTCATGTGGTGTATATGTATACAGGTTATATGACCGTCATGCGGTGTATACGGGTGTATTATATGTCATGTATGGTGTGTATACGGTGTATTATATGACAGTCATGCGGTGTATACGGTGTATTATATGACCGTCAGCGTGTATTACGGTGTATTGTCATGTGGTGTATACGGTGTATTTATATGACAGTCATGCGGTGTATACGGGTGTATATATGACGTCATGCGGTGTATGCGGGTGTGTATTATATGATATATGACGTCATGCGGTGGGTATACAGGTGTATTATATGACAGTCATGTGGTGTATACGGGTGTATTATATGACCGTCATGCGGTGTATACGGGTGTATTATATGACCGTCATGTGCTGTATACGGGTGTATTATATGACCATCATGCGGTGTATACGGGTGTATTATATGACCGTCATGCGGTGTATACGGGTGTATAATATTACCGTCATGCAGTGTATACGGGTGTACAATATTACCGTCATGCGGTGTATACGGGTGTATTATATGACCGTCATGCGGTGTATACGGGTGTATTATATGACCGTCATGCGGTGTATACGGGTGTATTATATGACCGTCATGCGGTGTATACGGGTGTATTATATGACTGTCATGTGGTGTATACGGGTGTATTATATGACCGTCATGCGGTGTATACAGGTGTATTATATGACAGTCATGTGGTGTAAACGGGTATATTATATTACTGTCATGCGGTGTATACGGGTGTAATATATGACTGTCATGTGGTGTATATGGGTGTATTATATGACCGTCATGCGGTGTATACGGGTGTATTATATGACCGTCATGCGGTGTATACGGGTGTATTATATGACGGGTGTATACGGGTATATATGACCGTCATACGGTGTATACAGGTGTATTATATGACAGTCATGTGGTGTAAACGGGTATATTATATTACTGTCATGCGGTGTATACGGGTGTAATATATGACTGTCATGTGGTGTATATGGGTGTATTATATGACCGTCATGCGGTGTATACGGTGTATTATATGACCGGGGTGTATATGTATTATATGACCGTCATGCGGTGTATACGGGTGTATTATATGACTGTCATTGGTGTATACGGGTGTATTATATGACCGTCATCATACCGGTGTAAAGGGTTATATACATGGTCATGTGTGTTACGGGATTATATTACCGTCATGCGGTGTATACGGGTGTAATATATGACTGTCAATGGGTGTATATGGGTGTATTATATGACCGTTGTATGTAATGCGGTGTATACGGTGTATTATAATGCGGTGTATAACGGGTGTATTATATGACGGTGTATACATATATGACATATGTGTGTACGGGTGTATTATATGACCGTCATGCGGTGTATACGGGTGTATTATATGACCGTCATGCGGTGTTGTGTATACATGGGTGTATATATATGACATGTATGCATTTGTATTATATGACGTCATGTGTGTATATCGGGTGTATTATATGACCGTCATGTGGTGTATACGGGTGTATTATATGACAGTCATGCGGTGTATACGGGTGTATTATATGACCGTCATGACACTGTATACGGTGTATTATATGACAGTCATGCGTGTATACGGGTACAGTGTATTGTATATGACCGTCATGCGGTGTATACAGGTGTATTATATGACATGCGGTCATGCGGTCATGTGTGTGGTGTATACGTATATGACCGTCATGTGGATACGGTGTATTGATAGTCATGCGGTGTATACGGTGATGCGGTGTATACGGGTGTATATATGACCGTCATGCGCTGTATTACGGGTGTATTATATGACCATCATGCGGTGTATACGGGTGTATTTATAGACATTACCATACCGTCATGGTGTATACGGGTGTATTAATATGACCGTCATGTGGTGTATACGGTGTATTATACGTCATGGTGTAACGGTGTATTATATGACCGTCATGCGGTGTATACGGGTGTATTATATGACCGTCATGTGGTGTATACGGGTGTATTATATGACCGTCATGTGGTGTATACGGGTGTATTATATGACCGTCATGCGGTGTATACGGGTGTATATATGACCGTCATGTGGTGTATACGGGTGTATATATGACTGTCATGTGGTGTATACGGGTGTATTATATGACCGTCATGTGTGTATACGGGTGTATTATATGACCGTCATGCTGGTGTATACGGGTGTATATATGACCGTCATGCGGTGTATACGTCATGGTGTATTATTATACCGACCGTTCATGTGTATACGCTGTATACGGGTGTATTATATATGACCATCATGCGGTGTATACGGGTGTATAATATTACCGTCATGCAGTGTATACGGGTGTACAATATTACCGTCATGCGGTGTATACGGGTGTATTATATGACTGTCATGTGGTGTATACGGGTGTATTATATGACCGTCATGCGGTGTATACGGGTGTATTATATGACCGTCATGTGGTGTATACAGGTGTATTATATGACAGTCATGTGGTGTATACGGGTGTATTATATTACTGTCATGTGGTGTATACGGGTGTATTATATGACAGTCATGCTGTGTATACGGGTGTATTATATGACCGTCATGCGGTGTATACGGGTGTATTATATGACGCAATGCGGTGTATATGGGTGTATTGTATTATGACGTCGTGTATACATGTGTGGTGTATACGGGTGTATTATATGACCGTCATGTGTGTATACGGGTGTATTATACAGTCATGTGGTGTATATGGGTGTATTATATGACTGTCATGTGGTGTATACAGGTGTATTATATAACCGCATGCGGTGTATGCGGTGTATATATGGTATGTGGGTGTATTATATGCAGTCATGTGGTGTATACAGGTGTATTATATGACCGTCATGTGGTGTATACGGGTGTATTATATGACCGTCATGGTATACGGTGTATACGGGTGTATTATATGACGGTATTATTACGTCATGCGTGTATACGGGTATTAACGGGTGTATACGGTGTATATGACTGTCATGTGGTGTATACGGGGTATTATACGTCATGTGGTGTAATACGGGTGTATTATATGACCGTCATGTGTATACGGGTGTATTATATCGTCATGGGTGTATTTGTATATTACGTCATGTATACGGGTGTATTATATGACCGTCATGTATATGACGTGTGTATATTATATGACCGTCATGTGGCGTGGTGTATATATGACCATGTATGTGTATACGGGTGTCACGGGTGTATTATCATGCGCTGTAAACGGTGTATTATATATGACCGTCATGTGGTGTATACGGGTGTTATACCGTCATGTGGGGTGTATTATATGACCGTCATGGGTGTATATTGTATACTGTCATGTGGTGTATACGGTGTATGTATATTACTGTCATGTGGTGTATACGGGTGTATTTTGACCGTATGGTGTATTATATAACGTCACTGGTGTATTATATGACCGTACGTGGGTACCGTACGTGGTGTATTATATGACCGTCACGTGGTGTATTATATGACGTCACGTGGTGTATTATATGACCGTCACGTGGTGTATTATAGTACATCGCTGATATGTTATGTAGACAGATATTCTGTTTTCTTTGCATGTATTATTTTTTGGATACATTGTATCAGTTACTTCCTGTGACTTCTCTGGTGATACAATGTAACATTTTAATTTATCTTGTAGCATTAACGGTCAACAGAAGGGAAGCGGCGGCTCCCACCGAGAGCAATCACCGAAATCATCAGCGCGGGATCGTTCTATATTCAACAATCAGATCTCCGTGAAGAACCCGCCGGTCGGACCTCTCCCTCACACGAGGAGCCTCATTAGTATCCAAAGGTTAATTCAATCACAACGTAGAGGCTTCTTAATAAACGTACAATAACCGTGGATACGGCGCGTACTGCGGGAAGTGCACCAACATCAGTCACCGGGCGACACAATCACGTTTATAGCGCAAAGCTTTTCGTAATGGTGTCGCAGTGCGGCTGTTGTCATAGTAATCGCACGTCACAGTGTGACACCATGGACTATAATTACAAAAAATGTTGCGTGACACGTCAGTGTAGCTGTATCCTTTTACTGTCAGTGTATCTACCTCCTATAGAGGGCGGTGCGGCCTGTGATCACTGTCAGTGTATCTACCTCCTATAGAGGGCTGTGATCACTGTCAGTGTATCTACCTCCTATAGAGGGCGGTGCGGCTGTGATCACCTGTCAGTGTATCTACCTCCTGTGATCAGTCACTGGCGTGTGTGATGTGTCCTGTCAGTGTGATCAGTGTATCTGTCAGTGTATCTACCTCCTATAGCAGTGTCACTGTCAGTGTATCTACCTCCTATAGAGGCGGTGCGGCCTGTGATCACTGTCAGTGTATCTCCTAAGAGGGCGGTATCACTGTATGTATCCTCCTATAGATGGCGTGCGGCCTGTGATCACTGTCAGTTGTATCCCTCCTATAGATGGCGGTGTGATCACTGTCAGTGTATCTACCTCCTATAGATGGCGGTGCGGTCCTGTGATCACTGTCAGTGTATCTACCTCCTATAGAGGGGGCGGCCTGTGATTGCTGTCAGTGTATCTACCTCCTATAGACGCGGTGCGGCCTGTGATCACTGTCAGTGTAGTGTGTGATCACCTCCTCCTATAGACAGCGGTGCGGCCTGTGATCACTGTCAGTGTATTACCTCCTATAGATGGCAGTGCGGCCTGTGATCACTGTCAGTGTATCTACCTCCTATAGACAGCGGTGCAGCCTGTGATCACTGTCAGTGTATCTTACCTCCTATAGACTGCGGTGCCGGCTGGTGCGGCCTGTGATCACTGTCAGTGTATCTACCTCTATAGATGGTGCAGCCTGTGATCACTGTCAGTGTATCTACCCTCCTATAGACAGTGGCGGCCTGTGATCACTGTCAGTGTCTACCTCCTATACACGTGGTCATCAACGGCGGTGCTGTGATCACTGTCAGTGTATCCTACCTGATAGATTGGTGCGGCCTGTGATCACTGTCAGTGTATCTACCTCCTATAGATGGTGCGGCCTGTGATCGGTGCTGTGGTCACTGTGATCACTGTCAGTGTATCTACCTCCTATAGAACTGCGTGCGGCCTGTGATCACTGTCAGTGTATCTACCTCCTATAGATGGTGCGGCCTGTGATCACTGTCAGTGTATCTACCTCCTATAGACAGCGGTGCGGCCTGTGATCTGTCAGTGTATCTACCTCCTATAGATGTGCAGCGGTCGGCCTGTGATCACTGTCAGTGTATCTACGCTCCTATAGACTGGCAGTGGCGGCCTGTGATCACTGTCAGTGTATCTACTACTCTATAGATGCGTGCGGCCTGTGATCACTGTCAGTGTATCTACCTCCTATAGACAGCGTGGTGCGGCCTGTGATCACTGTCAGTGTATCTACCTCCTATAGACAGCGGTGTGATCACTGTCAGTGTATCTACCTCCTATAGATGCAGTGCGGTCTGTGATCACTGTCAGTGTATCTACCTCCTATAGATGGTGCGGCTATGTGATCACTGTCAGTGTATCTACCTCTACAGCGGTCCTATAGAGTGTGCGTGTGATCACGTCAGTGTATCCTGTGGCATCACTGTCAGTGTATCTACCTCCTATAGACGGCGGTGGCGCCTGTGATCACTGTCAGTGTATCTACCTCCTATAGACGGCGGTGCGGCCTGTGATCACTGTCAGTGTATCTACCTCCTATAGACTGCGGTGCGGCCTGTGATCACTGTCAGTGTATCTACCTCCTATAGATGCAGTGCGGCTGTGATCAACTGTCGTGTACGGCCTGACACTGTCATCATTAGACGGTGCGGCTGTGATCACTGTCAGTGTATCTACCTCCTATAGACGGTGCGGCCTGTGATCACTGTCAGTGTATCTACCTCCTATAGACGGTGGTGCGCAGTGCGGCCTGTGATCACTGTCAGTGTATCTACCTCCTATAGACGTATCGGTGCGGCCTGTGATCACTGTCAGTGTATCTACCTCCTATAGACGGTGTATCGGTGCGGCCTGTGATCACTGTCAGTGTATCTACCTCCTATAGATCACTGTCGGTGCGGCCTGTGATCACTGTCAGTGTATCTACCTCCTATAGACAGCAGGTGCGGCCTGTGATCACTGTCAGTGTATCGACTGCGGCCTGTGATCACTGTCAGTGTAATCTACCTCCTATAGAACGGGTGCGGCCTGTGATCACTGTCAGTGTATCTACCTCCTATAGACGCGTGCGGCCTGTGATCACTGTCAGTGTATCTACTCTCCTATAGACGGCGGTGCGGCCTGTGATCACTGTCAGTGTATCTACCTCCTATAGATGGCAGTGCGGCCTGTGATCACTGTCAGTGTATCTACCTCCTATAGACGGCAGTGCGGCCTGTGATCACTGTCAGTGTATCTACCTCCTATAGACAGTGCGGCCTGTGATCACTGTCAGTGTATCTACCTCCTATAGATGGGCCTGTGATCACTGGTGTACTACCAGTGCGCTGTGATCACTGTCAGTGTATCTACCTCCTAGTGTGTCACGCCGTGTGTCGCTTGGAGTTGGGGGGCTCACGCCCAGTTGGAGCCGGTGACACATACAAGGCTCCTTCTTCTGTCTTAGACGCCTCCGTACATGACTGTCTCTGTATTTCGGTCTGTAAATCACGTATCCTGGCGGTCGCGCTCCTGAGTGATCTGCACTTTTCTCGCTCCCGTCAGTAGAAGTGATTCTCCTCATCCACGATCTGGGCAAGGACCGGACGTGTAATTTTCAGGATATACAGACACATGGACGACGTGCGCTGAGCGGCTCCGTGTACACAGAATCCGTGGATCTGCTGCTCTTACTCTTCATCCGTCGCCAGCATTAATCGCCGTCTGACTTGCTGCCAACACGTGCGGCGCAGACCTTCCCCGTGGATCCAGTTTGACCGTTTTCGGAGCCTCCAGCAGTTCTCAGCATCTTCTCATTTTCCAATAAATTACTTCTCCAGCCAATTAGTGTCGCTGTTAATTACTCGCTCCGCACCGGATGAGAATCGCGTCTGAAGGAGAAAAACTCGGAAGACAAAGAACCTGGTTCTGCAGAGATTTCCTGCCTGACTCCGGAGCCGATGTCCAGACGTGTGCTCTGTTATCAGACGACTCGTCACATCCGAGGACTGGACACCGACACAAGTCTGTCAGTGCGACAATTCACATGAGCCCCGGAAGGACGAGTAAAGGGGCTGAAGACTTATGTCCAGAGTAAAGGGCTGAAGACTTATGTCCTGAGTAAAGGGGCTGAAGACTTATGTCCTGAGTAAAGGGGCTGAAGACTTATGTCCCGAGTAAAGGGGCTGAAGACTTATGTCCTGAGTAAAGGGGCTGAAGACTTATGTCCCGAGTAAAGGGGCTGAAGACTTATGTCCCGAGTAAAGGGGCTGAAGACTTATGTCCCGAGTAAAGGGGCTGAAGACTTATGTCCCGAGTAAAGGGGCTGAAGACTTATGTCCGAGTAAAGGGGCTGAAAGACTTATGTCCCGAGTAAAAGGGTTATGTCCCGAGTAAAGATGAAGACTTATGTCCCGAGTAAAGGGGCTGAAGACTTATGTCCCGAGTAAAGGGGCTGAAGACTTATGTCCCGAGTAAAGGGGCTGAAGACTTATGTCCCGAGTAAAGGGGCTGAAGACTTATGTCCCGAGTAAAAGGGGCTGAAGACTTATGTCCCGAGTAAAGGGGCTGAAGACTTATGTCCCGAGTAAAGGGGCTGAAGACTTATGTCCCGAGTAAAGGGGCTGAAGACTATGTCCCGAGTAAAGGGGCTGAAGACTTATGTCCCGAGTAAAGGGGCTGAAGACTTATGTCCCGAGTAAAGGGCTGAAGACTTATGTCCTGAGTAAAGGGCTGAAGACTTATGTCCGAGTAAAGGGGCTGAAGACTTATGTCCCGAGTAAAGGGGCTGAAGGGGAAGACTTATGTCCGAGTAAAGGGCTGAAAGACTTATGTCCCGAGTAAAGGGCTGAAGACTTATGTCCCGAGTAAAGGGGCTTGAAGACTTATGTCCCGAGTAAAGGGCTTAATGTCCGAGTAGAAGACTTATGTCCGAGTAAAGGGCTGAAGACTTATGTCCCGAGTAAAGGGGCTGAAGACTTATGTCCCGAGTAAAGGGCCTGAAGACTTATGTCCCGAGTAAAGGGGCTGAAGACTTATGTCCCGAGTAAAGGGGCTGAAGACTTATGTCCCGAGTAAAGGGGCTGAAGACTTATGTCCCGAGTAAAGAAGACTTATTCCCGAGTAAAGGGGGCTGAAGACTTATGTCCCGAGTAAACTTATGTCCCGAGTAAAGAGGCCTGAAGCTTATGTCCCGAGTAAAGGGGCCGAAGACTTATGTCCCGGGTAAAGGGGATGAAGACTTTTGCACATGTGAGATGTTATTTCCCCTCTCAGTAAATCATTGAAGATTTCTCACCTTCTCACTTTCTGGGAACTGATAGAACAAGGAGCGAGAGGAGAGAATGTGAGGACAGTGAGGGGTGTGAGGACTTATGTCCATGTAAGAGGGTGTGAGGACTTTCTGGATGCACTGTACATATAGTATAAACAGTACATTTTGGTGAGGGAGGTTTACTGCCTCTGAATGAAGGTACAGAGATCTCACTGACAGCAATCAGAGATCTTAAAATGGGGAGAAACAAAAACACAGTCTATTAGATGCCTGAAGATTTTTTTTACGTCTTGTTTTACGTGTCTCTGCCCCCGCGCTGGCCGCACATTACATACGTGTAGCTCTGTCGTGTGTAGCTCTGTCCTCGCCCCCGCGCTGGCCGCACATTACATACGTGTAGCTCTGTCCTCGCCCCCCGCGCTGGCCGCACATTACATACTGTGTGTACAGCTCTGTCCTCGCCCCGCACTGGCCGCACATTACATACGTGTAGCTCTGTCCTCGGCCCTGCACTGGCCCCACATTACATACGTGTAGCTCCTGTCCTCGCCCCCGCGCTGGCCGCACATTACATACGTGTAGCTCTGTCCTCGCCCCCGCGCTGGCCGCACATTACATACGTGTAGCTCTGTCCTCGCCCCCGCCGCTGGCCTGCACATACATACGTGTAGCTCTGTCCTCGCCCCGCGCACTGGCCGCACATTACATACGTGTAGCTCTGTCTCTCGGCCCGCGCTGGCCGCACATTACATACGTGTAGCTCTTCCTCGCCCGCGCTGGCCCGCACTTACATACGTGTAGCTCTTCCTCGCCCCGCGCTGGCCGCACATTACATACGTGTAGCTCTGTCCTCGCCCGCGCTGGCCGCACATTACATACGTGTAGCTCTGTCCTCGCCCCCGCGCTGGCCGCACATTACATACGTGTAGCTCTGTCCTCGCCCCCGCGCTGGCCGCACATTACATACGTGTAGCTCTGTCCTCGCCCCCCGCGCTGGCTGCACATTACATACGTGTAGCTCTGTCCTCGCCCCTGCGGCCGCACATGTGTAGCTCTGTCACATTACATACGTGTAGCTCTGTCCTCGCCCCGCGCTGGCCGCACATTACATACGTGTAGCTCTGTCCTCGCCCCGCGCTTTCATACGTGTAGCTCTGTCCTCGCCCCCGCGCTGGCCGCACATTACATACGTGTAGCTCTGTCCTCGCCCCCGCGCTGGCCGCACATTACATACGTGTAGCTCTGTCCTCGCCCCCGCGCTGGCCGCACATAACATACGTGTAGCTCTGTCCTCGCCCCTCCCCCTAGTGGATGTTTCCTGATAATGATAAATGTAAAATGTGGAAGAAAATGAAGCAGAAGTTATTTAAGAAGCGGCTGAGGAGCGCCCGCCTATAAATCACCGCGCCCGGAGCTGATCGGCGCTGACACTGTAATCACATGACCTCAGGTGCGCCAGATGTTGTACTGACACCGCCCGAAACGTGAGAAGACCTTCCACCCCGAGCTGTGAAGAATCGCACATGTCTGCGGCGGGGGAAACGCACTGACACGTCTGATGGTTCACAGAAGGGGGGCGTGAATCCATCATCTGGTTCACATCAGAAGCCACGCCCCCAACCGGCAGATTGTTCTACACGCCCTTTATTACTATTATGTATTGTCCATCCTACTGTTATAACCTTATCAGTCCTGTTATCACGTTACACAGATGTCGGGGGAGGGGGGGCAGCGGAATATTCTGTAATAAGAAGAAATCCTCAGAGAAAGATCAAGAAACAATTAAATTAAAGACTTTCCATAATTAACGCGTCGCCAGTTCTATTCCCGGAACAATCAGCGCAGATCGGAAGAAAGTTCTACAGAGGCTGGAAACACGACACGAGAAAGGCAAGCCAGTCTACTGCATCGCCGCTGATCTCTAGTGATGTCACCGCTGATCTCTAGTGATGTCACCGCTGATCTCTAGTGATGTCACCGCTGATCTCTAGTGATGGATAGGCTGCATTCTCAGTGATGACACCGCTGATCTCTAGTGATGGATAGGCGGCATTCTCAGTGATGTCACCGCTGATCTCTAGTGGATGGATAGGCAGGCATTTCTCTCAGCTTCTCAGTGATGTCACCGCTGATCTCTAGTGATGGATAGGCTGCATTCTCAGTGATGTCCACAGATGATCTCTAGTGATGGTGATATCTAGTGCTGCATTCTAGTGATTGTCACCGCTGATCTCTAGTGATGGATAGGCGGCATTCTCAGTGATGTCCCGCTGACCGTGAATAGGATAGGCTGCATTCTCAGTGATGTCACCGCTGATCTCTAGTGATGGATAGGCTGCATTCTCAGTGATGTCACCGCTGATCTCTAGTGATGGATATTGGTGCTAGCATTCTCAGTGATGTCACCGCTGATCTCTAGTGATGGATAGGCTGTATTCTCATTCTCAGTGATGTCACGCTGATCTCTAGTGATGGATAGGCTGCATTCTCAGTGATGTCACCGCTGATCTCTAGTGATGGATAGGCTGCATTCTCTAGTGATGGATCACTCAGCTGATCTCTAGTGATGGATAGGCTGCATTCTCAGTGATGTCACCGCTGATCTCTATGATGGATGGGCGGCATTCTCAGTGATGTCACCTGATCTCTAGTGATGGATAGGCTGCATTCTCAGTGATGTCACCTGTGATCTCTAGTGATGGATTAGGCTGCATCTCAGTGATCTGCACCCTGATCTCTAGTGATGGATAGGCGGCATTCTCAGTTGATGTCACCAGCTGATCTCTAGTGATGGATAGCAGCATTTCATGATCACCGTGATGATCAGCATGATCTGATCATGATGGATAGGCTGCATCTCAGTGATGTCACCGCTGATCTCTAGTGATGGATAGGCTTGCATTCTCAGTGATGTCACGCTGATCTCTAGTGATGGATAGGCTGCATCTCAGTGATGTCACCGCTGATCTCTAGTGATGGATAGGCTGCATTCTCAGTGATGTCACCACTGATCTCTAATGATGGATAGGCTGCATTCTCAGTGATGTCACCGCTGATCTCTAATGATGGATAGGCTGCATTCTCTGTGATGTCACCGCTGATCTCTAATGATGGATAGGCTGCATTCTCAGTGATGTCACCGCTGATCTCTAGTGATGGATAGGCTGCATTCTCAGTGATGTCACCGCTGATCTCTAGTGATGGATAGGCGGCATTCTCAGTGATGTCACCGCTGATCTCTAGTGATGGATAGGCGCATTCTCAGTGATGTCACGCCCTATGTCTCTAGTGTGGATAGCGGCATTCTCAGTGATACCGCTGATCTCGCTGATCTCTAGCGAGTGGCTGACCCCCATGTTTATTCTGCCGCTGAGATTCTTCATGAACCCACTAAAGTTTCTCTGATTGGCCGCTGTGGCTTTCGTTGTGTCGCCGTCCTCCTGTCTGCTGTGATACATTGTAGCGAGTCTCCTGCGGTCACCTCTGCTCAGGACTGTGTACATGTAATATTTCATCGTCATCGTTCTCGCCTGATGTTACTTAGAAGCAGATGTTGTGACAGAGAAAGCGGAATTCATGGTGAAAAGAATCAATAGCACCTGTCACCCGTCACCCGGCGGAGAGCAGGTTACACCAAAATCGCTTCCACATGTTTCTAACCGTGACCCCATGAAACAGCGCAGCCCATGTAGAGTCACTCAGGGTGAACCTTGACCTCCGGGGGCACATCCCGGGGCCGGTGAATTTGTCGGGTAATGGTGGGAGTGAAACGTCACTTATGTAAGCGAATGCGGCCAGGCACAAGCTGATATGGGA